>KK120951.1:532610-562531 GCA_000611955.2 Stegodyphus mimosarum
TTATTCGAAATTTAATTTATCCAGCCAATAAACCTTCCAAACTTCTGTCGACACGTCCTGATCAAATCATTAATTATCCGCATAGATTATGTCATGATCTCAAACTTATCATTCTTCATTTTTAATATCAGCAGATTTGCGTAACAGCTATACATATTAATTCTCCTTATAAATTAATTTTATTAAAAAGAAAGAAGCTAAGAATTTATCAGTTACGTTTGTACTTATATTGATTGTCCGATCATTTGAAATTTCATTAAGTTATCGGAAAAAATCTTAATGTAAAACGTTAAAAGAAAGCTACTATAGTTCAGATAATCTAAGACTTCATTATAGATAATAATTTTAAAGGAAAGTGCAATTCTATTAACGTGCAACTCTAGATGTGATACTCCCATAAGGAGGAGAGATAAATCGTCTGATGGTCTACAATTAAGTTGAGTTTAGTCGTGTAATTCTTGGAATTCGGTTGAAACAGAACCCTTTTTTATGCAGGAAAACATGATATGTTGTAATACTGTAATATAATTATTTTTAAAACAATATTTTATATTTCTAATAATGATGATATTACAATAATCATTTGTATAAAAAATTCCCTGTAAATTCTTTTATATCTATGAATTATCTCTTTTGCTCCCTTTATTTTTTTATTATTATTATTACTTGCAAATTTATTTATTTAAGTAATTTTAAATAAAATATCGGAAAATAAAATGTCCTTGACATGTTTTACTGACAGAAATTATTTCTGTATTATAATTGTTTACATCCCGAATTCTGTAGTCTTGAGAACTAATTTATATTGCAACTTGTGAACGGATTTCGAATAATACTAAACATTTAACAACTAGTATATAAGAATAGGTCTTGGAATAATAGACACCGGCTATATTAATTGCGATATTAATTTCAAATAATCTTTAATTAACATATTCAGAAACGCGAACATGCACACAAAGTCGAAAATCTTTCAATAAAAATAAAATCTGTTGTTCTATCCATGGACCGCAATAAAAAGATTTCAAGGGAGTTTAGTGGGCTTTCTGCGTAAATCGAAATCGCAGACATTCCTCACCAAGAAATATTCATTGGTGGAAGGGTAATTGTAGTCAGCAATTTAATGGGATTTCCAGACAAATATCTTTCAGTGAACTTGGAATGGCGAGCTTAATTATTAATTTACCTTAGCAAAATGTTAGACTATTGAAATGCATAAATTTTAACAACATAATTTTAGTATGTAGATGTTAACGTATGTTTGTGTAACGAATGATTAATATCTTAAATTTGTCTTGCAAGCATTTATACTTCGTCTTCAAGCTTCAAACTGGTACAGCAAAATACTGCCACGTTTAAAACTTATCAGTGATGATCAAGATTAGAATGTTTTTCAAAGCATAAACCATTGTTTACAATCTTCAATCCTCAATTGCATATTATTTAGTTTTATTACAGGTTTGCAATGAATAATAGATATTTTGGGCACTTTTTATATTATTCATTGTTTCTAAATCAACTTGTAGAGTTTACAAAAATTTTACAAACTTTTAAAATAGGAGAAATCAGCCATTCTGTAGTCGAGATTTTCAGCTGGTAGCCAGACGTGCTACAATTACACTGAGGAGTCCAACAGCGAGGAAGAGGAAAATTCCTTACTTTCTTCCCCACTTAAATACTGACTGAGGAGGAAGGAGATCTAGTCGCCAAATCCAGGCGGTGAAGAATTATCGTCCATCGCATTTTAGCTTCGGCGCCCTGTAGAGTTTAGCAAGCTTTTTGAAGCAGGTAGCATTAAAACTCACCTATTCCGTAGTCGAAATATGAACACCGGATCTTTCGATTGTTATCCGACTTAACAATTATACCACAAAAGCATGCACTGAAGGAGGCGAAAATTCTTTATAAAATAAGATACTTTCGAGTTTTTTGTTACCATGAATGTATATTTTTTCTAGGTTATTCAAATCTCACAATGGATTTGGCAACTGATTATTCTGAATCTTCTTTGAATATTTTAATGAGCTTCCTGAACATTAGATGAGATTTCTTTACACGTCTGTCGAGTTTGTGATTCCATCCTTTCACAATATTATCTGCTTTATGCTTCTCTTGATGCAACTTCACATTTCTACACGAACAGCTGCGTTGTCCAGCCAATGCCTGACAAAAGTGTCAACAAAATCTCTTAGCTTCCTCTGGACAATTTTATTACATTATTATCATCCTTTATGGACTAGTAGTTGAGGAAGATGCGTTCAGCTATGCATATTCTGATATTTAGCGGGATTATTTTTCATACTCCCGATACAGGTTTATTATTCCAATATCTTGGTCGCCAAAGTGCTTCAGTAAAATGTTAGTTATCTCCTAGGATGGTAGTATGGGAAAGAAGCATAATAAATGCATCGATTGTTCCTTGTTCAAAGTCCATTGTATTATGTTTCACATTCCAAACAACGTTTTGTGTTAAAACTCAAAAGATTTTTTTAAGTTCATTCTTTCTATCGGACATTCAGAGTATATGTTGCAGTCATCTCTTTGTGCTTGTCCAATGAACTCTCTGCATCTGTCTGCGAGGAATACAACTGAGAAAACGTCTCAGTTTAATTTGAATGTTCCCATTCAATGAAATAATTTGTGCTATGTTTGAAAACTTGCCTTACATTTTTAGTTAAAATGAAAAATACAATTATATCTTTATTTTCTGATAAAAAAGCTAATAAAATCGGTAGGAACAATTGCTATCAGTGCAGTTTGCTTCCAGAATGCTACTTTCTTGAGCTTTACTCCGCATTCAATGAAGAGATGAATTAAAATTTTGTTATTTACTAAGATGCTCGTTACTAAGATTGCTTAAAGTTACTAAGATGTTTGTTACTAAGATGACTACTTTAGCAAAATTTTAAGTACGTGTGAAATCGATTTTACAGCAAATTCCTTAAAAAGAAAACCTGAAAAACTAAATACACACAAGCATCACTGGGGAAAGCCGTCAAAGAGAAAATGGAGATAATTAAAAAAGCATTAATAATCATTTTTTCGGATTGATTGTGTGGATGTGTCACTTAGTGTTCCTGATTAGTTACGGCCGTTAGAAAATGGCACGTAATCCCACCTTAGAGGTGCGGAAATGGCACTTGTGCGGAAATAACATGTGCAGACGTGTCACATTACTTCAAAGGCCGCAATAGGCTCGCAAGCCATCACTTCACCTTTACTAAATTTGCATCATATTTAATTTTCTCTTAATTATGGATGAATTGTCTATGAATTTTAGGCAGTTTGAAACTTCATTTCAGCTTGGTGATATCTTATTTGAAGTTTCGCTTAACTTCAAAATATTTTCTTTGAACATTTACTTTAACATTAGTTGCGACACAACTCTTATACTGACTTTCAGATCAACTGAAATTACTTAAGTTTTCGGAAAAGTCCTTGATATAAAAATTTAAAAGAAAGATACTGTTATTAACATGATCAAAGACTTAATTACAGATAAAAATTTAAAATAAAACCGCACGTCTACTAAACAGGAAATGAAACATCCTGCTTTTGTTGCTCCTTTGTGTTATGAGTTGTACTTACGCAAAGACAGAGACACATATACACAATTGTGTACTATTTCAGCAGAAAGGATATAATATTTTTACAAAGAAATATTTAAGTCTACAGATTCTGCAATCAGTCGCTTAAGATTTGCACCACAATTATGTCGAAACTGATAATCCTTCTTAAATAGCATTTTCAATCCAGTGACCTCCATTTTACTATTAGGCCGAAAGTTAAAGAAAGGACTTGTCATCCATTGTACAAAGGCCGACTGATGAAAGTTGTAGTTAAAAAAAATAATCCTGCCGAATTAAGCAGGCCAAGTTCTGACAAGCATAATTGCTGCGGTTTATTGAATTGAAACTTCCGATGAAAAGGAAATTCGTGAAGAATTTTTCCTATTGACAAGTTCAGTCTAAAGAAAGAATTAAAGAATTTTTTCCGCCATTAGTATTACGTAAATGCGAATACGTCAGTTACTGTTCTGTCTGCGTCCATCAAATTCCAAAAGACTGGCAGTTGTAAAAGAAAAGTCATACCCGCAGAGAATTTGGAAATACAGTAAGGTTAAGATAAATTGTTTGACCACTTTTTTGAAGCTAAGCAAATAATAACCAGGTGGAAAAGGAAGGAATTATGTTTCTACATTTTGGAACTGATTAACTGTCAGTTTATCGTGAAAATCAAGATTTTGTTTTCATAACTGGTTTGAAACTCGCGTGATTCTGATGACATTCTTATTCAATATTATGTTAACTTTTCCTTAACTTGAGATAAGTAATTATCAGGCAGAAGCGATAAAAGATACAAGCTTTCAGATAATTACTGTTCTTAATTAGTTCACTAGTATACCTGCATGCCTGTCTTTAAATTATAATACAATGCTTCGAAATGTTATAATGGAATTCATTTGCTTCTTTTTATATTATTGTTGGTAACTAGGTTACTGTAATACCTGAATCAAGTTTTGTTTTGTTTCATTATAAGTATGCAATAATGAATGACGTTCAATATATATTACAAATCTAATTCTAATTAACCGATCTTCTGTGAACATCGCAACAGCACAATTAGTGTGCGAGTAATTAGTTTTACTGATTTATTTTCTTTTTTTTTTGTTTTTCTAGATAGGAATCGAATTATAAGGGAAAGTTTGAATTCAAAACCTTATAATGAACATAAAATAAATGCATGCATATGTAACCTTCTTCTTTTAAATAATATGTCGATGAATTGACGTCAGATTTTGAGTCATACATATGAAGTGGTTTCAGAGATGAAAATTATATGTAGTACACTATACATTCATAGTATTTTCCCTATCTAACAATCTTTCTTTTTATTTCAATAGAGATAAAATTTACTTAAAGCAAATTTAGGTCACAAATATGTTCCTCAACCAGCTTAAATTGAAAATCATGACACTGAAAAAATACTAGTTTATGCACCACTTTATTACGGGCTTTCTTCCATTTTCCTTTTGCTCTGCATCACGCACTGTTAATAAAATCACCAAACTTACGCGAAAGAGAGAAATTATTCTAGTGATGTAATTATAAGATATTTTATAAACGGGTAAACATAATGGCATTCGAAATGCAAGTGAGTAAAGAGTTTTTCTTTCTAAAACCTCTAAAGTAATCAAAATGGTGCTTTCGGGGAAAGCTTAGTTACAGTTATTTAGTTCGCAGTCATGTTGTAAATGAAGAAAACCAACTATACAATTAAAGTTTTGGCTACAGTTTCGAAATTGGCATAAAATTACCAGTAAACAGCAATTTTAAATTCTTGACGGGTAGAAAGTTCTTAAACTAACTACTTTTATGTGATAGAGAATTCAGTACATTATACTAGATGTTTGTAAGGTTTGACAGAAATGTGTAATAATGAATTTTTGCTTTGAAATTAACAGTTTCACTAAGAGATTGAAAGTACGAAAATTAATGGTTATAAAGAAATAATTAATCAATTCAAGAAGTCAATCAGCTTTAATAGCCCATAGGCCGAGAGATAAAAGTCGCCGAATTCTGGTAGTTCGGTCCGGAGTCCTGGCGAAGCATTTTCGTTGTTTTTCCTATGTGTAAAACGTGGATACGAGCCAGTTTTCCTTAAAAAGTCCTCTACAGGGTATCCTCGACTTCCGCCGAGCGCCTAATGGAGAACATAATAAATAATAATAATAATAATAATAAATCCACTTCACTAGATGGATCACATAGGAAATTTCCACTTTTACAAATTTCGAATTTTTAAATTAATTTTCGAAATTCCGTTTGTAAAACAGCAGATGTAAACATAACTTATACTAGTTTCACAGCAATCAGAGAACATGTAATGAAACCGTAGTATATAAATAATTATTCAGTTGACTTATCATTACCATGCCATGAATTTAGAACACAAAATGAATGATAAAATATAACAAACAATTTCTATTTACTCTACTGTGATAGTTCAAACAACGAAAAGTGTAGGTTTCCAGAAAATAGCAATGAACCTGTGACTAAGTAATTTATTAAAGCGTTTGATTATTTTGCATAAAAATGCATGCTTTATAATTATTCTTCAGAGTGATATTTCTTAAGACCTATAATTAGACTGCTGGTCCTTTCTCACCATCCTGTAAGGCATGCCAGCTTCCGGGAAGATGAAAAAAATTCGCAAATTATTGCCCTACGAGAATCGAAGCGTGTCGGTATCACCTTCACATGTCATTTTCTTATCAACAATGCCAAGATCACTCCAGTAGACGGACAAGGACACTCGCTTGTAAAGATCAGTCTCTGTTACTGTGCTTGCTTGCACGAGTATGAAGCAAAACTTGTTTTTCATTAGTAATAAATTTCGATAAATAACGCCAATAAATAAGGTAGAAAGGAATCTGTGCCACATTTCAAGAGCTTCGAATAATGCGAATCCTTTCTAGGCACAGTGATATTTGAAGAGATCCACCTTTTTTTACTAAATCAGCCTTCTGTAGCATCCGAATAATTTGGTGTTTACTGTTGTAATTGTGCAGCTCTCTTTTTCTCTCTCTTTCAATAATACTGCAATGAGAATTCATTTTCGCGTTGATTCTATAAAAAGATACATAATTACTTTATATCTCGTGTCTGCTGCCCAGACAATATAGTGGTTAGGGAGCTTACTGCGGTACCGAAGGTCAGGGTTCGAACTCCGGAAACGGCATGGATGTTTCTAAATGCATATTATCTTCGCGGCATGGGAGCACTCTGAATATACGGAGAGCCGAAAGTCATCTTGAAATGTTGGTGGTAGGGAATGAGAGTGAGAGACCCTTGGATCTGTCCCCCTTCGGGGTACTCTCTATCTAAACTGGTGGGGGGCGGAACTGATCCAAATCGTACTGTCACCTGTATGGTGCTCAAGCCTCTTGCCAACAACAAGCGCATTCTTACTCTCCTTGCCGCGATTAATTTCATGGACGCGTTCTGATGTTACTGCCAGACAACTGAGATAAGCCACAACAACATATTTCGTTATCTATTTGAAGTTAAAGCAATGCATTCTTCAATTTTTAGAAGTCGATGGTAATTAAATAGTCCTCTTATATAATGTGGTCTCGAAAGGTTTGATTTGATTTATGTGATTACGGCGAAGCTCCGAGGGCTATCTGCCTAAGGAAAGGGGTCCTTCGTGGAGAACTTTCTGACTCGTATGCACGCTACACATGGGGAAAACCTAGAAAATGCTCATACAGTCAGCCCGTTCGCGGGATTCCAACCTCGGACCGAATTACCAGTGTTCTACGACTTCACCGCTTGACTGTTGGTGGGCTGTCTCGAAAGAATGATTACTTATTTTTTTTAACCCTTTGGACCAAAATATAACTACATAGCACAGAAATCATACCTTGAATGTCGATGAAGCCATTTGATTGGCTGGAAAACTAAGTCTTTTAGCTGCAAGCTGTCTGGTTACTTCATTACATTTAAAAAAAATCTTGACATGTTTTAGGATCTCTATGATAGTAAGCAAGCACACTTAGTTAAATATATTCAGCGATCTAGTGCCTGATGTCATATTTTTTACAATACATCGTTGGCTGATCTTACTTCTATGATTTTCTAGGGAATATTCTATTACATGGCTATTTTAATTTTACTTAGTCAGTATCTATCTTTTAATCGTTGACTAACTTAAATTGTACAGTTTTTTCCTTGTATATCAGGATTTCTTTCAACGAAAATTTTAATACGGCAGAATTAGGACAACAAAACTTATTTCCATATATTGTTCATCTTGTTTAAAAAGACAATTAGGTTTTTCGGACCAGGAGATATAAAAAATCAACTGTATCCTCTCGCTATTAACTATACCATGATTTTCCACTTTCTCACTACAATTTTAAATTAGAATACCGCTATAGATACCATTATGTTTTCGGGAGCATGAGGTTGGAAAAATCATAGGTGCTGTTGCCGGGATATGAGCCATGGATTTACCACTTCTCACTGGACATTTTATACATTTACTCTATGAGAAACGCAATAATTCCTTATAACCAGGCCACAAGAAAAATTTGCACAGCATAAACAACTATGCTCCAAAATTGAAAACAGAATTTTTTTGCTGTTAGTGTTATTGTATAGAATAGAATGCATTAGTACTAAGTTCGAAAGATCAAAAAATATATTTTCATTGAAAAATTGAAGCGAAAATTTTTACGAGTACCCAAATTCTTTACATTATAAAGAGGAAAAGTATAAATTTTTAAGCATGCTTTGATGCAACTTATATTTGAATTAGGTAGGGAACTCTTTGTTTATTTTTATAAGGCTATTAAAGAAAGTACTCAGGAAATTTTATGGACAAAATATTACTCTTCAGACCATTCACTTGGGCTCAAAATATATCTTCCTACATAAAAAGCAACACGCAAAGTGTGTTCATAACAAGCTGATGTTTCTTGCGTGTACAAAAGAGCAAGAGTAATGTAAGTCATTTACATATGTGAATTACGGAGCTGTAGCTATACCGTGAAATAACTTTTCCCCGGAATTTTTTTATGCATTTATAGGCTATAGGTAAAACTTAGTTTAAAAAAAAAGAAGAAGAAGAAATAAAAGAAAGAAAAAATATCCACTATTTCCTAAATTTCAAGATTGCGTTTTAGAGATATTTTCATTTTTTCCCTTTTATTCCATTTTTTCTTTCAACAAATTGGTTATGGAAAATAAAGTGGCTATCACGCAAGATTTTTCGCCTGCGTATATAGTTAAATAAAATAAAAGAAGCAAAAATCATCTAGGGAAGCCTAAAGCAATATTTATGAAATTTAGAGTTTGTTATTTGAAATGATAAAGTGTGCTCAAGCTTTCTTATTAAAAAATTAATTTAATATGTACTTTTATTTTTAAATTGTACGGCTGTATAAAAATTAATATACCTATAAATTTTAATAAATAGATTTATAAAAATCAATTCGGTGTGCACATGCTGACACACACTGCTGCATGATGCACATTTGATACGAATAATACCAGAAGTCAAATATATTCTTTTAGATCAGAAGCGTTCTTAAATTGTTTACTTACTTATTTAAACTTTAAACTAAGAAAGATACAGAAATGCATAATTCTGTTACTCACAAACGGGCTTGTTGTTCATTTACAGACACATACACGTTTCGAGAGCATTTGGGCTAACGCCACGATGGGCTAAAAATATTTAAAAACAGCATATATTTAAAATTTCCGATACACCGTCTCGAGAGCTGGAGTTAAAAATATTTGATTCCCCACAGTATTGCCATTGCTCGCTTTGAAATTGTTGAGTTTTTTTAATCAGAAATTCGTTCAAGTTTTATAAGTCTGATGATCTAAGCTCAGGGCTGAATCAAGGTACTAAATTTTACTCCTCCTTAAATTTTGCGTTTCTAAAAGTGAGAAGTTGCTTCTCAGTTTGCTGAGTAAACATATTCACTCTTTTCTGCTTAGGTTCTCAAGGCAAGCTGTAGACTTACACAACTTATTTCTGGATTAAAAAAAATCTTGAGACACATATTCTGATTCACTGATCATCATGGGCGCAATCTACACCCAATATCACATTTTTGGAGTTTGCTACATTTTAAGACAATGATGATACAGAAAGATAAGCCTTTACGTGTTAATTAGAAGCAAGCAAGCGGGAAAGTGCAATGCATTCAAAAGAAAACCTGGGAGCGTGTCAGTAGGTTTTGCTTCTCAAAAAAGTTTTAATTTCAATTGAAATCTTATTCTCTGATTGGTAAAATCTATCCACATTGCACCGGTATGTAAAATCGTATAACATGGATTAATTCGAAATGACACAGCTTAGATTCATATATTATAAGCAGTAACTATTTTTAGGCCAGAAAGGGGAAATATACAAATTAAAAGGAAGAGTAAAATGGGTTACTACTAATTAAGATTAGAAGTTTGCTTCAGATAGCTTTATCTTACGTATATATATATTATAGGTCATTTTTAGCCAAAGGATTGTAACAGTTGTCACAATAGTGACGTGTAATTTTAGTACATTCTTTAATCGTCATTGTTTTTTGGATAAAACTTTCTGCAAGGCATTAATTTAGTTGTTTAATTTCTCTTTATTTTCATTATATATACCTATATTTATATAATTTTACTTTTTTCTTTGACAGGATTTTTATTTCACAAAAAAATTGGTTTTTATCCTTCACTTAAGTGACAGTTTTAGGATTTATATAATAGGACTACACAATATAATTTTCAATTTTGGATATTAAATTGATTATTAAATTCTGTAAACAGATTTTATTTTTATTTTTGTACATTAATTGATTCATCTTTAGCCTTTTAAAGACTTTTTAGATATTTTTTTACAATTGCATATAATTTTTTGTACTATAGGAGTGGAAAAACATGTATGGAAAAGAGATGAATTTTATGAGACTTTTAAATTAAATTATGTTTGAAAAGAAAGTTGGATTAATTTAAAGCGATTTAAAATCTCAGGGAATTCATTGGAACGGAACATGTTTTTCGTCACTCGTTAATCAACTTGGCTTAAGGCTTCAAAACACTTTTCCCTTGGGAAGTTCTGTTTGAAGCGTTAAACAGAAGAGATTAATAATTTTTATTGTTTTGTTTTAATATATACAAATATCCCTTTTTATATATTTTTTCTCTTTGAAATGTGCAACTGTTTATTACAATTTTATAATTTTCTTTAATTTGCGTTATAACAGTTTATTTTGTTACACGGAGAAAATAGGTTTAACTTTCAAATATTTAAAACGGCATTTTCTTTTTCGCTCCGATTTTCGAGATTTTGATTTATTATATTATATATGTGTGTGTGTTGTGACTTGACAATACTTTTGTTTGTACGTGTGTGCATTAAAGCACTAAGACATTTAAGAAACGTCTTAAATATGGAGATTAGTTAATATGGAAGTTGGGTTAGTTATCTTCGGAACCTTAATTATGTAACTTCATATGGAGGGATAGTTTCATAACAATTTCTCTTGAAAAAGAAAAAAAAAAAACCTCTTTTTCTTGAAATCTAATAGACGAATAAGGTCATGACAACATACAAAATCCATACAGACAACAAAGTAACAATGTTTGACTAATAACATACTTAGAGTAAAGCAAAGAGTGCTCAAGCCGACAAAATGAAATTCCAATCACAATCGAAAATTTTGACAACATCCTGTTTCGAGAGGGAACCTGAAAAAGAAGAAAGTGGGGGTTGTCAGGCGAGAGCGTGGCGACAGAACGTAGAACTGCTGGATAACATCAATGACTTGTCCTTTTCCTGAAATGAAAGTATGGTCAACTGGTTGTGATGGCCTAATGACCCGTCTACGACTGAAACGCATGTCAGCGAAGTGTCACCAACGAGCAGAGTTAGTGTCGAGACGCACCATTTTGAAATGAGATCGGAAATCCTTGCGTTAACCTGTCCCAACAATAGAATTCTAACGTACTATTCTTTGATTCGGACTGAGTAATTGTTCGCAGACGAATGTTATCAAGATCTTTCTGCCGTATAATAAATACTTGCCGTAAAAGAACTGGTGATTTGGTTTCTTAGAGGAATATGCATGTACAGAACTTCCGCCTTTCAAAGCGGGGTGGGAAGGAGAAATAGAGTTATGCCTACGTCAAGAAAGCTTGAATTATTCTGAAAATAAATTTCCAATAGAGATAAGTTTAATTTTCAAATTTAAGGGTTATGCTAAGTAATATAATAAAAGATTATTGTCGTCACTTTGTCTCAGATAGAGGAGAACTTTTCAGAACGGCGCATGCGGGCTAATTGCAAGCGCCACTATATAGTCTGTGAAAACATTTTTTTTTTTAAACTCATTTAACTTCTGTTAAATATCGTGTGAACTTTATTATGGTATCTGCATCGAACATGTGGCAGTGATTTTACAATTCATCATGTGATATATTTTCTTGCGCATTTTATTCAGTAATGTAATTAAGAAGTTGAATACACTTTGAGAATTACTTCTGAGTGTGATAATAGAGAAAATAAACATGAAGTAAGAAGTAAAGTACCTTTATTTCTATAATGTGTTTGTGAGTGCATTTATCAACGGAGTTGATTCAGTTACAGATTATAATATGGAACATATACTTAGGGTATTCACACATTTTTGTAACGATTTTGATTTTTAATAATTAAATATAAATATTAATTTCAAAATACAAACGTGACTGGTATGAAACTGGAATAAGGTTTAATTATCGTCTGCAGCATTACAGATATTCTTTTCTTTAAAATGTTGCCGAAAAATAAACAATGGATCGAAGGCTATATTTTTTGTGCTGTCCGAAGAGAAATACTCTTATTCAATTATTAAAAAAGGATGTGAAAAGCATGGTTGACATAAATAATATGAAAGTAAAGAAACGTCTAAATTTACATCTGACTGAAAAGAAGGGAAAAAAAATGCATATCCAAGAAAGGTAAGTACAGCTCTTATTAAATCTAAAATCGCATTTCATGTTTCAAAGGAAAATCCAACCACCCAAAGAGCTACTGTAAAATCTTTAAGTATCTCTGTAGGAATTGTGAACAAAACTATAAAATCTGACTTAATGCTGATACTAATACTACTGTTATTACTACTACTACTACTAATAATAATAATGAAACAAGATGTTCATCGCCTTAACGCCGAAACATGTTTCTCAGCGTAAGACTATGTGCAGATTGCTGTATGAAAATTATTTGGCAGGTGTTAAATGGAAATATATAGCTACAGTTGTTGAGGCTTGGATATACTTATCTGAATTTAATAGAAAAAAATCGATTTACTACCGAAAAAGACTTAATATGTTGATTCAGGGAAAATAAGGAAAAGTTTTTTGAAGGTTTTATGGTTGTTACTAGATTCTCTTATAACGGAAAAAGTTAAAATAAGGAAAGTAGAAAAAAAGTCAAAATTAATTCCGATTACTATTAGAAATATGTTTTAAGACCTATTTTCGAATAAGAAATTTCGTCTTTTTATCCAAACAATCTTCACTGTGTTAAGTTTCATCAGGATAAGGCTCCATACCTCTGAATTTACTGCTCCATTTTTTGGAAGAATGAGAAATGAAACCGGAATTGAAGCTATTCTCTTTAAATGCATCCCACCCAAGTCCTCTGATGTGTCTCCTTTGGATTATTGTGCGTTTGAACTTTTTAAACATGTGGACCTTTTTCTTTACAAGCGGCATCCCAAAACATTGGATGGACTGTGGAAGATTGTGAAGGAGGAGAGGAATAAAATCAACCTCCATGTTTTAAGAATAGGATTTTTATCTTGGAAACAAGATGTAATATTTCAACAAAAAGGCTATCAGAGTGAAAATATTAGAAAAGAAAATTATAAGGTTTGTTTATAAATAAATCTTTGAAAATTGTTTAAAAAATGTGTGAACACCCTCTGTAGATATCATTAGAAAAATTCAAATATTTAAATAATGAGCAAAAATTATGCACGTATGTATATTTATAGATTTTAATTAATATTTTTATAAATAAAATGAGACTAAGAACATAGCATGTATTTCGAAGAGAATGTAAGTATACTCACTCATATATATATGCAAGTAAATTCAAATTAAATGATATAACTTTTTCTGCGTTCATTATTATTGACTCAACATATATGATGTACGGATTCGTGTTTCGTAAAATTATTTTCTTATATATATATTTTAATATTCTCTGACTTTTACATTTTTCTGGAAAATTATAAAAAATAAATCGTTTTTACGTTCGTTCAGTTTGAGGTTCTTTTTAAGTCGATAGCTGACAACATAGTTCCGAACTTGCTTTATTTACAGGAAGAGAGTTTGGATAAAAAAAAATATTAAATTTTTTTGCTAAAACACATTATTTCTGAGCTTGAGTTTTTTCGGTGAATAGAAGGCAATATCTAAAACCGATGACGTATATTGAGCAGCGTTATAGATAACATTAGAATACTGCGTATATACATACCTTTCATCCCGCATTAAATTCAGCTACGAGGGCTATTCACAAAGTAACTTACGCTTCGCTGCTGCGTGGCGAGAAATAGTGCTAGTGTCCCAACTTGGTGTCGGAGTGGTTACTGAATCCTTACACATCCGACTGCAATCGTTGACAGCACGCATTATCTCTGCTTTGTTCACAGTGAATGTTTAAAATATGTGCAGCTATAAAAATACCACCAGGTGTGAAGTGCGATCAGTGATTAGATTTTTGTTCGCGAAAAAACTGAGACCAATTGAAATTTGTCTGGAACTTTGTAACGTGTATGGAAACGACGTAATGAGTGAAGCCGGAGTGAGACAATGATGCATCATGTTTAAAAATGGCCACACAAAGTTTCACGAGAAAGCGCGAAGTGGCCAGCCGAGCATTGTTAATGCTGAACTGGTAGAGAAAATCGATGAAAGGATTCACGAAATCCACCGCTTCACAATTTCGGAGCTCTCACTAAATAATATCACGAACTTTATTGTTTGGTGTGGGAAACAAGACTTAGGCTATCACAAGTTTTGTGCCAGATTGGTACCGAAACTCTTGTCAAAAGACCACAAAAAACAGCGCAGGGCAGCAGCATTGACATTTCTCGAGGCGTACCACGAACATAGTGAATCAATTCTCAATAGTGTCGTAACAGGAGACGAGACTTGGGTAAAATTCGTCATTTGTGAGACAAAACAACAGTTTGTGGAGTAGGGTCACACAAGTTCTTCCAGAAAACCAAGGAAATGTTTGCAAACATTGTCTTCAAGAATGATCATCTGAGTTGTTTTCTGTAACAGGGAAGGTGCGCTTCTGCTGGATTACCTCGAATGTGGTGAAACAATAAATAGTGAGAGATGTTGTGAAGCATTAAAGAAATTAAGAAGGGCGATAAAAAACAAGCGTCGAGGAAAGTTGAGTCCCAAGGTTGTTTTCATTTAATGACAAGGCAAGCCCCTCACACAGCCATTCAAACTCGACGGCTCTTGGATGTTTCGGATGGGAGTTATTTGGTCATCCACCGAACAGTCCTGACCTTGCTTCGAACGATTTCCACTTGTTTCCACACACGATGGCCTAGCTTGCAACACAATGCTTCGACGGTGACTATGAAATCCATGAAGGCGGTCCGTGCATGGTTGAAGTCTTAGGCGGAAACATTCTGTGACGATGGGATTAAAAAGCTTGTATACCATTATGATAAGTGTCTTAATTTATACGAAGATTACGTAGAAAAGTAGCTGAATAACGTGTCTTTCAAATGTAAGTAATAAAAAATGTTTACTTTCATTTTTTTTTATAAATTCTAAAACGTAATTTACTTTCTGAATAGCATACGCGTATTAAGTTTAGCCACGGATTCCAAATGATTTTTGTCACTTTAAAAATCTGCCAAGCATTGGAAAATGAGAAGATAATTATACAGGGATTAACAATTAGCATCATTAGCAACTTAGATTGACGTCTGTAAATAATTAAATTAATTAAAATTAAATTCAGATTAATTTTTTTATCTAAAATATAAAAGATGCTGTAAAATTTGAAGTTAAGTGAAAATATTCAATTCACATTAAAGTGATAACTTAATTCATTCAAGTAGCGTAAGCACAAATACCAACAACGCAGTTTATTTCTAAAATATCTTTTCTTTGAAACGAAATGAAAACTTTTATTGTGTCGAAAAGAATTATGATAAATTGCAATACAAGGACACATAATTATCAACTAAATTTAGATATAATGTACACTGCGAAAAAAAGAAAAAACAACACAGTCCTATATCTCCCGTTCTAATGAGCCAAGGGATAGAATTTCGCCGCGATATCGATGGGGTCGTTCGTTGTTATCCCGGGCCGTAAAAGTATGTCTCCTCATCTACTATAATGGTCTTTCTCGACGTTATGCGGCGCACGATAGCGTGTCCCTGGCTCTAGCCATATGACCGCCCTTCAGGAATCGTTATAGATGTTAAAATGTACTTCTAAGCAATGAAAAGAAGAGTGTTGCCGAACGTCTTCTGACGTAAGTCGAACTAGCTTGACACAGCATAAAACTGATGCATAAAACTGATCATCAACCAATCAAGAAACATCCAAGACGTCTACTGATTGCTAAACAGGAACAGGTAAGAAAACTTGCGCATGCACGAAAGAGATGCTATCGAGACTTCAACAAGTCCTCGGACCTCTCCCATCCTGCTGGTCAAAAAGAAAGATTGTTCAATTAGATTTTGCGTTGACTATTGCCGGTTGAACAAGGTTAGGAAGAAAGACAGCTACACTCTTCCTAGAATTGACGATATTCTTGGCGCTCTTTCTCGAAGTATGTGCTTTTTGACGCTTGATTTAAAGAGTGGATTGTAGAGGTACCTCCTGATGACCGAGCAATACGGCATTTGCTGCCAAACTGGCAGTTCATGATAATACCGTTTGAATTAAGTAATGCGCCGGCAACATTGGAACGCCTTATAGAGACCGTGTTGAGAGGCTGAAGCCTGTCTGATATACGTATATGACATCATTATGTTCGGGAAGAGTTTTGAGGAGCATTTAGAAAATAGTATGGACGGTGCTTCAGTAATAAAAGGAAAACAATCTAAAATTAAACTGCGCCAAATGTAAATTGTTCAAGCATGAAGTGACTTATCATCTCGGGCATGTTTTCTCTGCGGACGGTGTGTGAACGGATGCAGAAAAAGTATCAACTGTTGAAGACAGTAGATGCCCCAAAAATGTTCATCAGCTGAGAAGTTTACTTGGGCTTTGCACCTACAAAAGAAAATTCGTGAAGGACTTGTCTTCCATTGCAAGATCTCTTCACAAGCTGAAGACAGCAAAAAAAAGTTCTTGTAGGCAAAAGAATGTAAGGACGCATTTAATAAATTGAAGGAATCTTTAACATCTGCGATAACCCTGACATATTCTCAGCTCGACAAACCATTTATTCTTGACACAGATGCTAGCAATGAAAGTGTCGGTGCTGTTTTGTCCCAAGAAATGAACGGTCAAGAATGTGTCTGCAGTGTTAGCAGAACGTTAGATGTTGGCAGATTTTCCAACATGCGCATCAAGTATGTATGTGTGACATACATAGATCAAAAATATATATAAACAGAAACACACACACACACACGCGCACGCACACACACACACACACACACACATATATATGTTTTTTTTTTTTTTTTTGTTTGAACAGGTCTGAAAGTTTCTTTCTGTCATGGTAGTTAACGTTACATCTTTCTGGCTGCGAGAAAGGGTAACAATATTTTACAGTCAAAGATTAATGGAAGAAGTCTTTTCCTCTCATGAAAGTATTCAAGATACAGAAGATACGATGAAACTCAGCAAATTCATTGTAGTGTATTTCAGTAAATCATTGCAGACGTATATTTCAGAATAATACCCTCGCTTTCGAAATCATAAATTTAATCTAAACTTTACAAAAGAGACAGGGTTAATATGCCACCAGAAGTACTGTTATTTTAGAAGGGAATTCAATTTCATAAGAATGCTTGCGCCAAAAGTAGCAGCAGAATTTTTCTAAGGGGGTGAAATATTGCACAATCATAACGAGAGTTCCGCTGTTATGTTTCATATTTAATACTTTTTGTGCTTTCTAGCGCGTTCATAATTCATATTTTGTTCTCGAGGAAAGTTTTTAGAATCCACGCAGCTTCCCACCCTGAGGAGACTAAAAAAAGTAATAGCAATAATAATAATAATAATAATAATAAAAGTGAAAGAATTATGCAAATTTTGTTCTCTAAGAAACAGGAGATACCTTCAAAGGAAATTCATAGCACGTGCTTGCTGAGAAACTGAAATTTTCAACTCTGTTTTTTAAGGTTTTGGATGAAACAAAATTGCGGAATGGAAAGAAATGAGTAAAAACTTTTTCTCTTACTTCTTTTCTTTCTCATACTCTAAATTTTTCTTACTTTTTTAAAAAACTTTTAGTATTTTTTTTTTACATTGTTTCATCAACTAAACAAATACTTTCTCTGAAAAACAGCTGTGGGAATCTAGAAAGTAACGGGAAATATTAAATTCACTTTTAGCTTTAAAGAAAGTAAAATTTTGAATCTCATTATTACTATTTTTCAAAAAAAAATATTCTTTTTGTTGCATTGAACTAAAATACAAAGCAGTTTAATTTCATTCCCATTTCTGAATTCTTCAATTAAATTTTATTTAGAGTTTAATATTCTACTGTTTAATTTGAAAAGAGTTTAATCTTAGTTTTAATGAAAAAAATAGTACGGTTTGCAAAAGCTACTCTCAGAGAAAACCGTTGCAAACTCTTGGAGGATGACAGTTAATAAATAGCAAAATATTTAAAACATGATTTTTACCTTAAGTAAAAAACTCAAATATTCATCGAATTATGAATGAACTCCGCTTTCTTCTCTCCCACCTCGTTTATTGTTTTTAGATACCGGATTTCCCGTCAAGGTAGAATAAAACGTGTCGTCACTTGTATAACGAAGTCTTTGCTTTCTTAGAAGATGGACAAGTCTCCAAGTGTCATTAATGTACGATGAAATAATATCAAAGCATTTTTTCTCTTCGTTCGAACAACTCATTTCACATTTTATATTCTATAGCTCTAATTTCTGGGTTTGTCGTAACTTTTTACTTTAAATTATTGCGAATGTAAAATTCAATTCTGCATACGAAAATCAGCCTTTAATTTAACTTTAACCTTGATGATTTATATAATTATTAATTTTTTTAAAGATTTTTAAAATTTTAATAAAAAACTTTCCAAGATTTTAAACCACAATTTAAAAGTTTCACTTTTCCACTTTTTTGACCTTATTGATTCATACTGTCTTTGAAAAACGTAAATCGCAATAGTACGAATACACGGAGCTGCTATTTATAGACTTTCGGTAGCTCAAGTTGTAAGGTTTTAGTTAAACTAACGAAGTTTTATTTTAATTTAAATCTTTCTATCTCTTCTCAGTTTCAACTTCCCGTCAGAAGAAGCGCGCGTTTTCAGCTTATGCTAATTTGAAGTAGAGCCAAGTACTATTTAAACCAGAGGTAGAAACCTCTCAGTGTGAGAGAGCTTTAGTCTCAGATCACGGTCATTCTGTTGGACGTTCGCCTGACCAGCTAGCAGATAATTTCTAAGCCATAGTGCTTACTACGTGATTGCTTATTGAAATAAATTGAAGTGCGCTAGTATTCGTATTTCTTGCGACGCACCATTTAGTTAGAGGCCAACTCCGCGATTTGCTCTGTGAGCAAAGTTTAAATTTCTATTTAGGTTTAGTATAAATTTATCTGATTGTTAAGTTAGGCCCAAGTGTGGTCTTTTACTTTCTGTATCCCTCCCGAGTTGGGAAGTGTGTAAATAATATTGATTTAATAAAAGAGGATTTTAAATCCCTTTCAAGTGCAGTTATTCTTCAGCACAGTATCTACACCAGAACATAGCTGATTTCAGCTCCCTGTTCCAGATCAGGACTTTAGGACTTTAAGGAGTTACTTCAAAATGTTTGCCAAGCACATGCACAGAACACTCAGTCCTGACAATGTAGTAAGAAAATTGGCTAAAGGAGAAGAAGAATCTGGATTCAGTCCCCAAACCAGTAGATACATTTGCTATGATGTACGACTATTGTTTCCAATGTCTAATGCTCTGCCATCACTTATGTTAGGTTAGGTTACTTGAATATGGTAAAACACACGAGGGCTATCTGCCTAAGGGGAGGAATGCTTTCATGGAGGACTGCTTAAGAGAAATTGGCCCGCAATTTCGTTACACATAGGGAAAGTCATGTAAACTAACCATACAGTCAGCCTTTTCCCCTGGGACTAATCTGGGTTGAACTTCCAATACTCAATGGTTTTACCTAATGGCCACTGGTGGAGCGCTACAACTTTTTACCTTATCCCTACTAAAATTATTTACATATTCATCAAATTTTTGGTTACAGAATTCTCTAAAACGTGACAAATTTTACAAATATTCTTTTTATAAAAGAAAGATATAAAAACAAAGTTGGGAGAGGGTTATCAATGTTGTGGGAAAAGAAAATTTGAAAATGATTACTTCCACAGAAATGAAAGAATTTGCGTGTTCAACCTTAATTAAATACAAATTATTAATGCAAAAGGGCAATTTGCCCAGATGGACTGTTAATTTCCTTTTGGTATTTTACGTTGATTCACTTAAAGTGTTGTTTCACTTTTCAAATTGTTGCCACCAGATATTACGCCCTGTATTATATTTAAAGGAATTAAATAATAAAGAATCTGCATGAATGTACATAGTTTTCTGAAAATCTGAAACCCTTGTCTTTTCTTAAATATTTTTATGCTGTTTTATTTTTAGTCAAATAATTCTGTCAGAACTTTACTAAATAGAAGAAATCATAAAAAATAATAACAATAATCTCTAATAGGGAATGCTTTTCTGTGTTATTATAAAAGTGATTCTTCAACGAAGCATCGAATGAAAACAGTAATTTGAAATTTCTTCGTTTCAGAAGAGGAAAAAAAGTGTCTCAGTTCAGTAACGAAACCCTTGAACATTGATTACATTAGGTTTAAATTACACATCAGCACCTTCTGTTCTGCACTAACGCTTCACGTTAGCTTCACTTTCGAAAACCTTACAATTAGAATACAATTAGGAAAGGAAGAAGAAAATAAGTAAGTAAATAAATAAATAAGGAATTTTTTTTTTAAATTAAAGTTTCGAGTTGTAACATGCCTTATTTTACAGCTCCAAACATAAATCGCAGTCAATTATACATTTTAAAAACTCAGGCTTAAAATTCATCTGACCTCATATATAATCTCAAAGTGTTATCAGTATTATAGTGTCTTAGAATTTTGAAAATTACGGCAAAATCTAACCTCACCTGCTTATAATTTTATGAAGAATTAATCAATGTTTTATTAAATTTAATTACTAAAGCTCTACGATGCCTTTTCAAGTGCAAAAATCAGTTACAAAACTGAAAAAATTCAGTGCGGTTTAAGATGATTTTGGGTTCTGAATGACTGTAAAAAATGTAAACTAATAAAAAAAGTAAAAATCCTATAAATTAAATATAAAAGCTGCAATTACTGTAATGAAAACAGTTTAATTTTTCTTGAAATATTAGCCTGCGAACACAGATATTCTCATTTATTGGTTAATATATTGTTAGTCCAAGCGGGCAATTTGCCCAGAAACACTAATAATTTCGTTTTGGCATTTTGCATTTATTCACTTTCTGCGTTGTTTCACTTTTTAAATTATTGCCACCAAATATTATCGCTCTGCATTATATTTAAAGAAATTAAATAATGAAGAATATGCATAAATGTATGTATGTGTCTCGCATTGTGATAAAACAACGGCACATAAAGCCACCAAATTTTGAATAACACAATCTTTCACCGAATATAGACATCAGGTAGCCCTGATGTGGAGTTTGGAATTTGTTTTAGTATCGATTTCATATTTTGTGAAACTTTAAAGAACTTTTGATTAACAAACTCAATGATTTCAAAGCCAGCAATGGCAACGTTGCACAGAAAAAAACCTTTTTATCCCCAGCGCGCGAGACTGTGTATCCGAAATTCTAAAGATATGCTCATTTTAAAATAATTTTGCGATATTGCAGTTGAACTGAATTTTACGTTTTAAGTGCGAAAGAAATGATATTTAATAAATGAAGGTAGCACACAAAACGTTGAAAAACCACCCGTTTGAACGTATTAAAACCTGAAACCTTTCGGTTTTTTTTTTTCCCCTTTCGTTTATTTTTTTCTTTTTTACGTATATTTGCGTTGAAATATTTAGAGCAAACGATACAAAAAAATTGGTGTATCAAGATTCTACTTCTCTGATTTTACGTCTTGCGTCTCCAAAGGAAAAGAAGCTCATAACAAATCCATGACAATTTATATAATTTCAAGGCCACTAATGCCACAGATCCTATCATCCGAAATGCTTAGTGAAGCAAAATTTACCAAATGATGAATGTAAAGTTTTTCTTGCATGCGTGAGAAAGACTTCTGATCAATGACCATCCTTTCCGCCTGCGCAGTATTAACCCATTCATCTGTCGGGGCCCACAATCGAAGTTTCCCCACTCGAAGATGGGGGCCCCATCCTGTGTATTCGGTCATCAATTGTGCATGAGCGGTGGCCCAAGAAATTTCCCCCAACCTTATCCTTGCATATACATAAACATATGAGGCTTGGTAAAAAAATATATCCTCCTGATATAACACTGATTTTTTTATTATTTATTGTCAATTGATATGGGCCGAGAGTAATAAAAAGCGCCCGTGCTCTCGCCTTATCTGCCATGCGCATTAATCATTTGCACGTTATTCAGCGCGCTGTATAGGTTAGGATAGTATGGGTGATGCTCAGTGCCTGATTGTTATACTATCGCAAAAGCTGTAGGGGGGGGGTACTTTTTTTTTTCTCTTATGCGCGGTAAGGGAGTTTATTTTAGGTTTTTACCGACGGGGCTGTTCTCAAAATGCAAGCTGTATTTTTTTTATTATGTTGACATGGGGTGGGAGAAAAATGATTAATGGCAGTTAGAAATTAGTAATTAACTGTGAAGCATTTTTCTCAGTATTATTTTACGTAGCTCAGTATCGAATGACGCATGCATTGAAGTTATTTTAACTACTCTACCTTTGTTAGTAAATATGTTACTCTCAAGGTAATGCATAAATTTTTCTGTTTTGGAAAACCGAATTAAAAGAGCTGGTTAAATTATCTGATCAAGCTTTTATTTAACATATTAACACACTTCGGAATTTACATTTAAAAAAAGTCATCGTCAAGAAATCCAGCTTCCTGTCTTTGGCTCTTTTGCAACCCAGTATGTAAGTTTTTAAAAATGCTTGACACGTAGAATTGCTGCTATCTCGTCCCAATATTTAATTTCGTTTGCTTTTTTGTTATACACATATATTTTGAGACATTTTCATTAAAAAAATATCGGAAAGTAAAAGATTCAGTCACTTCGGGGGCCATGGTATGTCACCTATGTGACAAACCAATTTACCGGGGAACATTTCAATAACCATGCATCTGAACACGTTTAAGGCATATTATGTGAACCATTCTGCGGCATTCGTTTTTTCTTGCCATAGCCTTCAATTCTTAAAGCACCTGTGAAGCGTTTCACGACGAGTAAAATTTCCACAGCTTATGGACCTATCGCTAACTATCGTCTGGTTACCTTCCTGCTAAACGTTTCTTGCCATTGCCGACTCATTGACAGTGACTCTGACAGCCGTACTGAAGCTCCCGGGTTTTAAGGCATGGATGTAAATTGTCTGTCCCGTCATACGAGGCAACGGTGGCCCACTTGTTAGATGCGTCCATAATAAAATAACCACCGCTTCCCACCCTAGTAGGGGCCAACGCCTAGAACGGCTAGTGCTTTCAACTGAACAAAAAAGAAAAAGATTGCCATTTGCAAAAAATTATTGCCCAGTTATTACGTGTGTGCCAATAATGTACATACGTCGTACAACATAAGTACATTACTGACACACACGATACATAATCGACATACTTATAACAGATATTAAGGTGTCTGTTACAAATCACAAACTTGTTATAATCCGTGCAGTTGTTAATTTCTGTAACTTGCTCTTAGCCACCCGTAACTGCCAATCAAAATTGTCGTTTCGGCCCCTTATTCGTTGTTTGGCAGTTATTCTCAAGATTACGTTTTACTACTAGAAAGAGGGGTTGCTATATATTTAAATGCTAGTAAGCTACCCTTCCAGCACAATAAAATGAAATAATTATATATCAAACGCAGTAATGCACAGATTTATGACTAATGTCTTCTAGTAATGACAAAGGTCATACACGCGTTGTTCGCATTTCATATTGCAGTTGAGCTCTGCATCCGCTGATTCAGTATCCATGATTTCAGTTGACTACGATTTATTGTTCCCCAAAATTTTGAAACTGGAAAAACAGCTCATAAATCATAAAAAAATGCATTACTTGAGAATAGTTGCAAAAAGCGAAACATAACTTTTGGCAGTTGACTGTTCACGGGAGGCGAATATACCATCATTCTACAAAGAAATTCGGTGGTATTGTTTTGCATCCTTGCATATCTAGCAATAGGTATAGCAAATAACATTGTGAGATAATATTGTCTTTGGGGCTCAATATAATTGTATAATGCTAAGGCATAGTTGAAATACTTTACAGCAGAACACCTTGTTTACAACAATACACATTGCAAATACACTTTACAAGCACAACACTTGACAAATTTTACAGAAATTCACAAACATACCTTGAGGAACATCCAGTTACAGTAGTAGTAAGAAGGTTAACTTTTAGAAACAAACCGAGTGAATATTAAATTCTGAATCTAGGCACAGTTCATATTAAAAAAAAAATGTCAAAGGCAACTCGGTTACGAGTTTTGGAAGATTGTTTATAATCTGGGCGATCCTTGCCACCAGATGACGTTGCTTTATTCGAAACTTGTGATTACAGTGAAATACAACGCATAAAGAAAGTTTCTAAAGACTACTTGACCATGAGCCCACGTACGCTTATACGATTCGGCTCACATTTCTTTGCTTATGTCAACAACTTTGCAGGAAAGCATGATTTTTAAGTCGCATTATGTAGCCTTTACGACTACCTGAGATTTCAAACAACTGCGGTAAGTCTTGGAAAAGATTACGTGCGAACATACAAATACTACTATACTTGAAAGTACTTAATTCTAGCAGATAACTGCTAGAGGGTACATATTTTTTTTGCAAGTTAGAAATGAATATACATGTGTACACTTTTAACCATGATTCAAATTCAGGCTTGGAATGTATCTAGCAAACGTAGCCTAAATCATCCAGAAAACTATACATGATTATGATAATTCTTTCAATTTAAGCTTCTTATATATGTTGACATGCGTACTATTTACATTGCTTGTTTAGTTGCAATGGTACATTTATCGAACAATGACAGTTATCATATGGTACCTTGGAAAAGATCATGATGTATATTCGAAGATAGCAAATTATAACATTTTAGTTAATGTGTAAGGCACCTTATGTTAATGAACCCATTATTATTATTTTTTTTTATGGCGGGCGCTTGCCTATAACGACATTGGGCACTCCTAAGGCTAGAAGTGACCATTTTATTGTGAAGGCACCTAATTGGTGGTCACCTTTACCTTCTATAAAAGCATAGAAAATTTTACATTCATGCCTTCTCCGAGATCCGAACACGGGCCCTTCGGTATCACAGTCAGACTCCCCTAACCAGTATACCGTCTAGGCGACTCCACGTTACATATGGGGAAAACCACGAAAACACCCGTGCAGCCAGCTCGTTCGCGGGATTCGAACCTCGGACCGAACTACCAGTGTTAAGCGTCTTTACCGCTCGGCCGCTGGTGGGCCTCTCCTTTAGATAACCTTCACGAATTTGCAAATTAGATGGTTGGATATTCAAGTCGAGGGGTTTGAACGTTTAACATACAGATCTTTTGAGAGCGACGCCTCTAGTTTGCGTTCTGTCGTCTACCTCTGCCTGTTAATATTTCAGTCTTAGCCATTTTATTAGCTAACGTTGAAATGCGCCATTAAAGTTTGAGTCAACTTATATGTAGTCCTGGCCCATGATATGTTCAAACCGAATTATTATTATTATTATTATTTTTTTTTCAGTGAAGGGCTCTAGCCGTTTATAGGCATTGGCCACTACTAAGGCCGGAAGCGATGGTCTCCTTATAATGGAGGTACCTAACAGGTGGGCTAATGTTACCTGTTATGAAGGGCTGGGCAAATTTCATCCAAGCCTCCGCCGGGATTCGAAACCGGGCCCGGACAGTCAGAGTTACTAATCACTTTCCCGTCTAGGCGGCAATTAATTTGTTATTTTAAATGCATGCAAATGGGGGAGTTTTTGTTTGTACGCATAAGTTGAGCTTGATATTCATTTCAATATTTAAATAAAAAAGTTATTTAAAACCTTCTTATGACTTTGTTGTATGATCTGAGATGGAGCGATAATTCGCTAGTCAGTCTTATAGGGTGATAAGGACGATTTAGCTATTATTACACAATTATGACCGTATAAATATACCTGTCTGAATTATAGAAATAATTCTGATGACCGTATAGATAATATTTTTAGAAATACTTCTAGTTCACTTGAAGTACTACTAATACCAGTTCGGATCCATTCGAGATGTTAATGTATTTATTTAATAAATGTCGGATGTGCATCAAAGATGAACTAGTGATAGCAAGTATTATATGGAATCGATTTTAACCAATTCTCAAAGCTTTTTCCAAAACATATTTGGGTTTTTGAGTATCCTAATTGGAAGAGAAACGCGCCATGTCCGATAATGGCTAAAACATTATCCAATAATGACTAAACTAAAACTTATTTTATTCCTACACTAGCAGCTACTGAAAGCTGGGGATTCATGATTTCAGTAAAGCAAGTGGTAAGTAATAATCAATATATCAAATTGATGCGGTTTTTGAGGCAGTAGCCATTTCATCAAGGTCATCACTGACATAGCCAGCAAATATACCGGTATCAAAATATCAATACGCTGATAAATGAATCCACCAATTAAATTGCAACTGATATGTATTGCATTTCGACACTTCTCGGAACAGCATTTGGAAGAAATATGTATTTTCCTCTTTCTTTCAGCTTGCGGGGAGAAATATATTTTTTTATTTTTGATTTTATTATCTTCATATATATTCAACACTTCTATATATATTCCAACACTTCTCAGACAGCATTTGGAAGAAATAGGTATTTCCCCTTTCCTCCCAGCTTGTGAAGGGAAGTAAGTTCTATTTTTGATTTTATTATCTTCACATTAGCTACCAGATAGGAGCTAGTGGAGCTATGGATGGTAACAATGTAGGATGACATGGTATTCGAATCATGATGGAAATCTTCTGAGGAATATTTGTTCTTAATATATGAGGTCAGTAGATTGATTCATTAGGCAAACACACGAAGTTCGTCTACCTAAGGGTAAGTATACTTTCGTGAGGAAATTTCAAAAGGAAACTAATTGGTATTTATTTCCCAGACAAGGAAAATCACAAAAACCCTATACAACCAGTCCGTTTTCTGGAATATGGATTGGTTTTTGTTTAATTATCTATGCCAAAGCACACAAGAACACCTGCCTAAGGGGAAGGATGCCTTCATTGAGTACCTCTGTAAGGAAAATAGTCTCATATTCAAGTTACAAATGTTTCCCATTTGTGACAGTTACAAATGTTTCCCATCCCACTGAAACCAATCAGCCGTCACCGGAGTTCGAATCCTGGCTGAACTACCAGTGCTCAACGATATATTCCTCGACTGCCGGTGAGCATCAATAAAACAGAATCTGGGTTAAACTGCTAGTGTTTAGCGTCCATATTTACGGGCGGGATATATGAGACTAAACTAGATCAGCACGCAGTGTGTGACTGATATAAACTGAACCATGCGTTTAGGGCAATGTGCAACATTTCGAGCACAATTTTAAAAAATAAAATAAAATAATAAATGAATAAACATATAAACAAAAAGTTTTAAAAAAATGCTAAAAAGTCTTAAAGGTTTCAGATTTAAAATTACGTCCAAAGGAGCGTTCTTTTTTTTTTTTTTTTTTTTTAAACATCAGTCTTACCTTTATTTATTAAATATCATGTTCTTCGCACTTAAACCATAAAATTCAGTTCAAAAATAATATCGCAAAATAATTTTACAATGAACCTATGTTTAGAATTTTCAATACACAGTCTCACGCGCTGGAGATAAAAATGTTTTTTCTGTACAACGTTGTCATTGCTCGCTTTGAAATCCTTGAGTTTGTTAATCAAAAATTCGTTAAAGTTTTACAAAATATGAAATCGATAATAAAACAAATTCCAAATTCAAATTTGAGCATCCAAATGAACATATTTGGGTGGATATTCAAAACTGGATGGCTCTAGGTACCGTTCAATATTCAAAATTGAATGGCTCTAGGTACCGTTGTTTTATTACAATGCGAGAAATATATATACATTTATGCAGATTCTTCATTACTTGATTTCTTTAAATATAATACAGGGTGATAATAGTTGGTGGCAACAATTTGAAAAATGAAACAACGCTTTTAGTGAATCAGCGCAAGGTGCCAAAACGAAATTAATAGTTCTTGTGGGCAAATTGCCCCTTTGGACTAAAAAATCTGAAAGCTTCCGAGTTTTATATTATGCCCAAAGGGGCATTTTTTTCATTTATATATATATATACACATTTCGAGAGCATTTGGACTAATGTTCCTTTGGGCTAAAATTATTTAAAAACAGCCTCATCTTTAGAACTTCAGATAGACAGTCACACTCGTTGGAGATAAAAAATGTTTTATTCAGTACAGTTCGAAATGATTGAGTTTGTCAATCCCAATCCCAATAAATCTAAAATTATGATAATTAAAAGAAAGCATATCAGATATACAAAACAACAATTGTACTTGGATAAACTCGACTGGACTTACTCGAAACGGTGAATAAAATTAAATATTCAGGCAATATTCTTCAGCATAAGTTTTGCTGGAAAAATCATATTATGTATGTATTTATCCAATAAGACAAGGATATATAATGATAATTTTCCTGCTACATGCACTCCTACGAGAATGGTGACATATTTATAACAAAACTACGTAATTAAGCCATACAACCATAAGAAAACTACCTAATCAAATCGAAATTATATTGCTTTTCTTTGATCAATCAATGCTGACGAAGTTATCATCCTTCTTACATTTCTGTCCAGTTTCCATATATTCACCTATGGCTACATTAGTTTATAGTTTACAGCTTGTACGTTCGTCTGTGCTGTTGAGAATGGGATCTAATAAAGACATATTCATATGAAGTGCTCAAGCTGACTGTCATTTATCTATCGGGCTTTACAAATTGGCGTTTCTGTGAAAGGAGTGGATGGTAGAAAAGACAGGATAACTCGTGAAAGAAGATGGCAGTTATCGTCATTGTTCAATCTCGGGCTCAAAACTGCGGTCGAACGCCAGGTGGCGCTGAAGTGAACTCTTAATCAAATTGTCTCAAATGAGAACGGTTACCTCCTCATTTTTTTCTCAGAGAACAAAGTGAGCGATACCTTTGCGACAGTTGCGACAATTGGGAAGCATTATGGGTAATCAGCCTACAATTTAAGACCGATTTGTCGTTAATGAAATCAGACCCCTCTACCAAGTTCCTGATTCAATTTGAAGACTTGATGGGTTAGAGGAAGAAATGGAAGGGGAAAATGTCCCCCTCTGCTCTAATGGGGAAAAGTAAAGAGGAAATAATTTAGGATGGAAAAAAAGGGAAAATATTTTTGATGGAAAAAAGAACATTGAAAAGAAATAATAATAATAATAAAGGGCATTGCATTAATTTTTTAGTTTTATATTTCCTGCAGTGCCAGACTGCAATTAAAAATGCAGAAATCGATATCTGAAATAGTTGGAATTTTGGTACTTTCATATTTCATTTCTTTTGTTAAATACTGGTGATTTATTTATTTTTTTCTCTTTTTAGCAATTAATTACGTTCGTGGCGATCCCTTTAAGTATTTGCATATGTGGCCGTGCACTGATTTTTGTGCTTTAATTTCTGCTTTCACAGAATCAGTACAGTAAGAAATCTACATGGGGGGGGGGAAATCTGATTTTATATTGCGTCCAAAGGGGCATTTTTTTTTTCATTTAAATACATACACGTTTCGAGAACTTTTGGGCTAATGTTCCTTTGGGCTAAAAATATTTAAAAGCAGCTTACCTTTAGAAATTCCACTAACATCGTGCGCTACAGATAAAAATGTTTCTTTTTTTTTTT
>KK120952.1:0-37537 GCA_000611955.2 Stegodyphus mimosarum
TGTCTCTAAATTTGTTAATGTTAAAAGAATAGGAAGACATTTGTCAACAATCCCCCTTAAGGCTACTATGGAGTGCTTTCGAAAGAACTGAGGAGCTGTGGTTGTGCGTTTAACAGGTAATTCAGAGATTTTCGAAATTTAAATCATTATGAGTGGACATTTACGAAAAATCTTTATTGAATAGTTATTGTTTATCGGGGTACTGTATTTGAAGAAAGAGAAGAACAATTCACTGCTGAAGTGTATATAAACGGTTTGAAAAATAAATGTGATATGAAGCAGTAAATATGATGCATTCATCGCAAAATTCAGCGACGCCATTACAACAAACTGGATAGATTAATACATTTTAAAGCTTCTTTTAGTGTATATATATTTCAAAACTGTTAAAATTACTTGCGCAGTTTGTTTGATTGCTTAAAAAAATAATAAAGGTTCATCTATAAAGATATGCAACGAACTTCATAGTTATCAAAATACTTCATTGCTTTGATTAAAAATTGAAATTTACTAAATTACTTAACTTAATAACATTATATATCTTCGAAACTTCATTATTGTGTTCTGTTTGATAAAAGCTTAACTTTTATTCACTTTTACATGTCAAAATATTTTCTGATTTATTTAACACAATTATCAGGTTACTAAATGTGTTAGAATTTCCATACATGTTTGTGCAGTGTGATTGCGTGCTAGTGTAAGCGCACTTTGATTTTCATGAAAGAAAAAAAAAAGAAATACAAGATTGGAATAAGTATTTTTTTATTTTCCAATTCCTGTGTTTAGCTGCAAAGAATAAATTTATTTCAAGTATGTGTCTGTGCATTTTTCATGATGCAAATACTGAAATGTGTGTACAGTAAAAACTCAACTAAACAAATATCCGAAAAGCTCTTGAAATTTTGGTTAGTCGAGCATATAAAAAATGAAACACTGTAGAAAAGTAAATGAATTGAAGAAGAAACTACTAGTCTAAAATCAGAAAAACAGTTCATCTTATTTCTATTAGATCGTCTTATTTCTATCACTATCAAGCGTCAATACTTAATATTATGCAAGATTTTGAAAAAATGTTTACTGTTGATCTTTGGAATATGGTAGTGGGAGATTTTTGGAATAATTGTTATGGAGATTAAGATTGGGTAAGTTGGGAGTTCAACTATGAACAGTAGTAATCTGAAAATTTGAAGTCCTAATTCTATATTCAACAATCTCTGTCAAATAACTTTCCATGTTTTAAATAACTAAAATATATATTTTCAACCATTTGTTAATAATTTAATAAAGTACATTCAATAATTTAAATTTTACTCATTGTCATATATTTTAATGTTTCCCATTAAGAATTTCATACTACTTTTTTTTAAGATTTTATAGTTCCTAATTAAGGGAACAGAACAGGATATTTTTTATTCCAACTTCTTTAACAAGTTATTTAGTCATTTTATATATACATATATATTTTATGTAAGAAAGGGATTTATGTGCAATAGATACACCGAAGGGCCATTACATTATCAACACCATCTATTTTCAACGAGGACTATCTATTTTCATCCAATGGGCTCACCCGGGAACAAAACCACTCCACGTGCGCGGCTGATGTTGGAGTAAATAAAGCAGCCATGCATTGTCTTTCCAATCATAGCGTAATTAGTGACATAATGAGGAAAGCAGCTGATTCATCAGGCTTCGATAAATGTGAAATCGTTATGGCTGTGCGACTGGGAACATCAGTATCAGAAACGGCGCGTTTAGTCGTCTGTTGCGCGTTTTGTTATTGTGAACAATATTTTGACTCTAACATTTTTTGTTTACATTTTTTCTAACTGCAGCTTCTGAGTAACATTGCACGAGCTTCAAGCAGATGTAATCTTTTTCTTTACTCTATAGGTTTTTTGATTCATTACCTCTTCATATTATTATCTATGTTTGTATAGTTTATGTTTCAGAGAATGGCAACATGCTTTGTTCTGTTTTGAGAGTTAGTGTTACTTTGTTTTCTCGGATATTACAATAAAAATAGCATTTGTTATAGATGAATTAGAATTTTTTTTTCATTTACAGTATGAGTAAAACAGATATAGTTATTTTCGAGTAATAAATAGTTTCTTGAGGTAACAAAATTTGGTGAGAATTTTTTAACATTTGGCGTCCGCTGACACGATTGTTATCTGTAAGTTGAATTCTTTCGTTTATTTATAATGGATGTTTTGAAGTGCAAACGATCTCAATTTAGGAGATTGTTTACAAGAGCTTTAAATGATTTTGAAAAGAATGAAAATGATTTATCTTTAGACGAAAAAATTTCGAAACTTAAATTAGTTGAGGACAAAACGAAACCTATGATTGAAATGGAACAGACTTATAGAGAAGAATTGATTAAAATTTGTAAAGATGAAACTGTGGTAAATAATGAGTTTGATGAGTCTGAATGCTATATTGATAAGTGGAGAATGGTAGAATGCAAATTAGTTTCGCTTCTAGCTGAAAAGGAAAACGGTTCTGTTGTTAAAGAAAGCATAACTCAAAATGCTACTATTCGTTATCCTAAGCTTAAACTCCCGACTTTTGATGAGAATATTAAAAACTGGTTAGGATTTTGAGGCCAGTTTAAAAAGATCGATACTGATCCCAATTCAGATGATCATGATAAATTTGCGTACTTATTACAGTCAATGGAAAAAGGGTCATCTGCTGAAGAGTTAGTTAAAAGCTTTCCGCCCGGTGGTGAAAGTTATAGTAAAGCTTTACAGCAACTACAATCGCGTTTTGGGAAAGAAGATCTTCTTATAGAAGTCTACGTTAGAAATCTCCTTTTGTTAGTATTATTAAAAAACTCTCATCAGAAATTTTCATTACGAAAACTCTATGATAATAACTCTATGATAAAACTTAGAGCGTTAGAAGTTCTGGGTGTTGCTAGAGATAAATGTGCGGCGATGTTGTATCCTTTAGTCGAGTCGGCATTGCCGGATGATACATTAAGAACATGGCAAAGGTTCCGAGTTATTAATCGCAGTCAGAGAGAGTCTGAAAGTAGTGAGCGAAAAGAGAAAAATGAGTCAACACATCGCATGGATTTAGATGGTTTGCTTTCATGTTTGCTAGATGAAATTGAAGGTGAAGAGAGAGTATCTGTAGCTACTCAGTGCTTTAATAAACATCAGACTCCTAAGCCTGGGAATGTTAAACAATTTGGTTTCAAAAACCGTAGAGAATTTTCCAAAACACCTTCTGCTTCTACTCTAATAGCAACATCTGAACAAAATTCAACTGGATGTATTTTTTGTGCTGGAAATAATGCATCTGGTGATTGCTTTAAAGCAAGAAAGATGACATCTGAGGAAAGGCAAAAGGCAGTTCTAAATAGTGGCAGTTGCTTTTTATGTTTAGACAGAAAACATGTAATAGCTAAATGTAAAAAACGAACATCATGTGTAATTTGTGGGAAGAAACACCACATACTTTTATGTAGAAATATCCAAGCTGAATCAAAATCTCCAGTTCCTGTCAGCACGAATAAGGATGAAAATACGGATGCAGTATCTGAACGAGATGAAGCCCTCACCAATTTGGGGAGAACAACAAATGTGTTTTTGCAAACTTTAACGGTTACGTTGAAAGGGCGAGATAGAAAGCGCCAGGCCCGTGCTGTTATCGATTCAGCTTCACCAAGATCTTATATTCTAAAAAGCACTGCAGATGAAATGAAATTTGAGAGTATATCTAAAGAAAGATAGAGCCATTCATTATTTGGCGGGTCATGTCCTGATGACATAAACCACGATGTATTTGCAGTGTTCTTGTCTAAAACGGATGGAACTTATCATTGTAACTTCAAAGCTCTTAGCCAAGATATTATTTGTGGAAGCTTATCACCAGTTGCTAAAGGCGAGTAGATTCGAGAGCTTGTAGCATTCATTATTTTAATTAAATAAATTATTTTTAGTTTGAACTTTCCTTTCGATATCTCAAAGTTTCAGTTGTTGCCCGAATTTAGCGCGAGCGTGATATTTATGCAAATCGCATATATCTGATAGCAGTTTAAAAGGCAGGAGTTAACGAAGGGAAAAATCAGAGTATTGGATTTATCGCCGTAAGGCTGTACGCGCAAGGATTTCCTCTGTCTACTGAAAGTTCGCCTTCATAGGCAATTGTAATTAGTAGTGCTTGCTAGTGAAATTCGCATTTATTGCATTTTACTAAGAGTTAGGCTTCCCTCGCCGTCCTACTTAAAGTTAAGTTTAGGTATTTGAATTGTTCACACACTTTATTTCATATTATTTTAGTTCAGCCCAAGTAGTGGCTTACTCTCAAGTTGGAGAGTTGCAATTATTTGAATTAAAGGGTCACTTTAAACCCTCCTTCTGACTTTGTAGTTCTTCAACACTAAAGGACATAGCCTAGATTTGCTCACTGTCCTCCACATAGGGTTTCAAAGCTTATGCTCAGTAAGAAGATAAAGAGATTTAAGGAGAAACCTTATATTGGCCCCCAAACAGAAAAAATGATGGAAGGAAGTTTGAATATGCCAAGCAAATCCCAAAATAAAGCTGCAATGCCTGATGGATTTGGATTCATAGTGGAAACCATCAGAGCAGCCATGAAGCAGGCGGTAGCTTTTGATGCCAGAGGGCCCATTCCTGGAAAAGTTAGAAGCGCATTTTTTGCTGTATCCAGTTCCGGAATATCAGAAGGTTATATTAGCTACAGGAGCATTGAGGAGCCAAGCATCGAACTGGTATAAGTGCATCAGAAAATGTCTGCTGGGAGAACCAGGAACGCCGACTTACACTTACGAAAATTTCAAACTAGCAATTTTGAGAGCGTTTCCTGTTGTTAAAGACCGTGCCAAACTCGAAGCTGAATTGTTTAGCAAGTACCAACAGCGGGTGGACGAATTATCGGAATGTATTTTGAGAAAAATACAAGTTTTTAAATTATTGTACGGTACGAGGCCGGACTTGGAGATTATCCAGATAATCCTGCCCAGATTGTTACCATCTATACAAGATTTCATGGAGCTAAGAAATCCCGTGACGCTGGACAAGCTGTTTGAACTCGCCGTGCAATTCGAGAGCCGGCGAGCAGCCGAAAATCAACGAAGGCAACCGTATGAGCAGCGGCCGCAGGGGAACTAGAATGCAGAAGGAAGAAACAGACGATGGCCGAGAACTACTGGTACCAGTCAAAATGCCAGCAGTCAACCACGCCAAGTACAGCGCCAAAAAAATAATCCCAACTACGGAAGAAAATCATTCACCCCAGACAGAAGCCGGCAACAGAAGAAAACACCCGCAAAGCATTTAAACTCCTAAGGAATATGGCGGGGAAGGGGTGCAATGATCCAAGGTGAAGAAAAATCCCTCTGAAGTACATCTCAGTACGGTCATGGTGAGAAATATTGAATTACCGAGACTACAGTTACTAATTAACAATGTACCCGCTACAGCTCTTTTAGATACCGGCGCTCAAGGAAGTTGTTTAGCAGAAGATTTTTTTAAAAAGCACTTTCGTAGATATTGTCTGCATAGCGTGGAAGGAATGAAGGCGGTAGCAGCCCAAGGAAAAACGTGTCAGTACATGGGAAGAACAAAAAAATTATGTTTCTTGTAGTGAAGAACCTCCAAGCATCAGTTATTTTAGTAACCGATTTCTTTTCAGCTGTGGATGTGAAAATCGATTTTGAAAACTCCACCTTGCAAGTAACCATGGACCCAGTGAAAAAGAAATCAACACCTCCCCCTCAAGTGGATTTAAGCCATCTAACGCCCGACGAACAGGACAAGTTTCGGGAATTGTGAAGTTATTTCGCTGATTTATTTGATGATATTCCTGGATTCACACAGATCGTAGCACACGAAATTAAACTAACAACCGACGAGCCGATAAGGCAGCATCCTTACAAGTATGATAAGGTAAAAGAACAAATAATAAAATACCATATTGATGAAATGTTAAGAAACAAAATAATAACTCCTATTTCGAGCGCATATGCGAGTCCTGTCGTTTTGTGTAAGAAAAATAACGATTTACCGTTAACTGATCCATTAAGGTACAGGTTCGCTATTGACTATAGAAAGCTTAATAGTATAACAAAATATCCAACTTACCCACTTCGGGTAATTGATGAAACTCTTAGAAGTATTAAATCAACAAAATACATAACCACGCTAGATTTGACATCAGGATATTTTCAGATAAGCATAAAGCCGGAAGATGTTCACAAAACAGCATTCATAACAAAATACGGTACATATGGCTTTTTGCGTATGCCTTTTGGATTGTCGGGAGCCCCGGCCACGTTTCAGAGGTGCATGGACAAAATTTTAAGGCCGGTAATAGGAAAAAGTACATTTATTTATCTTGACGATATAATTGTTACTTCAGAGTCGCTGGAAGAACATATTAAAGACCTTCGACAAGTCTTTACTCTTTTGAAAGATGCAGGACTTAAAGTGAACATTAAGAAATGTAAATTCGCGGCAAAAGAACTCAAATATTTAGGGTAAAAAATTTCTCAAAGGGGGATTGAAACAGATAAGTCTAAAGTTATAGCAGTAAAAAAAATTATCCAATTCCGAATACAGCCAAAAAGTTAGCGACTTTCTTGGGTATGTGCTCATATTATAGAATTTTTATTAAAAATTTTGCAGAAATTGCTGAACCATTGTTAAAGTTGAGAAGGAAAAGAGTTCGTTTTGCGTGGTCTTCAGAAGCAAACGCCGGGTTTGAGAAGTTAAAAGAATCTTTAATTAATGCACCAGTTCTAAAGTTCCCGGAGAAACACAAGGGTCTAGAAATTTATGCAGACGCATCAAATCATGCAATCGGAGCGGTATTAACGCAGAATAGAAAGGCGATTGCCTTTTTTAGTCGTACATTGAATGATACGCAAAGAAATAATTCGGCAACGGAACGTGAAACTTTAGCAGTTCTCGCAGCTGTTCAAAAAATTTTGTGTATATTTTGGGAGTTCTCCCGTAACAGTATATTCAGATCACGCGGCAGTTACCAGATTATTTTCAGGAAAGAATCTTTCGCCACGCTTAATTCGGTGGACCCTAAAGTTACAGGAATTTAATCTCATTATCAAACACACATCGGGAAAAGACAATGTAGTGGCAGACGCATTATCTAGAATAAAATTAGACGAGAACGGCGAGAAAATAAAAATTGCGATGCTTCATGCATAGGTCATTGACTCTCGAGAGACTGTAATAGAAGAAATTGCCAGGGATCCCGAATTCGGAAATATTTATAATTATTTAAAAGACCCAGATAACTTCTAGCATATAGACATTAATGCCATAAGAAGCAGAGCACAGAACTATGAAATCATTGATGGTCTCTTATTTTATACTAAAGTTACGAATCAAAATAGTGAATACAGACCAGTCATCCCGGCCAAATTAATTTTAAGTATCTTGCAAGAGCTCCACGATTCGCCTGTCTCGGGCCATTTTGGAATTAGAAAAACAATACAACGCGTACGCGAGGCGGTATATTTTCCGCAATTACAAAAGATAGTTAAAAATTACTGCCAGACTTGTCACACGTGTCAGATAAATAATGACGTAAATTTCCGCCCGGCCGGGTTATTAACTAGTATTGAGTCTAGGTTCCCCAATGAAATAATTGGTATTGACCTCTTAGGCCCCTACCCCAGGAGTCATGTAAATAAGGCACGATTTTTATTAGTCATTGTGGATCATTTCAGTAAATGGGTTGAGTTGATACCACTTAAGCGGGCTTCAGCAAAAGTCGTTGCAGATTCGTTTTTGAACAAATATATTTTAAGATATGGATGTCCAGCGAGGGTGATTAGCGATAATGGTCCCCAGTTTGTAAGCAGTACATTTAAAATGATGTGTGACAAGTTGGGCATTAAGCATATGAAAATGGTACCCTACCGCCCACAATCAAATATAGCGGAACGGATAAATAAGAATATTATAAATCTGATTCGAAATTATGTGCAAAAGCACCATTCTAACTGCGATGACTGCGTTGAAGAATTTGCATTCGCCCTCAGAACGGCTAAGCACGAGACAACGAAGAAATCCCCCGCCGAATTGTTTTTGGGCAGGAAGATAATGACCCCCTTAGATAAATTATTTTATGTGAAAGATAGAGCGCCGGAATTTCAAATGGGTGAAATAGAAAAAATGTTGAAAGACGCAGAAAAGTGCTCCCGGGAAGCGCAAAAGAAACAGAAGTATTACTATGATTCAAAAAGAAGAACCGTAGAATATAAAGTGGGGGAGGAGGTGTTAAAACAGGCGCATGCACTTTCATGCGCAGCAAAAGATTCGGTCGCAAAGTGTTGCCCAAGATGGCATGGGCCATTTCAAATTACAAGAATAGTTGAATGCCGTGCATATTTAAAGAATGAGAAGGGAGAAGAGACTGTATCAAATTTCGACCAAATCAAACACTATTATCGAAGAGCTAATAAATATATCTTGAAAGACTTGTTACAGGGTCCAGCCTCACAGAATTTTTCTAAGATTCAAGGGCCCCAACCAGGTCCCTCAACAACAAAAGAACCCAGTTTGAAAAGGAGGTTACCAGAAGAGAGGAAGCTGCAGCCGAAGAAAAGACCACCCCAGAAAGAAAAACAAAAAAACGCTAAGAAACAATCTCAGCAATCAAAGCGTTTGAGGAAGAAACCTCCAAATGAAAATACTACGAAAGCTCCACCACTACGTAAGGAACCGAACATCGAGAAGCGAGCCGCCGAAGGTGCCAATCCACAACGAAGGAGCCTACGAGAGCAAGGGCAGGAACGAGCCACTCTGGGTAGGGAGCGGGGAGTTCAGCAAAAACGGAAAGCGCACCCACCATTCGTCCCAACAAGGTATTTCTGGAGGAAAGGAGATCAACCAAACGAAAGGCGGCCCCAGAGTTTAAATCTAGGAGTAGCAGACAACGAATTGCCCAAGCTACAGTATATCCAACTTTTCGGGAATGGACAAAAAAACGCCTAACAGACTGGCAGAAAGATAAGTAGATTCCTTATTTTCTTTTTAAATTCCACAGTTATGTTTCTGATTTAAGTGCAAGTTGCAGATTTAAAAGGAAAGTTACCCGAGTCAAAGGCCGGATATCGGGTTGCCGAAAGCGTAAAGGACACGCTTGAAGGAACAAGTTAAACATGCAGCGGAAGAATTTCGAGTTTTCAGTTGAGAAACTGTGAGACTATTCGTGAAATGTTCTTTGTAATCCATAACATGTGATTCATCGATTTTAGTCAAAAGACTCTCTGTAAATAGGAAATTGAATTGTGTTAATTAAAAGCAACTAGTACGTAAGTTGTATAGCAAAACTGTTGTATTGTATTTCTATGTATAAATAATGAATGTATTTAATGTAAAACTGTTTTCGATGTAATGCATGATTTTATGTAAGCCTTAAGCACTGGTTTTGTGAATATCGAATATTTTGGAAAAGCGTAAAGGATACGCAAGTTAAAATTAAAATGTAATGTAAAAGCGTAAAGCGCGCTAAATTAGAAATTGAATATATAATTGTTACTTAACACAATGAGCATTTAAAGAAAATTTGAAATGAAGATTGAAAGAATGAAGTATATGTATGAAATGCAATTGAAAATGTTTGAATGTTGTATGTAGTGTTCTCTGGTTTCACACAAAAGTTTAAAGTTCATTTTATGTTAGAACCTCAGGACATTTCAGATTTGTTTTAGGGGAGGTCCGAGGTCTTGAAAGTCGAAGAATTAACCCCAATAGAATTGAAGTCAGGTGGTAGTTGTGAACACTTGACAAAGTAAAACTGAGTGTTTTTCACAAACACCACATTTGGCCAGAGAACAAGGGGGAAGTTTTAAAAATGAATGAGTGTGAAATGAATGCGTTTGGCGAAAAGCGCTAATAGAAATTAAAAAACGCGAATACCTAAAGCGCGAATAAAAGTCATTGCGGAAAGCATCAGAGGAAGGGAATGTTGTACTTTTCAGGTGAAATGTACTTATAACATGAAATTAAAATTTATTTCCTTCCAGATTGGAAGGAACCAGACTAGCTCCAAATTCCTGATGGATCTTTTTGATGTGAAGAAGACAAAGATATTTTATGTTAAAATATCTAAGACACAAACAGAGAGTTAAACTAAATTTAAAACTTTCAATTGTAAAGGATGGCGAATAGGAAGGAAAATTTAGATTTAGAATTTAGCATCTTCACTAAAAGCCGATTTTAGGCTAGTTAGTTTCAGACTACTAAATTCTGGGAGCAACTATGTAGCATTCATTATTTTAACTAACCAAGTTATTTTTAGTTTGAACTTTCCTTTCGATATCTCAAAGTTTCAGTTGCTGCCCGAATTTAGCGCGAGAGTGATATTTATGCAAATCGCATATATCTGATAGCAGTTTAAAAGGCAGGAGTTAACAAAGGGAAAAATCAGAGTCTTGGATTTATCGCCGTAAGGCTGTACGCGCAAGGATTTCCTCTGTCTACTGAAAGTTCGCCTTCATAGGCAATTGCAATTACTAGTGCTTGCTAGTGAAATTCGCATTTATTGCATTTCACTAAGAGTTAGGCTTCCCTGGCTGTCATATTTAAAGTTAAGTTTAGGTATTTGAATTGTTCACACACTTTATTTCATATTATTTTAGTTCAGCCCAAGTAGTGGCTTACTCTCAAATTGGAGAGTTGTAATTATTTGAATTAAAGGGTCACTTTAAACCCGCCTTCTGACTTTGTAGTTCTTCAACACTAAAGGACATAGCCTAGATTTGCTCACTGTCCTCCACATAGGGTTTCACAGCTTATGCTCAGTAAGAAGATTAAGAGATTTAAGGAGAAACCTTATAAGCTTAAAGAGAATAATATTTCCATATGCGACGATAGTAATGGACCAATAGAAATACTTATCAGCGTTGACATAGCAGGCAAGTTGATGACCGGATGATTTAAATTGCTTACTTCAGGCCCTGCTGCTATAGAAACTAAACTTGGCTGGACTATTTTTGGGAAAACTATGATGTATGCGTGAGATCTCGGACAATTCCTTACTGCTGGTCACATTCGTGTTGAATAAGGAAATATTGATATCTGATCTATGGTCTCTAGATTCACTTGGAATTCTAGATCCCTCAGAGAAGAAAAATAAACTGGAGCTTCAAGAAGAGGCAAGAGATCATTTCTTGTCTACTGTAAAGGTGAACGAAGAGGGTCGTTTTCAAGTCAGCTTGCCATGGCTTGATAACCATCTACCGTTAAAAGATAACTATGACTTAGCTGTAAAGAGATTAGATTCTACAGTAAAACGACTAAAAGCTGAGAAACTTTATGATGCTTATGGAGAAGTTTTTAGTGAATGGAAACGAGAAGGCGTCATAGAAGAAGTACCAAAAAGGGAAATTGATGTAACATGCCATTATCTACCACATCGACATGTAGTAAAAGAAAACAGTACTACACGAATCAGGCCAGTGTTTGATGTCTCGGCCAATAGATATTAGAATAGAACTGATCGAAAACTAAAGTATTACAGGCATTGTAGGGTAGTATTTGGAGTTACAAGTAGCCCTTTCTTGCTAGTTTCTGTAATTCATCATCTTCTAGAATCCACTTTGAAGCAACTAAATGGAAACCCAAAGTATAAAGTGGATATTATTGAGCAACTGAAGAAGAGCTTTTATGTAGATAATTGTTTAGTGAGTGTAAAAAATGATTTAGAATTGCAACAATTCATACAAGTTGCTTCAGATACTTCAGCTACAAGAAAGCTAGAATTACGTGGTTGGGAATACACTGACCCAACAGCTAATTCCTCTAGTACCACAAATGTTTTAGGAATGGCTTGGGAACGATGCGGAGATTACCTTATAAGGTTTTAGTTTAAACTAACAAAGTTTTATGTTAATTTTCTCTTTCCTGTAAGTTCTCATTTCAACTTCCCGTTAGAATGAGCGCGCGTTTAAGCTTTATGCTAATCTGAAGTGGAGCCAAGTTTGTATTTAAAGGTTAGCTAGGAACTTCTCAGTGTGAGAGAGCTTTTAGTCTCAGATCACTGCGACTCTGTCCGACGCTCGCCTGACTAGCTAGTATTTAAATTTTAAGCCTTAGCGCTGTTACGCTATTACTTATTGAAGAAATCTAAGTGCGTTAGTATTACCCAAATCTTGCTACGCACCATTGATCATTTAGTATAGAGACCAAACTCGCGTTTATAGCTCTGTGAGCAACGACTACTTAATTTCTACTCAACGCTATTTTAAATTATTTGATTGTTCAGTTATCCCTTCCAAGTGGGGAAGTGGCTATAAATATTAGTTTAATAAAAGGGTCATTTTAAAACCCTCCTTGCGTGCAGTTATTCTACCAGAGTTTATTCTACCACAGAATATAGCTGCATTCGGCTCCCTGTTCGAGATCAGGACTTTGATAAAGTTACGAATATGTTCGCCAAAAGTATGCACAGAACACTCAGTCCTGACACTGGCGCCCAAAGAAGAACAATGAGAGGATGGCCTGAAAGACAAGAAGATGAAGCTGAGATACCTGCAGTACCTGTGCAGAACCCTGAGATATCACCTCCTGCCCTAAAAGGATTTGGCTACATTGTACAAACCATGCGGGCAGCCATGAAGCCAGCGGCAAGTTTTGACGGCAAGTCAGACGTAATTAATTTCCTGGAAAAATTAGACACACATTTCATGCTACATCCAGTCTACGAATTTCAGAAAGTCACGCTTGCCACCAGCGTTTTGAAGGGCCAAGCTCTAAATTGGCTCAAGTGTATTGGAAATAATCTCTTGGGGGAACCAGGAAGTCCCACATACACTTATGAAAATTTTAAAAATTCCTCAGTGAAAGCATTTCCTATAGTACGAGATCGAGTCAGACTGGAGGGGGAACGTTTCAGCCGTGATCAGGAAAAGATAGAAGATTTGTCAAATTTTATCTTGAGAAAAATCCAAGTTTTCAAGCTTTTGTATGGAAGTCGCCCGGATCCTGAAATAATTCAAATTATACTTCCTAGGCTACTGCCCCAAGTTCAAGATTTTATCGAGCTCAGAAACCCAACGACTTTGGATAAATTATTCGAACTCGCCGTACAGTTTGAAAATGCCCCAAGTAGATTTTATCGAGCTCAGAAACCCAACGACTTTGGATAAATTATTCGAACTCGCCGTACAGTTTGAAAGTCGAAGAATTGCAGACAATGAACGACGTCGCCAATTTGAGCGAAGAAGTCAGTGGAACACGCCAAGACCCCAGCAAAAGCAACAACAGAGTTACGGGAACAAGGCGAAGCAATGGCCGAAGAAAGATGGATCTCCTAAATTGAGCGGCGAACGACGAGATTTTAATCGAAAAAACAGGCAAAGATGCAGAAGGTAACCAGAATAAGAAGAAAGATTTGAACTAAGATGGATTTCTTCAAGGAAGGTGAAGAAGTTTTGGCGAAGATTGAAGTCTTAATTAACAACATACCGGCGACGGCTGTTTTCGATACAGGAGCGCAAAGCAGCTTTATCTCGGAAAAATTTTTCAAGAATCATTTTCGCCATTATAGAACTTTTAGTGCAAGAGACACGAATGTCATAGCGGCCCAAGGAGAGAAGTGTAGATGCCTAGGAAAAGTTTCACTTTTTGTGAGTATAAACGACGAGCAGGTAAACATTTTATTTTATATTGTGCGAAACCTGGAAGCGTGTATTATTCTGGGTGCGGATTTTTTAGATTGGCAGAAGGGAAGATACATTTTCAGGGAGGCAAGTTAACGATATAGATGAAGCCAGTGGATAAAAGGAATGCTGAGCCCCCGCAGGTGGAGTTACAGGACTTACCGGCAGAAGAGAAAGAAAAGCTATAGCGATGTACCGGGTTTCACTCAGGTAACAAATGATGAAATACAAACAGGGGACGCCCAACCAGTAAGGCAAAAGCCCTATCGCTACGATAAGGTAAAAGAAGAAATTATTGAATATCATATTAAGGAAATGTTGAAAAATAAAATAATTACCCCTGTTTCTAGCAGTTATGCCAGCCCAGTAGTTTTATACAAGAAAAATAATGATTGTCCGATTACGCACCCGAAGCGGTGGCGTTTTGCTATAGATTATCGCAAGCTCAATTCCGTCACAAAATATCCTGTATATCCTCTACCGATAATCGAAGAGATAATTCGAAATATTACCTCTACAAAGTATATGTCCACATTAGATCTTACGAGTGGCTATAGATTGGGGTAAAACCGGAAGACGTCCCTAAGACCGCCTTCATAACGAAGGCTGGCACGTAGACATTTCTTAGGATGCCTTTCGGTCTATCCGGCTCGCCGGCAACTTTCCAACGATGCGTGGACATTGTCTTAAGACCGGACCTTGGTAAGAGTACGTTCATTTATTTGGATGATATTATAATTACAAGTAATAGTTTGGAACAACACCTACAAGATTTAAGAAAAGTGTTTTTATTGTTAAACGAATCTGGTTTGAAAATAAATGCACCCAAATGTAAATTTGCCGCAAAAGAGTTACGTTATTTAGGATTTAAAATTTCTCAGAATGGCAGTGAAACGGATCAGTCCAAGATTATAGCTATCAAATATTATCCTGTTCCTAAAACAGCGAAGAAGTTAGCATCGTTTCTTGGTATGTGTTCATACTATCGGTCCATCATTAAAGACTTTGCCAAAATAGCTGAGCCTCTGCTGAAATTGAAGAGGAAGAAAGCTAGGTTTTCGTGGTCAGCAGAAGCCAAATCGGCATTTCAAAAACTGAAAGACGCCTTGATTCAAGCCCCCGTGTTAAAAATCCTGGAGGGGGATAAAGGATTAGAAATTTCAGCGGACGCTTCAGATTTTGCGATTGGGGCAGTTCTTTCTCAAAATGGGCAACCCGTGGCCTTTTTCAATCGAACGCTAAATGAAACCCATAGAACCTATTCGGCCACGGAAAGGGAAACTCTCGCAGTTTTATCAGCAGCGCACAAATTTCGTGTTTTCTTTGGAAGTTCTCCAGTAACTGTATACACCGACCACGCTGCGGTCACAAGACTCTACTCTGAAAAAAAATTTATCACCCAGATTAATAAGGAGGGCACTTAAATTACAAGAATATAATCCAGTAATTAAACACACGCAGGGATATGTAAATGATGTGGCAGATGCTTTAAGTAGAATTAATTTGGATGAAAACGGAAAACGGTTAGGATAGCAGACATCCAAAGCATTAGATTCTCGTGAAACAGTAATAGCCGAACTCGGAAAAGATACGGAGTTCAAAAATATATACAATTATTTAGCCGACCCTGAGAATTTCAGTCATCCAGCTATTGTGCCGATAAGAAATAGGGCCACAAATTGCGAAATAATTGATGGACTTTTGTTTTATACCAAAACGACTAATGAAAACCACGAGTTTAGACCGGTTATCCCTGCTAGCATTAGACTTAATGTATTAGAGGAACTGCAAGATTCGACCATTTCTGGCTATTTAGGCATACGAAAAACCGTCCAAAGAGTTCGCGAGGCAATTTTCTTTCCCGAACTGCAAAAGTTTACTAGGGCGTATGTCCAGTCGTGCACAACATGCTAATTTAATAACTATATTAATTGCCGCCCGGCCTGATTCTTAAATAGTGTTAAATCAGAGTTCACAAATCAAATAATAGGCATCGATTTACTAGGACTTTATCCTAGAAGTAAATTTAACAAAAGCGGATATCTTTTAGTTATAGTGGACAATTTTAGCAAGTGGTTGTAGCTAATTCCGTTAAAACGCGTGTCTGCTGAGATTGTAGTAGATTCAATTTTAAATAAGTATATTTTAAAATACGGGGCGCCCCTAAAAGTTATTTCCGGCAATGGTCCCCAATTTGTTAGTAACATTTTTGAGGAAATGTGTGCAAAACTGGGCATACGTCACCTAAAGATAGTGCCGCCTCGTCCGCAGTCAAGCATAGCGGAACGTGTTAATAGAAACGTAGTTAAAATTATTCGAAGTTATATTAAGAATTATCACTCTACCTGGGATAGCCATATAAATGAATTTGCATTAAATGAATTTGCATTAAATGAATTTGCATTTGCCCTTTGAACGGCCAAACATGATACAACACAAAAAACTCCCGCGGAACTGTTTCTTGGAAGAAAGATTTTGACACCCTTAGACAAACTTTTCTTTGTCCAGGATAGGGCAAAAGAATTTAAAATGAAGGACATTCAAAACGTGATACGGGAAGCGAAAGGAAATTCGGAAATAGCCCAGAGGAAACATCAGTATTATTATGATCAAAAGAGAAGAGAGGTAAATTATAAAGTCGGAGATGAAGTTTTAAAAATCTAACACGCTTTATCAAAAGCCGCAGAAGAAAAGGTGGGGAAATTTTTTCCGCGTTTTGAAGGCCCTTTCCTTATCAAGAAAATCACTCAAACAGTGGTAATATTAAGAGCAAAAAACGGCGAGAAAATTACTGCCAATGTGGACCCCTACTATGCCCGTAATAAAATGGAAATGTTTAAAGATTTTTTCCAGGATCCGGGGAGACGGACTTCCATGGAAGATTTACCTCAGCGGCAACAACAGGAACCAGCAACAATTGCAATGAGAGGCCAGAAAAAGAAAGCCCTCCCCCCACAACAAAATAGAGGAAACAAGAAAAGGAAAATCAGCAGGGGAAATGGACTGAAAAGAAAGAACACGGAAAATGGAAGTTCAACAAACAATAAAAGACCAAAGCACAATGGACAAGGCCAGCCCAAAGTAGTCAAGAGGAGAGCCGAAACGTCGGAAAGGAGCCTGAGAAGCCAGCAGCCTCGGTTGCAGCCTGAGGGTCAACGTCCGGAATACTGAAAGAGGCCGGAACAGCCACGAACGACGGCCCAGGAACAGAGAAGTACTCTGCCGAGCAAACGTCGAGTCAACCTCCTGCCCAACGCAAGTATCCCAGGGTAGACAGACGGATCCCTAAGAGGAAGGCAGAACAACAAGAGGTCAACGGCCAGCGACCAAAATCCAGAAGAGTGGCCCAAGCTACAGTATTTCCAAGTTTCAAGGATTGGGCCAAGAAAAGAATGGCTGACTACAAGATAAGTGGTATTTCTTATTCTAACGTTTAGCTAATTTTCGAGTATTACTGCAAGTTGCAGGGTCTCTTTTTACCTCAAGCGAGGTTGATTTTTACGCCAAGTGTGCGATAAATGATTACTTATCTTGAAAGATGTTTTTGTTAAAAATTGTAATTCTGCAAAGATTTAAAATTACTTAATGTTTGTAAAGTAGATTCTGAAATATTGTTAATATATTAGTCTTGTAAAAGCAATGAATTGCTGCGAGAATGGTAGCTAAATGTTTTGTATCAGGCTTTGTCGAAAGACTTGTAAATTTCTAGAATGAAAAGTCGGTAGAAGGAAAACACGATTTAGTCTACAGACTATTGTTTCAGTGTAATGCAATTTTCAGAAAAGAACTTTGAAAAAGAATTTGAAGCACTTGCTGTAAACTTAGAAATTTAACGCATTTATTGTATCTTGTGAATTGTATGCACTTGTTAAAAGTTTTATGAAATGTAACAAAATAGATTAATGGCATCAATGCACGTTAGGTGCAAAGTTAATTTTGAATGAAGCATTCTTTGTGCAAACTAGGAATTGTATGCATGAAAAGGCGAGATAGAAGTAATAGAATGCAAGTATTAGTAGGCTGTCCACCAAATATACTTAAAGTGATGGACACGAAGCTAGTTAGAACATCAGGTTTAGCTGTTTATAGGGTGTCTTCTGAGGTCTCGATATGTCAAGTTCTAACTAATGTTAGTCGATCGTAGGTGGTAGAGTCGAACACCCCCGGACAAAAAAGAGAAACCGCAATGGCGGTTCGCTTTTCATCCAACCCCGGTGGAGAGCACTGGGGGAAGAATTTAATTTTGCTTGAATGATAATGTGTGTGTGAGAAATTACACGTGTGAAGAAAGAAGTCTGTTACCTAGAACTTAGTGTTATTATGTTATACTAAAATTTCTTTCCTTCCAGATTTTACTGGGAGGAGTGAGAGAAAAGTAAAGTAGCTCGAATCAAAGCCAGAAGAAGGTGTCTTTGGGAAAAATAAGGGCGACAAAAACGAAAGGAGCCGATGGACAAGGAGGTCAGCGGCGGACAACGGCAACAAATAAAGATAATTTGCAACAAACATTTTGCACATCAGCAAATTTCCCTTATGATTATCATTCACGGCTGCCAATTATGGTGTCGTGTGTGTTTACTGCAAGAATAACGATGATTCCTTTTGGCTCGGTGGTATTACCAGTTTTTTATATAGATAAACACAGGGATATATATTTCAGCACACGTTCACTAATAACAGAAATAACATCGGGTGCATGTCACACGACATAAGGATTTTTACAAGTAGTAAGTTCAGATTAGCAAAATGCAGGAAAGTCCTAGTACAGCTATGCAGGCATCACGAGGCAGAAGAGAGGTGAATTCGTGCTTCATCAACAGCAGCCAGAACAGAGTGTCTGACTCGTCCAAATTTCCCTCTACTGGACAAGAGAGAAAAAGCTGGTAACGCTCTCTATTGGGTCAGTGGACAAATAATAATAAAAAAAATAATAAAGAGTTTTCCACACCCTCTTGGGAGCAATTCCTACAAAAAAGGATGGCAGACTTCAACAAACAAAAGATAGTGTTGGGTAGAGGCGAGTGAACTATTTTTCTTATGAGCATGCGTATTAATTGTTGTGGCGCAGCTGTCTCTTCTCCCGACACATCCGTCATTCGAGCGTACGGAGGTCATGATATACTACTATATGCTGTGTAATGGTCAATATGATTTGCTGGTCCTCGTTTTATTCGTTATTTGTTTAAATAAAGTGTGTTGTCCTAAATCGATGGATTTTTTACTCTGAATATAAGCCTCTGAACAACAAATGGTACCAGGCCCGTGGTTATATCAAGAAGAATTGGATGTAAAATACCAAGTAGAAATCGAAACTGTCTCGGTGAAAGTCAGAAATAAAGAAGTGAAACACTCCCGAATTAACTGGGGAGAAGTATTTTATTTGGGCATTGAAAATTAAAGCTGCCTTATCATTGAAAAGACTTGACTCAGTAATTTCGGCTATAAAACCAGAAAACTTAGACGAGAAAGATGAAAGACTGTGGAATGAGAAAAACACTGACGCCGTAGCGTATATAAAACTTTCACTATCGGATTAACAGGCGCTCCAGTTCTCCACAGAAGAGAATGCAAAAATTCTTCGGGAGAAAATAAAATCAACATTTATGGGACAAGCCGAAGATCGAAAAATAGATGCCGGTAACGAGTTAAAAAGCTTAGAAATGAAGTTGCACTAGTCGGCTAATGATTATATCGCAAGAGCGAGAAGAATAGCAACTAAGCGTCAATCGCTAGGACTAGAAGTATCTCTGCGGGAATTGGTGTTTTACACAGTCCGTGGACTTCGCGGAAAATTCTCTCGAATTACGGAAATTTTAAAAACCCAGCGTGAAAAAACAATTGATGAAGTACTCGAAATACTCTGCGAGGAAGAGTCTACACACAGTTCAACGAACGGGAAACGACCTGATGGAACCAACGCTGAGGCGTTCGTATCAAGGAGAAATAAAAATTAGAATCTAAGAATTTGTTAGATTTGTCGACGGCTTGGTCACATCGCCAAAGATTGCTACTACAGAAACAAGAGTCCAAAAAGAGAGTTATCCAAAGATAACAAAGAAAGAAAGAAATCGCAACCTGCAAGTGTGAACGTTTCATCTCATTCTGATGAAAGGGAAAGTAATTTCGCTCTTCAACTTACGCGTGAAAAAAAATGATGAATGTGACAAAATTTGGTTGTTGGATAGTGGTGCAAATGGACACATGGAAAAAGACTCCTTTTGGTGACGGAGATTTACCAGGCAGGTAAACATTCAAAAATATTTTCAGAGGGTATTGGTACTATTAAAGCAAAAACTATAAGTACAAAGAATTCTAGTTCTGTTAATTTAACTATTAGTAAGGTTAGTGATGTTCCTGATTTAAGAAATAACTTACTTTCACTAACTGCATTAATGGATAAAGGATATAAAATTGAATCAAGGAATAATTCTGCATTAGTTTTTAGTAGTTGTAATCAGTTACTTTTTAAAGCATTTAAGAATAACGGTAGGCTTGAAGTTAATTTAGAAACATATTATAATTCTGAATGTTGCATTGCTTATGATTGTACTGGTAATAATTATGAACTTTGGCATCGTAGATTGTGCCATTTAAATCCAAAGTATATGCTTAAAATGAAAGAATGCATTGATATTAATGATGTAAGTGATTTTAAGTCTGAAACTTGTGACATAAGTAAAATAACTAGAAAACGTCATCCCAATATTCACATTAACCAGAGTTAAAAAATTTTAGAATTGATTCATTCGGATCTGTGTGGTCCTGTTCAAACTGAAGCAATTGGTGGGTATAAATATTTTATGATTTTAGTGGATGATTTTTGTGGAATGTATGTTACTTATTTTCTTAAAAGTAAAATTGAAGTATTTGATGCATTTTCTAAATTTAAAGCTAAGTATGAAAATTTAACTGGTAAAAGAATTAAACGTTTGAGAACAGATAATGATTTAGAATTTGTAAATGAACAATTAGATAATTATCTTGCCAGTTCTGATATTTTTCATGAAAAAACAGTTCCATATAATAGTAAAAGTAATGCGAAAGCTGAACCGGCAAACAGAGTTCTTTTGGAAAGAGCTAGAACATTGCTACATGAGAGCAAGCTTCCGATAAAATTCTGGGCAGAAGCAATTAAATTTAGTACTTAAGTATCAAATTTAACACCCCGGAAAACGAAAGAAAAAATTTCTATAGAAATATGGACTGGTAAAAAACACAAATTAATCTATCTTAAAAAATTTAGATGTGTGGCATAACTTTCACATTCCGAAAATAATGCGAAACAAATTTGATATACCAGGAAAAAGAGGGATAATGTTAGGATATGCTAGAGAAAGAAAAGGATATCGTATTTATGATATAGCAAGTAATAAAATAATTGAAGAACGATCGGTTAAATTTAACGAATCTTTAAAAGGTAGTAATTGTATGGGAAAAAATAAAAACATAGAAACTTGGGATATTGAAAAAATTAAAAGGAATTTCGTGGAAAGAAAACGAAGTAGATCAAAAAACAAAAAGTAAAAAACCACACCTCCAATTGGTTGTTACCGAAAATACTCAAGCAAGCGAATATGCTGACTCATCGAATTTCGAAATCACCGATGAGCCGTTGTAGCGGGGGCGATGATAGCGGGAATGAAATCCAAACATCTGACAGCTATGAAAAAAATAATCAAAATGGAAATGAAATACCATTAAGACGATCCGAGAGGCTCAAATTAAAACAACTGTCGTCAAATATAATCAGTAACGTTCCGAACGATTTTTCAGACGCAAAAAAATAGTGCTAATTGGTAGGACTGGGAATCGGCAATGGAAAATGAATTAGATTCATTACATAAACACGAAGTGTGAGAAATAGTAGAAAGGCCTGAAAAAACAAAATTAGTAAAAAGTAAATGGGTGTATACACTGCTCGACATTGAAATTGCCACACCAAGAAGGAATGGTCAGAAAGTGATGAAATTTGGAAAAAAGACAGAGACAGCAAGTAGCAATAAGTGATCTTTATTTCAAAATGATAGTCAGAATACAGAGCGAGAACGGCATCGGCTCAGTAGGATGTAGGACCACAGCGGACAGCGATGCACAAGGAAACACGTCTAGACATAGAGTCAATAAGCGTGCGGATGGTGTCCTCAGGGATGGCTCTCCATTCCCTTTCAACCATTTGCCACAGTTCGTCTTTTGAACGAGGAAGGGGCAGAGTCTGAAAACGGCGTCCAATCACATCCCACACATGTTCGACTGGTACCAGGTCAGGAGAGTACGGTGGCCAGGGAAGCATCTGTATACCTTGCAGAGCATGTTGGAGATGCGAGCACTGTGTGGTCGGGCGTTATCCTGTTGAAAAATTGCATTAGGCAGCCCCTGAAGATAGGCTATTGCCAGCGGCCGCAGTACATTATCCAAGTATCGTTGGGCCGTCATAGTACCCTGAATACGAACTAGAGGTGACCTGGAATCTTAGGCAATAGCGCCCCAAATCATTATGCTACGTTGTCGCGCGGTGAGGCGTTCCACAGTTACTACCGGATTAGATCTGTCTCCACGTCGACGCCACACACGTATGCGGCGACTGTCATTGGATAAACAGAAGCGTGACTCCTCGGAGAACACGACGTTTCGCCATTTTGTCATCCACATCGCTCCGGTCCGTCACCATTCTAAACGTTGGCGTTTATGCTATAGGGTCAATGGCAGTCGTCTTAACGGACGCCGTGAGTGCAGGCCCCGTTCAACCAATCGACGGGAAATGGTTCTCGTCGAAGCGGGAACATTCAGGGTATCTTGCACATGCTGCAGAATCGCGGTACAAGTGACTTGCGGGACTGCCACAGCTTTGTCAGCGGATGCGTCGATCCACGCGTGCTGACGTGACTCTGGCTGCACCCCACACACCCTTTCCCACATTCCCTTGTTCCAACCATGTTCCTCATAGCCGATGCATCGTGCTCGCATCCATGTGGGTATCAGCTGCGATTTGACGTAAGGACAAACCCGCCCTTCTCAGTCCAATCACCATACCCCTCGTAAAATCGTCTATCTGCTGGAAGTGCCTTCGTTGACGGCGGCCTGGTATTCTCTCCTATTACACGTATCCTCCGGGGCAAAAACCAACTTTCTTCGATAAATCGTCTGGCAGAAATAACGACACGAATATTGCCCATTCTGCACGTTCCTTCCCTTATATCTTACTTCACGTGCGTCGGAGAGTTGCTCATTTCACATCATTCGCATAACTCAGTGACGTGCGTCTACTCTAAAATTTGCATAAATTTCTGACCACTCTTTCTTGGTGTTGTATTTTCAATGTCGAGCAGTATACTTTGAAGCAAGAAGACTCTGGGGAAGTAAAATATAAAGCGCGATTAGTAGCAGCTGGGTTTAATAAAAAAAATAAGAATAATACCGAATCATATTCACCAGTTGTTAACATTGAAAGTTTTATAATATTGCTTGCACTTTCAGGTAAATTAAATTTGACTGTTAAATTTTATGATGTAGAAATAGCATACTTGTACAGTGACTTAAACGAGAATGTATATATGACTGCTCCACCTGGTTGTGAAAAACTGATTGGAGAAGAAAAAGTATGTAAATTAAAGAAAAGTATTTATGGGTTGCCTCAATCGGGTAGAAATTGGTATATGAAAATAAAAACTGAATTAGAAAAACTTGGACTGGTACAATTAGCATCTGATAATTGTTTATTAATTTGTAATGATACCAAAAACATTTTTATACCATGTTTGTATATTGATGATTCAGCTGCATTCTATAATAATAAAGAAATGTTTGAAAATACTGTTTCTAAAATTAAAAATGTATTTGAATTACATGAAAATATTAATTCAAAACTTTTGGGAATGCAAATAGAAAAACTGGTATATGTTTGTCTCAAACAGAATATATTGATTTCTTATTGACTAAACACAATCTAGAAAATTGTAAAGCAGTAAAAAAGCCAATCCTTAAAGGGGCAGATAAAGGTTTTTGATGTACAAATGAAAAAAAATGATACAACTTTGTATCAGGAATTCATTGGGGAACTTTTATATTTAGCGAATAGAACGCGTCCTGATATACCATTTGTAACAACTTATTTGTCACAATTTAATCGTGTACTAGGAAAAGGGCACTACGTTTTGGCTAAAGGGTATTAAGGTATTTAAAAGGTACATAAAATAAAAAAAAACCTTTTCTATAGCAATGAGATTATGGAGTTTTAAATGCATATGCTGATGCTAGCTGGGGAAATGCACAAATTGGTAAGTCATTTTCTGGTGGTATTGTTTTACTAGGTGATTCATTGATTTCCTGGAAATGTCGTAAGCAAAGAAGTGTTAGCATCTCTACTTGTGAAGCAGAATTTTTTCTGTTTCTGAAATTTGCAAGGATATTATTTGGACTGTAAATTTATAAGATATTTCTCCCGCCTTTTTCGCATGCCTTCGTGGTGTAGTGGTCTGCATGCTCGACGCGTAACCGAGAGGTCCGTGGTTCGATTCCCGGCGAAGGCGTTGCTTATTTTTTACCTCTCCTGCTTCGTAATAACCTAATGTCTCTACAACTGGCGCCCGAACTAAAAAAAAAGGTGGTGGATGATGATTCTCCGCCACCGGGATTTGGCGATTGGGTCCCCAAAACCCCAGTCGCCCTTTAAAAGGGGGAGTATATAAGGTATTTCTTCCGCCTTCTTCGCATGCCTTCGTGGTGTAGTGGTCTGCATGCTCGACGCGTAACTGAGAGGTCCGTGGTTCGATTCCCGGCGAAGGCGTTGCTTATTTTTCACCTCTCCTGCTTTGTAATAACCTAATGTCTCTACAAATTCATTATTAGCATTAAAATGCAAACAATTTTTGAATGGTGCAGTGACTTTGAATACAGACAGTCAAGCTGCTATCCAGTGAATCAACTGTGCCAGATCGTCTACGAAATCCAGACACATGAACTTACGTTTCCTTTTTATGAAGGATTGAATAAAGGACAGTGTCGTTAAGTTGGAATGTTCACAAACTGATAATATGATTGCAGATTTTCTTACTAAAAGTGTCAGTAAAGAAAAATTACTGTATACATTGAAAATAATTTCCTTCATTTCTTAATGTAATGTATTATATATTGTTTTGTATTTAATTTTTGTATTGAAAAAATGTTGCTCGCAGGAGGGGTGTGTTGGGTAGAGGCAAGCGAACTTTTTTTTTTCTAATGCGCATGCTTATTAATTATTGGGGCGCAGCTGTCTCTTCTCCCGACACATCCGTCATTCGAGCGTACGGAGGTGATGATATACTAGATGCTGTGTAATGGTCAGTATGATTTGCTGTGCCCTCTTTTTATTCGTTATTTGTTTAAATAAAGTGTGTTGTTCTAAATCAATTAATTTTTTACTCTGAATATGAGCCTCTAAATAACAGATAGATAAGTGAAAATTACTCTATTTAAGTTTTATTTTAAGGAATTAGTACGAAGGAAATTAAGGAATTAGTGCGAAGTTTGCAGGTAATGTTTCTTTTAGTTGTTGCCTCGATAGAGAGCAATTTTATTTTTGCATTGAGCAAAAAGCTTTAATCATTTCTAGCTGCATATTTTCAAGTTAAAACAAGAACTGTATGTTCATTTTTTAGTCTCAGAGACTGAGTTAGGGATATGTTTGCATGTTTTGAACTAAGGAAGTAACTTCTTCACTCTTTAAGCTAGAAATTTTGTTATATATAAATAATTTCAAATTGTTTTCAGTAAAGTCAAATAAAGTATTTTTAAACGTAAAATTCTGTGAAATATGCGTTAAAGCTAAAAGTATATTTACGGAAACAAATGTGTATGGGTGAAAGAGTTAAGTCAACCTAATAGTAAAATTTAAGTTAAAAGTAAAAATTAGCTTGAGAGTACATGAAAATTAATGTTAGGTTCTCAGGCAATACTAAGTTAATTTATCACAAGAATGAGTATCTCAGGACTACGATTTGAATGAAGGATGTAATTCTGAATGAAGGTCTCGAATGTCTAGATGCTAACAAGTAGGATGTCGGTTAGACGGTAGTGTAGAAAAAGTTTTACATGAACACAGGCTCTCATATCAGGACACCTTACTGGAGAACAGAAGGAGTTTTAAAATTTGGAATAAATGAGACGAGCATTCCACCACGTGGTATTAAATAAAAGTATATATCTAATTGTGTAAAAACCTTATAAGGTATATTTTAATTTTATAAAATTTATATTAATTTTGAAATCCTTTCCCTTCAATTCTTGTTTCCACCTAAAACTCTCTACCAGAATGAGTGTTTAGAATCGCATTGAATGGAAATGAGTTAAAAGAAGTGTTTAAGGAAGGTTCAGCTTACTTAGCTAGAGCATGCTAGGAGCCCTTAGTGCCGCGTGTTCGCCTTCTGACTAAATCATACTTGACGCGGTTACGCTCGGCCGCATTATACATGCCTTATTATTCGCCGGCTAAACTTGGGCCAACTACGTTAGATAATTGTGTCTAGCATCGCTAAGTTTCGTGTAGTTAATTTTAGTTTAGTTCTTATTTTTTATTTTGAGTTAAAACCAGAGCATATGCTTTCCTGTAAGCCCAAGAAGGGGCCGACTGTTATTCTTATTTGAGTGAATAAAAGGGTAATTTAACCCTTCTCGAGTCTACGTCTTAGTTGTTCTGAACTCAGCGATATGTTGCTGCGTAGTTCACTAGCATTCTCGACGTTTCGTTATAGACAACAGGCGAGGAACACTACATTTGGAGTCCGAAAATTCAACGGACTATGGCGTTAGAAAGTGGAAAATTTGTACTGAATCCTCCTACCTTTCAAGTTCCCCAGGCAGCAGTAACCCCAATAGAAGGGTTCGGTTTCACAGTAGAAACCATGTGGGCAACAATGAAGCCAACCACGACGTCCGACGGTAATGGTTTGGTTATGACATTTCTGGAGCAGTTGGAGTTGCATTTTACGTTACATCCAGTCAGTGAACTTCAAAAAGTCACAGTTGGAACAGCAAACTTAAGAATGGCCTTTCACATTCAGATCCGAAATCGTGGAGATTTTGCCGTAGACTACCGTAAATTAACAGCATAACGAAATATCCGTGTATCCCCTGTCCATTATAGATAAAGTAATTCGAAAAATACGATCGACGAATAACATGATAACATTTGACCTGACGTCGGGATATTTTCAGATAGCAGTAAAACCCGATGATGTAAAAGAAACCGCGTTTATCACGAAATTAGGCGTGAATGCATTTTTAAGAATGCCGTATGGCTTAAGCGGAGCTCGGGCAACATTCCAGAAGGTTATGGATATCGTCTTAAGACCCGTTCTAGGCAACAGTACTTTTATTTACCTTGATGACATTATTATTACAAGTGAAACTATCGACGAGCACGTCGATCATTTAAAAGAAGTTTTTTCATTATTAAATGAAGGCCGGCCTCGAAGGAAAATCCGAGTTCAAAGCCTGAATTGTCCGAGTTGTGAGGAGTTTATCCACAAAAGAATGGAGGATTTCAAAAGGCAAGAGACAATTTTCTTTGTTTCCTCATTTTGAATTGCAGTTCAGTTAATAAGCATTTTATTTAAAGTTGCTAAGGAGAATAAGATTTTGTCAAGAGAGAGGATTTGTTAGATGCTGCTAAAAGCAAGATATTTAGTTCGCAAGTTCGCGAGAAAGTATGCTGCAAATACCTTTTAGTCGGAAATACTTGAAATTACGATTGAAATGGCTATAAATGAAAAGTTAAAATTAAATTGTTCGAAAAGGATTCTGACGTATGTACAGCAACTTTGTGATGTAAAGTGAATCTGAAAAATGTGAAAGAAAATATAACGAAAGTAAATTTTATATGATGAATATAAAAGCGCTTTAAAGTTCAAACTTTGTTTAAATGAAAGGATATTGTTCGGAGAACAGCCTTAGTTGCGCCAACCGGCTTCTTTAAGGGTATGGGCGACATTTCATCATGCCAACGGAAGTAAATACTACAGAATAAATACTACAATAATAAATACTACAATAATAAATACTACAATAATAAATACTACAGTAATAAATACTAATAATAGTAATAATAAGTAATACTGATAATAAGTAATACTACAGATAATCCCTTAGCAAGGGAAAAGTATTACGGCTGTCTACCTAGAGGAAGTACGTCATCGAATGAAAACCATTGCCTGCCATGCCACAATAATCTGTTTCTCCCTTTTTGGCGTCAAGGCTGTTCTCCGAACAATATCCAAATGAAATACTTGAGAGAAAGTTAATAGAGTGAATGGGCTTTCTAGTCACACAAAAGTTCAGAACACTTTCGCGGGTGTAGTACACTAGGTATAGTATTGAAAATAAGGTATCCTTTTAGATATGGAGAGTCAAGATTTTTTTCACTTTTAGGAAGTTGGTTAGATGGTAGTGTTGGTCGTTTCAACACAACATTTCCAAGCTCATTGTCATACAGTACACATATATGGAGAGTGTTGGGGGATCGAGTTTAAAGTATGAACACATGAAAGTGTATGTAGACTAAACAGAGTGATAAAATGTAAATTGTACAGGGAAGTGTTATAATTTATCTCTGTATAAAGCACTAATACCTTTTCCTTTCAGATATATCGGAAGGACAAGATAATTATGATGATGATTTAAGAAATACAAGATGATTTATGTAACCCCAGCTACGAGGAAGAAAAATTTATAAAAATAATTTTCACTATTTTAGTTTTAACTTAAGTTTAAAACACTTTGCAAAGTCGGCCCTAAAAGGAGGCTAAGCTTCGATTCTTAGTAGTGTAATTGAGTTTGAGAAACCGAAAGTTTGAAAAATTTAGAAAGTAAAGTTAGAGCAGGTTTTTCTAGAATTTAAAGCTCTCAACAAGGACGTTGTGAGACCTTTCTGTTTGAGCATTTAACTTCTGATGGGGAAAAATGTAAGGTATATTTTAATTTTATAACAGTTATTTTAATTTTGAAACCCTTTCCTTTGAAGTCTTGTTCCCACCTACAACTCCCTACCAGAATGAGTTTTTAGAATCGCATTGATTGCAAATGAGTTAGAAGTATTTAAGGAAATTTCAACTTACTTCGGCAAAGAATGTTGGGGGTCCTTAGTGGTGCGCGTTTGCCTTGTGGCTAAGTCATTCTTGAAGCCCTTACGCTCTGCCGTATAATACGTGCGTATTGATATTCACCGGCTAGTTTAAGTTAAGGGTCAACTACGTTAGATAATTGTGTCTAGCTTCGGCTAAATCTTGTTTAGTCAATTTTCGTTTAGTTCTTATTTTTTATTTTGAGTTAAAACCCGAGTATAGGCTTTCCTGTCAGACGAAGAAGGGGCCGGCTGTTATTCCTATTTGAGTGAATAAAAGGGTAATTTAACCCTTCTCGAGTCTACGTCTTAGTTGTTCTGAGCTCATAATTCGCTACGTAGTTCACTAAGTTCCTCAACATTTCTTCATAGACAAAGGGCGAGGAACACTACAACCTTAACCAACCTTGTTAAAAGTTATGTGAATTTATTAAATGTAGTCTATCTTTTCTAAAGTATTTTCCTTTCGAAGGTCTGGAAGGAGACAGAGGAAACAATTCTAAGTTTTTGCATGTAATAGAAGGAGTAAATTCATCCATCAGACTAAAAAATTTGTGAAATTTGTCTCAGGGTTAGGTTTAGAATTTAAATATTTTTATCAAGGCTAGTTAAAGCCTTTTACTGATGATAGTTAAGTTCTGGCGCAGAATGATCTAGGGTTCTGTTTATTTTTACTAATAGTTATTTTATTTTGTTAGCCTTCCCTGAATTCTCTTATTTCCCCTCACGTTTCCTCGCCAGATTGTAAATGAAGTGGGGTGAACGAGAGAAACTGTTGGAGCGAAGAGGTTAGACAGGTCGCGATTTCGCTCTTGCCAGCGCACATTTATTAGTTTCTGCCAGCTGTTAAACTAAATAATGGCTACGCATTCTTGCCTCCGAGTTAGCATCCTGCCGGTGTATGTTTCTGAGTTAACCTGTTAGTTTAAATTGAATTGTGTATTCTCTCATTACCTTATTTTCACCTTTAAATTTAGTGTTACATTATCTTTTAAATTCTCACCGCAAGTGGTCGGTGTTCTTTTGTAAGCGCGTAATAAGTTCGTGTCATTTGCTTACTCTTTTGTGCTCAATAACAGTGTTTTTCATATACTTGCCTGGTTGTGCTCATCTTGAAGCCTGTGCAAGAAGTCGAAAGGATCACACTTAGGTAGATCTAGTCATATTTTATGATAGCTAAGCGTACTAGATCCTACAAGACACTAATAAATCACGTAGGACTGAATGAAACTGAATGGCATTAAGGCAAAATTCAGAATCAAATTATTTAAAATTATTTTTTAAGCTAATCCTTAGTGAAAACCAACAAATAATTTTATGGCAGTGGAAAGTCTAGAAATCTCAAACTTTGAAATTAAATATTTCCACAATTTTTTGATGTACTGGAATCAAATTTTTGTATTTAATTTTTTATAGTTAATATAAGCGTTTACTAAATATAACTAAATGGACCAAGGGGCAGTAGAAAAAGTTATGTTTCCTAATTAGTTTGGCAATTTAAAAAAAATATTTTAGTAATTTTAAAAATACCATAATGTAAATATATGCATCATTAGAATTTGGTAGCTCGGTGTATACGTTACTGGCAAATGGTTGCAAAAATAAAGGCCGCAAAATAAAGTCCATTAAAATTGTAGAGTCATTAGGTATCCTATTTAAAGCAGGAGACATGAAAAATGAGCAACGTCTTCGCCGGGACTCGAACCACGGACCTCTGGAATACGCGCCCAGTGTGCTGACCACTACACCACGAAGACATGTGAAGAAGGCGGGAGAAATACCTTATATACTCCCCCTTTTAAAAGGTGACTGGAGTTTTGGGGACCCGATCGCCAATTCCTGGCGGTGGAGAATCATCATCCACCACCTTTTAGTTCGGGAGCCACTTGTAGAATCATTAGAATATTTCGAAGCAGCAGACATGAAAAATGGGCAACGCCTTCGCAGGGAATCAATTATTTTTATGGAAACGGTGCATAAATGACGCGCTCTTTTCATCAAAAATCGGGTAAGAAGCTATAATGTGCATCAATTTTAAGAATTTGACAACAGTGTCTGAAATTAAGAACTTAATTAAAAAATTCTTCGTAAAATTTTGATGAAAACGTCTGTATTAGTTTAGTGTAATTCTGTAATTTTTCTGAATTCTATAAAACTAATAATATCTTTCAGAGAGAGAAAGTAAAATATTCGTTTTAGCAATGCATTTCGTCCATTTGTTACGGATTAAAGAAAGTTTATAGTATTCTGAAAATTGCGCACATGAAAAGCCGTGCAGCTGATTTCAGGATTTCATTAAAAATCAGAGTTTATTTCATGTTTTCAAAACTTTTGATGAAATTTTATTCAACTAAGCAAACCTTTATTATGTTTGTACTACAGGAAACCAGTTTCAAATGTTAAGAGTAATGTGCCTGTGTGAAACGAAGTTTCTAAAATACGTTCAGATATCTTCTAATATCACTTTAAAGGGAAGCAATTTTAACTTTTTATCTTCATGTAATATGACTTTAGTGCATGAAATACTCTAGTCATGAAAATAAAACATTAAGAATGCAATACATTTTAACCTGAAATCAAACCCTCTCAAATGAAATTCTGGCTTAGCTGAAATTCGTCAAGCAGTGTTTTCTTGCGGTTAAAAAATAGTTTGATTGCATTTCATGTTGGACTTTAAGCTTAGTTATTAGATTTTTAAAGTCTTAAAAAATAAATATATTTTAAAAAATAAAAAAAGTTTCTCATTTGTCAGAAATGGGACTAATCTGATATCTTAGTTGTGTTAAATTTATAATTTCAGTCTGAATGTGCCTTCAGCTTTATGAAAGATAGAAAAGTTTGGAGTTCTTGTATATTGTAGTGGTTTTATCATGCAAATTTAAGAATTTCACTTAAGTATTAACTGTAGTTCTTTTCTTGAGACTCTTTCTTTCTTTGGAATACCTTTTTGTATTATTAAAGTAATAAGAATTTGCAAGCACTGTAGTTCGATATCTACGCACTCAGATAGACATTTATTCTGAATTTGCGATGATCAGATTGGTTTGTTTGTTATCATATAGTGAGTTCATTCATTGGCTTAGAGACGAAAAAAGATGAATGGACAGAAACAAATACTTTTATTAATGAAATGAACACATATGATACATAGTTACATATTTATACACTACAGTTATACGATAGCTATTGAAATGCACACAATTTTATGCTACACAAGATACGTTTAAATATAAGAGACAAAGCATACATAAGAATGCCCATTAAAAAAGGGGAGGGATTTTTTGCAACGAGACCATTCTAAAACTTCCATGCAGCTCTGATTCTCGTTTCTATGAAGCTTAAGATTAAAGCTTGTTAATTTATAAAACATACTGTTAATGAAATTATTAAGGGAAAATTCATTGCAGGAGAGGGGTGATTTTACTTTTCTATCTCTCTGCTTATGCATATATATTTGAAAACTGTAGTTATGAATCACACATAGAAGACTAGGTATGACAAATTACATATAAAATGCTCAGAACGTATAAAGAGCAAGAGATAGCAGAATTTAGAACAGGTATTTTCTGAAGCTATAATGTCAAAGATCTTTATTGCTAAATCTGACAGAAACTACACACTCTAAATGTTAAAACATCAGTATTAAGAAAGCTTCTATCTCCTCTTGATTTTCTTAAGATAATTTAAGTACAAAAGAAATAATCTGCTGCATATACTTTTTTCAAGCGCTAAACATATTCAATAAAATCAAGGAAATGAACAAAATCTCAAATCACCTTAAAAACAGTAAACAGTGTTAATTTTATTTTCATATTTGAAACAGAGTCTATAGGTTTTTAGTTTAACTCTTGGTTAATGCGATAGACAGACACACACACAAAAGGGATGTAAACATAGAACTACATACACCATACATACATACTATGTATTTGTCGATATATACCTATATATGTACAATGTATGTAAAACCTATGAAGGTGCATGCATGCATACATACATACATATGCGCGCATGCTCTTACCTACAGGAAATCCAAAATAAAAGTCGCACAAATTACACCAGAAGCAGAGAGGTCAAAATATTCACAATGGAAGAGCTGGATTTATTAGATTATGTTTCTCCGAGTCTGAATTTACAAAATACTACTCTATACAATATAAATACAGACATGGATACTCGCGCACTAATTTAATTACTTCTTTTCAGCATATGAACAATCTTGAAAATTACCACACATTCTATATTACCTAGACTACAGAGAACATCCCACATTAAGTTCCATAACGTCTAAAACAGAGTAATTGGAAGCGCACTAAAATTCTATTTCTTCATTGAGTTTTACTATAAAAGCTCGTTTTAATACGTTACAATTAGGCAATAAACATTTCAGAATAAATGGACAAAAGTGTAACAATTAGACATGCCAAAACGAGAACGTTATTCTAGAGAAAATAAAAAAAAATTTTTCTATCACAGAAAACAAAGTACTATATTTAAGTGCTAGAACAATTTTAACGTAAAATAACACACATTTCAATTTCGTAATAAACTTTCATAGGAAACAAAATGAATCCAACAGTAGTCAAAAGTATCACTGAGAATCATAAAAGTATCAATGCATTAACATACCATATATATATAAGTCACTAGAGATAAATCAATGTAAAGCAAACCATGATACGCTTTTCGTAAATTATGCATTGGATCTAGAGGAATATATCCAAAACTTATACAAGCAACCAGTATAAGTTGCATTCTATTTACAGATCTTGCCCATACTTCTGGACTTGAGTAATTATGTTATCCATATATTCCTCTGATAATGTTGGAATGCAGTGAACAATCACACGGAAGAAATTGACCCAATTTCTCGATTTAAGGGGCTGGTAACTAATCATCATCGTTCCTTCCTTCACAGCCCGACCTTTGATCATAGGTGCAACCTAATTAACAATATTAAAATCAGTTTCAATGATCAGAATCAGATGAACAAATTCATTTTCTGAAGAAAAAATCATTTATTTTAACATTACGTTGAACATATTGAAGAAAATAAACGCAGGTATAAAACACAAATTAATAAACGTCTCAATTTTTTATTACATTAGAAAATGAAAAAATTATTTGGTTATTTTGCATAGAAAATATCTTTTTACTTAATATACAATCAAGGAAGAAAATTAAATTTATATAGCTATTATCATCTAAAAATACAATGAAGCATCTGAGCTGAAATCTGTCTTAGCCTCTGAACAAATCTATACGCAAGCTGCTATTCTTGAACAAAAATTCTGTTGTTTTGTGACTTATCTCACTTTAATGAGAGTAACATCAGAACAAGTTCATAAAACTCATCGTGGCAAAAAGTGCAAGATTACGCCTGTCGTGGACCTTGAGCACCATACTTCAAATACAAATTTATATTACTAAAATTTCTGAGAAATTCTTTTCGAAAACTCCTGTGGTAAATAATAGTACAATCCCTATTTTGAATTATGATTACGAAAGTCTATGTAAGCCTTAAACACCCCGCTAGCAATGCTTAGGCACATTAATTAACTCTACTACTGTCTTAATTATCTTCTTAACTATTCATGCAATTACCCCAGCTGTGGTCTTTTTTGTCTTTTTGCATTTTGTATGCATCTTGCTTTTTGTATTTGTAAATATTGTTATTAACACCATTACTCTGCTTGTGCGCTCACAAACTGTTTTGGCAACTATGGCATTTCTTTTTATACCATAATTGCTATCAAAAATTGTCAATAATTGCTATTCGGTTATGCGCATTTACTCTTCTACGTCCCCGGCTAACAAATCATGCGTTAGTCTCGATAGGACTCGTTATGTGTTCTGCAGTTATAGACTCTGCTACTCGGAATGCAAGTTGTTATTATGATGATCATGTCTACGTATTCACCGTACAAAGAACTATTCGCAACTTCAAGGATTCGAAAATCGATACTTATTACTTTGGGTTAGCGATAACACGCGGACACCCATCCCAGCGAACGTCTCGTGTTGCTCAGTTCCACCTCCCCATTTCGATAGACAGCACCCCGACTGGGGGGGGGACAGGTCTGAGGGTGTCAAACCCTCTTCCCCTACCACCAAGCTCTTGACAGATCTTTCGGCTCGCCACATAGAGGGCCCTCATGCCGCACGGACACTGTACATTTACAAACATCCATGCCTTTGCGGGATTCGAACTCGGACACTTCGGTGCGGCAGTCAGGCTCGCTAATCACTATAGCGGTTGTGCGGCACGAAAATGCTCCGGTCATAATGGCTTACAAGAAACATACTAACGCATATGGGCACTTGGGTTATGATTGTCATTATCACTTTTGGTATATAACATCAGTTGCCAAAGTTTCATAAAAATCTTCTTTTACAATTTGTTTCACTGATTCACGGCAAAAGACGTTCATTATCCTCACCTTTAAATCCATTGGTAACAGTAAGCATTATGCTAACTGACCTTTCCTCTAACTCAAATTTCCAGTTTAAAACAAGTTTTCAATTAAAGTTCTCCTTTCATTCTCTTATTCTACCTTATTTTTCAAAAATACTAGAAATTGTTCCAGCAAATTGAAAAATTAGCGTTTAAATTTACTGCAGACATCCTTCTACCATTAACAATAAACTTATGAGTGTTCAAAATAAAATCACCAGCAACGAAACGAACTACTATTGTTTACTGAATGTCCTGTGTATGTGGTGATTCATTTTGCAAAATATTTGGCAAGGATTTTTTTTTCTGTGTGTGTTGCAGTAGGTAATTTTATCTTTCCTACTCATTATAATTCAATTGAAGCATCAGCATTATTTCACAGCATCCGTTTTTCCTGTATAAATGGAATCCAGACTTACTCCATTTTTCTAAAGTGAAGAGACTGAAATTACGAGGAAGAGGAAAACCTGAAAACCTTCAAATAAATTTTAATGTTATAATTTACTGAGTAACTAAGGAATACGCTCACATAATTTTCCAACGCAATCTCCTTGATATATACCAAAACTACTCTATCACTTTGAAAGCATGGATGTCACCAGAAAAATTTCCTGCATCTAGTATCTAAGCTACATACGCATCATTTTCTTTTGGTCTTCATTAGACTTGGAAAGCTTTCCTTTCAGCATTTCAGAGAGTGATACAAACAATCTCGCTTGATCTTGAGTGAGTGATTCAAACAATCTGTGCTTGATATACACTGAAACTACTCCATCGCTTTGAAAGCGCATGATTGCCGCCAGAAAAAATTCCCTCTTCTAGTATCTAAGCTACTCACGCATCGCTTTCTTTAGGTCTTCATTAGACTTGAAAAACTTTCCTTTCAGTATTTCAGTGATTTCAGTGAGTGATACAAACGTAAAAATTACCAAGCACAAGGTTCGGATAATATAATGGATGAGGGATTTTAAAACTTGTAGGGTTACAACAATCGCACAATTTCTGTATGGGTCGAATTCTATTCATATTGCAACTTACAACTTGCAGTTGTCTGTACTTTGAATTCTACATCATTTGGTCATTAAAGTAAGATGCACTGAAGAAATCTGCGTACATTGTATCGGTGATTTCTCCCCAGTAATGCTCCAAAATCTCACCTTGTTCATTATAAACGAGAACGTTATCTTTCCCGCCAATAATTGCAAAGGAAATATTTTCGGTTTCAAAATTCCCGCCAATAAGTGAGAGTGAATTTTTTTTTCGGTTTCATTACTTAATTAAGCCATCTTTTCTTGTCTTTTTGTGTGTGTGTTTCCTGTTGGTATTTGTGAACACATGTTTCATGTTCAGTGACAACTCTCCGTAGGAATCTACCATTTTCAGCTTCTAATTTAAAGTTTTTTGCATACATGAAAGTAACTTCTTTTAATTCTTCTATTAGCTGGAGTGGCACCCATTTCTTAGAAATTTTATTAAATTGCAAAATCTTGTACAGAATAAGGTGAACTGATTCATCATAGATATAAATAGACAAAACTATCTCATTCACTGTAATGCTCCGATTCCGTTTTAACGTAGTTTCAACTAGGGTAGTGATTTCTAGCATCACTACCCCATGAGCCTGCCTTAATTGAGGAGAATTTTAGTTTTAAATAGTCTTGTTAGGCTATACAGATGTATTTACTTATTAAAATTATTTTTGAAATGAGCAGTTGAATGCATTATTAAATCCTGGATGATGCATAATTTAATAAGTGTGGTAAAGTTACAAATTAAGACGCATGTTATAATTTGTCATTATATTTATGAAAATTAAAAAAATGATGAATTTTTTAATAGTTAACAATAGTTTAATAATAATTTTAATAGTTAATAATAATAGTTAACATAGTTAACAATAATTTTAATAGTTAAATAATTTTTTAATAGTTTAATAGTTCTTCCTGCAGAAACTTCGTCTTTTCAAACAAATTTTTTAGATTATTTTTATCATGCTTAAAATGAAATTTATGAGCAAACAATATCCTGCGCTGCGAGAAATATGCTAGAGTTTTAGAACTAAATTTAAAAGTTAAAATGGTTATTACCTTAGCCATTTTCTCCCAGAAATCTGGATCCTTTTCTTTACCGCGAAGACTAGGTGGAACGAACCAAAAGCAGATGTTCGTGCATTCAAACTACACATATAAAATAATAATTAATATAAAAGAAATGTTGCGTGAACAACAGAGCATTCATTATTGAATACATTTCACTAAATTATTACAAACTGTATATGGATTAATGAAATTGGATATACACACGGGTGAAGAGCTATTAAGTACAACAA
>KK120952.1:44798-97887 GCA_000611955.2 Stegodyphus mimosarum
TTTACTGTATTGATTCAGTTACGGAAAATCTCTTTCCTATTAACATTTACTTCTCCGAGACCCATATAAAATATAAATTTTTATAATCGTTACTAAAATATCTTACTCCATGGACGTCTGCTATTAATCAATAAAGTTAGATATACTTCAGAAATACATAGTTTTGTTTGCAATCTTTTTTAAACACTCTGTATATCATGGCATTATTTAATGCCTCTTAACGAAATGATTTTAAATGAAAAGGTAAGCCACAGAGAATTATATAGACAATAAGTCCACAGAGATTTTGATTAGTAGAAGCACAAGAAAAATAATATTTTTAATTTTACACTGAGAAAGGTAACTACCATATTGCCGAACTATATTGTTATTCTACAAAAGATTTCAACAAATGATTGCTTAAATTTGCGAGCTTTCAGCGGTATACAAGCGGACTCCAAATTATGAATGATCCAATTTGCGGCGTTCATAAGACCTGACTATGTAACTCTTGATTAATAGTCTGTAACTGTCTTTTCATAATGATTAAAATAAGTACACGATTATACACTATGTCTCCAAATGTCCTTAACCGGCATTTATTTTTCTCATTCATTTAAGCAGATATGTACTTAAAACTACAAAAGTGTTTTAGGTATTCCAAAGATTCATGATTTGCCATTTTTAAATTTAACGAAATCAATTTTGTAAAACTTTTTGCACTTTCCTCCGGTCTTTATATATAAATTTATGAAAATACTGTGCCAGTTTGAAAAAATAAAACACAAGAGTTTGATTCTCGCACGAAAAAATTTGACCAAGATATTTTGATTTTGATATAAGAAACCGATAATTATATTCAGGGGTCTATAAAAGTTGATGAGTGAAATGCTTGCATTAATCCTTAATTAAAAACAAAATATCGTTTAGAAAAAGATTTCTGATGCTAAGCGATTATGTGACGAGCATTTCTATGCAGATTATTGTGAAAAATATTGATCAATGTAATATTTTTTTTTTCGAAAAAGGAGATTTTGTTTACAGAATCTTAATTCGGAGTGTAATACTAACTCAGGTTTTAATAATAATTCCGGTTGTAATAATTCGGGTTGAAACTTGAGTTGTAATATTATTTGCTTTAATTTCAAAGAAAAAATATTTGTACTGTAATGACGTTTTTGCAGTTACCAGATTATATTTCTAAAATAATAAAGCTTCATGAGAATATTAATAACGTACTTTTATTCTCTAAAGACTTATAAATTACTTTTGTAAAAATTCTCGCGGCATACCAAATGCAACAAAATTATAAATAAAGATTTTACGGAATCTGAAAATAATATCATTGACTGGCATTTAAGGGAGAAAAGGAGGAAAGTGGGAAAAATTAGATTCATATTTTATACAAAATTAATTTCTTGAAATTTAAAAATAAGAAAGCAAGAATCGTTCTATCATTTAAAACCCTTTTGTAACTGAAGGTAGTATATGTATTGCGACCAAAGATTACGGAAATAAAAGGTCGTGTAAAAGGACTTGTAGAAATGATGTATATTACTGTAAAGATAGCGCTAGAAAAGTTGGAGCACCAGGTTTTCTCGTTTTGACGTATTTGTTCTTTCGGCATTGCTTTCGAAACTGATGCATCTCCATTTGGGTATTTATTGCTATTTTATTCATTTAAGCTTACACATATGACTTCTTATTTTATTATTTGACTTCTCACTTTTCTCCGATTATGTTTTGTTGATGGAAAAGTTAGGCAGTGCAGTCTTTACGGTTGTTTCTAGTTTCAGTACTTAGCTTTAATATCGAAGAAATGAATCAGCTGAATTAAATTAAAAATAGATTTGTGGAGACCGTTAGATGCCCTCACTGGGAATCGAACCACGGATTTGCTAACTGATTCTGATACGAATACACCTTGAGAAAAAGTATAGAAGAACTCGATATTTTCTCCGTCTTTCAAAAGAGTGACAAAAGAGAGCACGAGACCTAGTCGAACAAACCCAGGTGACAAGTTATTATCCACCATATTTTTAGTTTGGGTGCAACTATAGAGACTGTTACGTGTTTTGAGGACTAAGAGACATGAAAAACCAACTATGTTCTCTCCACGAATCGAGCAACAGAGCCTCTCTAGATGTGCTAAGAATTAACAGCACGAGAACATGCGCGGAGGAATATGATAACTCCTAGACTTTTCTAAAAATCCGACTTAATTGATAAACTTGTTGAGCGATTATTATTTTTTTAATAAGCAGGAAGCTTAAGAAATCAGCTAAGTCCTCAAACTCCGGCCTTCCGATGCTAGCCGGACGTGCTTCCTCTTACACCATGAAGACAAGAGGTGAAGAAGGAAAAACATTTTTTAATTCCCCCCTCTTAAAAGTTGACTGGGAAGGATAGGAACTCAGTCACCGAGTCCAGGTGATGACGAATTATCGTTCACCATATTTTAGTTGGGGGTCATTGTTGAGTCGCTTAGAATATTTTGGAGCAAGAAATGAGAGAAAGCAAGCTATGCTCTCAACAGAATTATAACTTCAGATCGACCGATTACGAGCCGGACGTGCTTCCAGTCACCGTACAAAGGTATGCGGTGAGAAAGAAGGAAATTTCTTATAAACTTGGCGGCCCTCCAATAAAAAAATTAATTCACAATTCTTCAAAACTCACTTTATACGTCAGCATAATCGAGGTTAGAATTGCTTAGCTTTTTGCCTCAAAAGTTCTTCTTCCTGAATACTTCAAAATCAAATCTTTTTTCCTACGTTCCGTTTGTTTGAATTTAAAGAGCACAGACATTTATGAATAACATATTATCATTATTATTACAGCATTATACAGCATTAATATTATCACATTTGGGCCATCATTAGGAATATTATATCTTAAATGCTACCGTATACGTCGAGGATGTCAGCTGCAAACTTATCTGATTTATGAATGTTCTTAGGAATGCATCTTTTTCGTAAGATATAAGTTTATTGGTATGATTTGCGCGATTAAAATGTTTGCATTGTAATGATGGTTACATACCTCAGGCAGCACTGGAATGAAGCCTTCAGTAGATCTCACTTTTTCCTCCAAATACCTTCAACAAAAATTATCACATGAATTCCATAAAGTAAACTAAACACGCAAAACAATAAGTATGTAAGCAAACATATAAGTAAAACTTTTATCACTTTCGAGAATTTCTTTGAAGTTTTTGGACACTTTATATGAGAGCGATAGAATAATGAAATGCTGCAGATGAAATTTTGTTTTATTTAACTTTTCAAATAAGCTATGCTCAAATAAGGATTTGTTGAAAACGCAATGAGTTGAGTTGTGATTTTGCTATTATACAAGATATTCGAATAGAACATAAGCTTTATTTCCTTAAATACTGATTCTGAGTATGTTGTACCTCGAACTACAAAATTTTTCAAAATTATAAAAATATTCCTAAAAACGATTTCAGTTGAGTAGATGAGATCTGTAAATACAAAAACCTGACTTTTTATAATGTTACCGCAAAGCAAAAATTTTAATTAGTGAAACTGGAGAGGCGTTAGATTTTTTTCGGAGCAGGAAAGGTGAAATAAATTAGCTCTACTGTAGTCCGAATTCAAACCACGGAGCTTCAGTCTGCCAGCTGGACGTGACCACTTACACGACGAGACCAGGCGCTGGGGAATGCGACAGCTCATTATATTCTCCTCTACTTAAAGAGCCTATTCGCTGTTTAAGTGGAGCCACGATACTTATTCGACCAAATTAAGAAGGCGAGGAATTATTTATTTTCCACCACACTTTAGTTCGGGTGTCATGGTAGAGGCTATCAGGATTTTTGGAGCGAAAGACATGAGAATGCAACCTTGCCCTCCCCAGAAGTCGAACAACGGATTTTCCATCTGCTATCTGGACATGCTGACCACTTACACCTCAACAGCACGCAAAGGGTGATGTAATAATTCCTTACATTAGCTACCACTTAAAGGGCAACTAGCAAGAGATATGAGACTCTGTCGACCAAATTAGGTGGAATTATAGTCCGCGGCATTTTATTTCGACGTACAATAGATTGTAGAGACTATCGGGCACTTTCTTTAAGAGCCAGGAAACGTGAGAAATTATCTGTGCTCTTGCCGGAATGCGAACCATGGATCTCCTAACGGCTGGCTGAACATGTTAATCAGTTACACCACAACAGCAAGCAAAGGGGAATGCAGTAATTCCTTAAAAATTATTCGATATCCTTTACTAAATTAAGTACCAAAAGTTCCATAATAACAAGCTCCGTTTTATTCGGTACAGAACCGCTACTTGCCAAAACTTTGGATTTTGTGGTTGTTATCTATACTTGGCTCAAAGCTATAAGATATTGATCAGAAATTGTAGGGTTTCCCTTATTTTGCATAACAAATTTATTTTAAGTTTGATACCTTTTCTGAACCCCTCAAGTTCCTCTAATATTTTCTCGCCAAGATGTAAATTTAAAGTTAAGTGAAATGAATATTTAAACGGGAAAATCTCTAAGTTTATTCAGAGCGTGTTTCCGCTAGCCAGCGCACGTTCCTTTGCTATCTCGCTGTTACGCTAGTAAGCCTTTTGGACATTTCAGATTATCATCACGCCTATTAGGTTTTTGAGAGTCAACCTGTTAGGTGTCAATTAACGTGCTAATCCAGCACTATTCTATTTTAGATTCGACTTGAATTATATTCTACATTTAAGTTTTTCACCTCAATTAATAAAGGGTTACTTTTCGCCCTTCTTCTGTGCTGGTAATTTATTCACATCTGTGCGAGAATTCGGCAGTTTCATCGTAGGATATAGAGCTATTTTATATGCAGTAATAGAGACAGATCTTACAAAATAAGTGTTGAATAATAGTGTATGTCTATAAATTCCTTCTCGGATATCTGCATGGTTTTGGCGTCTATATGTTGAAACTTTCGAATTAAACTTGCAAAGTGACAATAAATATTTTATTAACTGGTATTTTTTGTTTGACGGGGAACATACAAAATTTGTATTTTATACTCATAAAACTGTCCCATCAACATTAATGTGATCGTTTTCATAATATTATTAATTTTATTTTGAGAACCCGTTAATTTGCGTACATGTCTCAGATCAATACTGAAAGAAATCAAGCCTATAACCATCTTTCTAGAGCATCTTATGTAAATGCGTTTTGTCTTCAGTTTATATAAAATAAACCTAAAATAAATAATGCTTAGTTACAAAATACTTAGTTATAATTAAAGCATTCAGAAGATAATTATCTGAATCCTTATGATGTAATACTGAAACTAGTTTTTAGTAAACATCAGTAAGCTCCTGTGATTTCTTTAAAAATATAGTAATGATCATGAAATTAATTTTTTATTTTCATGTAGTAAGTAAAGCTTGTTCTTAATTAATTGTTCAAACAATAGCTTTATTGATTTGCTATGTTCCATAATAAGCAAATCTTATTCTTCGCCATTATTTCCAATAAAGGTTGTATTGAAAATGTCATGAAGTTCAATTTTCTAAAAAAAATGTTGAATTAACACTGTAAATCTGGTGACTTTGAGTACGAACCTTTTAGGAGAAAAAAATTCCATGTTTCCAGTCGTATAAATATAATCTTTTTTTCTAACGAATCAAAGTTAAAAAATGAATAGCTGATCAATTAATGTAGCTTTAGTATTTCTTTAAAATTTACGTCTCTGATATAACAAAACTTTTGAATAAAAGTAGCAGTAACGAATTTATATTTCACTTTTTAAAATCAATTTTATTAATCAAATTCGACAATTAATTAATTAAGACAACAGTCAAAATTAAAGACTAGATTTATAATCATTTTATTTCCTTCAAGTATATAATTTATAGATTTATAATTACTTTACTTTCTTCCTATAATTACTTGAATTATAATAACATTTCCTTCCAATACTAAAACTGCAAATCAGCGTACTGAAATTGAATATTTCGTTGCTCTTGCGTTATAGATTAACTCGAAGTGGTTGGAATAAGTTTTCAGATTTTTCTCAGTTTTCAGAGCTTACTTTTTTTTTCCACTTTCGTGTTTTCATCGTTTAACAATTAGTAATATGTTAACTGCGTTAGTAGTTTGCGTGTTAGTAATCTGTATCGATTATTATTATCAATGTTACCTATTACTAAATCGGTAACGGTCACCTTTAGTGTTTAAATTAAAAATTGATTTTTTTTTAATCTTACTTCTTATTTTACTGACTAAATTATAATAGACAAGTGATACAAAACGTTTTGATATTACACACCGCAAAATATAGAAAAAAAAATCTGAAACAGTTTGCATTTAGATTTGAGGTGAAGATAAGATAATAATAATAATCACAATAATAACGGTAACAACAAATAATAATAGATCTGTTGCATACATATGGAAGAAAAGGGATTTACTTGGCCATTGCAAATGCCGTATCCACTTGTTTCTCTAAACCTAGGCTACCTCTGGCTTTCCAAGCAATCCACAGTTTTAAGCAATCTACCTTTCGGCTGCACTGGATGCTTTCATCACCCAAGTCGTAGTGGGTGTCATAATATGTGTCAGGTTGGAAGAGATATTCAGCATGCAATGCATTACATTTGTATAAAATACCCTGAAATTAAGAACGGAACTGTGATTTACTGTTAATTTACATATAAAATTTGTATATACATGCTTTATATTGGATTTCTTTGAGGGTTTAATTTTTTAATGAATTTGTAAACATTAAGCTTTTTTTTTTCATCTCGCAGTAGAAAATTGTTGGATAAAATAATACCAGAGATTCTGAGAAAACTGGAAAAGAATTGTAATAAGTAAAGAATTTCTCTGAAGTTTCCACATTTAAAAAGCTGAATATTATTAAAATATACAGTTTGGGGAAGCATATCCCTTCATGCTTCAAATGATTACATAATTTATATGCAGATTTGACACTTGTTTTCTTTTGCTGTTACTTTACCTTAGCTTTTTAGTATGGAATATTCAACTATATAAATTATTAGCATCATATTTATGAAGTGCAGAGTATACAGAAGGAAAGAAATGCACAAATTAAAAAAAAATCTGGTGTTAACAAATAGGTAAAATATAGCAGCACAAGAAACGCGTTCATTTAAAGTGTCTGTAATAAGAGATACCCAAGCTACGTTAACGGATTTGTTCTTTTTTGGGGGAAGGAGGTTACGGAGAAGCACACCAGGGTCATCTGTCTAAAGAAAATCTGTCTGTAATAAGAAATACCGAAGCTACGTTAACGGATTTGTTCTTTTTTGGGGGAAGGAGGTTACGGAGAAGCACACCAGAGTCATCTGTACATCATATTTATGAAGTGCAGAGTATACAGAAGGAAAGAAATGCACAAATTAAAAAAAAATCTGGTGTTAACAAATAGGTAAAATATAGCAGCACAAGAAACGCGTTCATTTAAAGTGTCTGTAATAAGAGATACCGAAGCTACGTTAACGGATTTGTTCTTTTTTGGGGGAAGGAGGTTACGGAGAAGCGCACCAGGGTCATCTGTCTAAAGAAAATCTGTCTGTAATAAGAAATACCGAAGCTACGTTAACGGATTTGTTCTTTTTTGGGGGAAGGAGGTTACGGAGAAGCACACCAGGGTCATCTGTCTAAAGAAAAAGACGCCTTCGTGGAGGACTCTTAAAGGAACGCGGCTCTTACCCACGTTACACTTGGAAAAATACAGTTAACAGAGGTAAACGAAATTTCTGCTTTTAAACAGTTCTTATTTTCTTGATGCGATTTTTGCTTCAATTTTCGAAGAAACTAAAATTTTAATTGGCGTGATATTATACAACCCGTTCAGAAATTTTGAAGTTAATTTTCTATAGTAGGTAATGTTGCATTGCTTTCTTATGTAGTTAGTATCATATTTATGAAGTGCAGAGTAGGCAGAAGGAAAGAAATGCATAAATTTAAAACAATCTGGTGTTAATTTCCGTTCATTTAACGACTTAATAGTCTATGTTCTGCAGAAAATTTTGAGCTAAAAGTTCATTCTAATTCACCTCAATAAAAATGTATCATTAGAAGTAGAGAGGCTATAACAGGGTAATGATAACTACTGGTTGTTCCGGATTCGGCTTCCGTTGGTTGAACCAACTGGCTACGTGAAGCGCTAATGGTGCCCATCTCATGCAGTGGCATATACAAGCTAGATACTCTTAAGGCAACAAAATTGCTTGCTGATGCTATAAGTTTCTCTCGGAAACTTGTTGGCTGACAGTGCAGAGTTATTAGGTTATTTTGAAAACAGAAGACATGAAAAATAAGCAATGCTCTCCCCGGGACTCAAACCACGGACCTCTCGAATACGCGACGAGCGTGCTGACCACTACATCACGAAGGCATGCTAAGAAGGCGGGAGAAATACCTTATATACTTTCCCTTTTAAAGGGCGACTGGGGATTAGGGGACCCAATCGCCAAATCCTTGTGGTGGAGAATCATCATCCACTACCTTTTTTAATTCGGGCGCCACTTGTAGAGTCATTAGATTATTTTGAAAGCAGGAGACATGAAAAATGAGCAATGCCCTCGTCGAGACTCGAACCACTGACCTATCGAATGCGCGTCGAACGTGCTGACCACTACACCACGAAGGCATGCTAGGAAGGCGGGAGGACTACCTTATAACAGTGGTTCGTCTACAGAGGGCAATTTTGTCCTAAAGTTGCTTCTATAAGGTATTTCTTCCGCCTTCTTAATATGCCTTCGTGGTGTAATGGTCAACACGATCGGAGAGTATTCGAGAAGTCCGTGCTTCGAGTCCCGGCTAGGGCATTGCTCATTTTTCATCTTTCCTGCTTCGAAATAACCTAATGTCTCTACACTTTAAATTAAGTCACTCATATAGGTTAAAATACACGATGCGTTTTTCCAATATGAGACCTCCATCGTTTAGAAAAACAAAGAAAATTCCAAAATATAAGAATTAAATGGAATAATAAAACAAAAACAAAAAAAAAAAGATAGCAAAATGAAAATGAGGTCGCCAGTGATTTCCCTACGCAATTTTATTGACTTTTGCTATTTAAGTTACAATCAACTTCCTTTTTCTGTCGTGCTGACGATCACTGCTTCTGATGCAGTCACCGAAAATATGTTCCTGTTATACAGACACTGTGTTTCCCTATATAGAAGGAGTGGCGCAGGCGCCGCAGACGTTAGGAGGAACTTGTTCGGAAATATGCTGCCTCATGTAGGCGGTGCGTCAGAAAGCTCTTCACGACAGCCTCTCCTTTAGATATATAATACAAAGAATAGTGCGAACCCAAATGGAGACAGTCCTGCTCCATACCAGATCCAAGAAATAGCATAAGCAAAACAATATCAGATAAAAATATTCCTAATTATTACTTTTTCCCCCCTACTCTTTTTTTCACATATTTAGAATTTTGTGAGATTAAAAATTTATTTATTTCATTCTTTCAGAAACGTATCTTGAAACTCAACTCTATTCCACGCTTTACATTCTGGCTCCACAGATAATGGTTCAAGGGATTATTACTCACCACTTTGTTGGACTTCACTAGGTTTTTGTTTCTTACTTTTATTATTTTACACTTTACATGCAATTCATTAACTTTCCCTCCCCCCTCAGGTCCTTATATACTTTAGTATCTTTGACCGTAGCGTTCAGTTCTGTTTATCACATTTTTTGGATTTTGTAAAACGTGAAGCGAAAGTATTGCGTTCATACTAAATTAATTTCTCTGTGGCATGTTCCATATGTTCTTTATATAGATTTATAATGTGCTATTTAGAATCTCATTTTTCTTTTAAAAATTACATCTGCGTTACGGAAATAAGAAAAAATGTAGAGTTTTTAATTATTTAACAAATTTCTGCTCTTTTGGTGATATTATGTATTAAGGTACTAATAAAACGAAACCTAATTTTTTGGAGAGTCTTTTTTTATCCGGATAGCTTTGCTATTTTATTTACTATTATTTCATTTGCATCTGGAAAATTTTATATGTATGTAATTTTGTGTATATTATTGGTATTGTGATTTTCTATATACATATTTCTAAAATTTGATTCTGTATTGAGCTGTAATGTTCTTGCAAATAGTTGTAATTAACTTTCATATCTATATTGTGTACAAGAAAGGGATATTTAAAAACTGTTTGCAAAAGCATTATTCAAAACAGACAGACAAAAATGCGAAATGTATAAAAAATAATATATTCCTACATATATATAAAAATAAAACTTTATCCGTGAGTCCATTTGTTACTTAATAATATAGCACCAAACCATCAATAAACTCGAAATTTTACATGTAGACAGGAAATGGTTTTGATTTAAACACAGCTCATCAAGCAATTTGAATTTCAGCCTTGGTTCCTGAATGAGTCGGAGAAATTGGAAAGTCCAACTACACTCATGTCCATAAATTAAGGATAATTCGGAGTCACGCCGAAATCAAACTCTAAAATAAATATATCACCTGTAAAATCACTACACACATCTTCAAGAATCATAATTGCAAATTTCAGGAAGTAACCAGATGACACCGGTGGTACGTCACAATGACAACAGTGTAAGAGAGTAATATATAAGGAATACAGGCAAAGAAGTAAAATTCTTCGCAGGCGCTTTATAAGCATTTCAGAGCAATAACCGAATAGTTATGACACAAAGGACGCATTTGGATGATTTTTTACGTGGTAGAATTATCGGCAGTCTGGAATGTGGGCGTACCCAACTGGAAGTATCAGACGAAGTTGGAATTGCCCAGAGTGGCATTTCCAAGCTTTGGCAACAATTCCAAGATGATGGTAATGTGAGTAGACGTTACAGTACAGGTCACCCCAGAGTTACAACGCCGAATGAGGACCGGTATTTGGCAGTTACTACCAAATGAAACAGGCGGAGCACAGCCTCGGACCTGTCTCGTCAGCTCTCTTTAGCCACTGGTACGGCAATTTCAAGGCAGACCGTGTACAGACGCTTAGGGCAGATTGGTCTATATGCTCGTAGACCTGTCAGATGCGTTCCACTTACTGCAACTCACTGTCGCCTGCGGTTAGCCTGGAGTAGAGAGCATGTAGACACCGCAACAGTGGGCTTGTGTGATGTTTTCCGACGAGTACAGGTTTAGCTTGCAGTCTGATTCTCGCCGGACTTTCATATGGAGAGCTCCAGGTACCCGTTACCACCAAGAAAACATTATTGAACGACACCGTTACGGTGGTGCAGGAGTGCTCGTTTGGGGTGGAATTATTCTGGGTTCCAGAACTGACCTTCATGTTCAAATTGGAACCATGGCAAGCCAAATGTATCGGGACCTCATTCTGGAACAATATGTACGTTTGTTTCGGAGCGCCATGGACGCACAATTTGTGTTTATGGATGACAACGCTCGTCCTCACCGTGCAAACATCGTAAGCGAATGCCTTCAATCGGAGGATATCACCCGTATGGACTGGCCAGTATTCTCACCGGACTTGAATCCAGTAGAGCACGTGTGGGACATGCTTGGCCGACGAGTTGCAGCCCATCAACCTCCTCCTACATGCCTACCGGAACTTTGGAGAGCATTGCTTTTTGAGTGGTGTAATATCCCTCAAGATCAGATCGATAATTTGATACTCAGCATACCTAGGCTTTGTACGGACTGTATTGCATCGTCTGGGAGACATGCAATGTATTGACAATCATACCAACCATGTAATATTGGTTTTTTGTAAATAGTTTATTTTTTTTTTGAAATTTGCTCCAAGGAGAAAAAAGCGCGAATTTTTTTAATAATATCAAACATATAGCATCTTTTTGTGCTCTTTACCTTTTGTTTAATAAATAAGCTTTACAAATAAGTCAAATTTGTTTTGCTTCTAACTCTTCCATTGCCTGATTTTGCATTATCCTTAATTTATGGATATGAGTGTATTTGAAACATCCAGGAAATTTTAATAAGGTATGTCGTACCTGCTTCGTATTGAAGAAATTTTTTATTTGTTTCGAGTTCAGACCTTCTTGAAATCTGAGCAGTGAGTGAGCCGACATGGATATTATGTAAACCTAAAACCTGAAATGCCTTTATAAATAGAAAGAGAGTTTCCTGTTTTCTTTGTAAAGGGAGTTTGAAAGTAATCTGGTAAGAGCCTCCATAGGTACAATTTAAAATATTTTTATTATGGATACACGCTTACTTATTACACGCTTATTTCAGACGAATTAGAGAAACTTTTATATAGGTGAATAGCTTCTAAACCCGACTGTTCATTTACATTCTCTCCACGGTATAAAATATGTACCCTGGAGAAGACCAGTAATAAAACTAGAAAGTAAAAAACAAAGTCTTATACAGTAAAAAAATACGATTTACTTTAGTTATTCATGCATATACCCTTTCTAAGATATGCTTTTAAATTCCTGCCAGCGAATTTTCATGAATGAGGTACTTTGATTTTTCATAAATTGTTGGGTTCACAAAACATAATTTAAAAACTAAAATAGCATATTTTATATCAAATGTTAGAAATTAATTTTTTTTAAAAATACCCAAATAAAATGCTTATATTGTTCTAATAAAATGCTTATATTGTTGCAGGGATATGGAATCATACCGAACGAACGTACTTGTAAAAATTCTCATAAAATGAAACTGTATTTTGGAAAGCAAATCTTCTGGAAATGTAACGTCGAAGAGTGCAATCAACACTTGGGTGTGAGCACCGGAAATTGGTTTGAAGGTAGCCGAATTTCATTTGTGACAGCGGTGTGCTTCATTTATTGTTGGTGTTTTAAATCAGTGCTAAAAGCAGTAGCCAAAAGATTTCCGCCGAAAAAATAATTCTGTAACTTATTCAAATTCGAAACCGGAAGGGTTTAATTGATATTTTATATTTTAAAACAAAATAATATAAAAAAACTGTATTAAAAATTATCTACAATTAATAAATGTACATTTTCTTTCTATTCATACTTTTTTACTCAAACTTACAAATCGCGCCAACCTGGTTGCGATAATATGTAAGTACCGTAATGTCTTTCATACAAATTCGATTTTGTTACCAATACTCTTTGTTGAAATTATTTTGGCCCTCAATCGTTTTCATTCCCATGAACTAAATTGTTCTTCCCCCATGCTCTCCAGAAATTGTTTGGAGCGACACGAGGTTTCTCTGTTGTTTACCGCGACGACCAGCTACCACTATACAATTGCTATGATTTGTTATAAACTCGACTTTCCAGACCTTGAAAACTCCTTAACCACAAAACTAGACCTAATGTCCTAAAATAGAGTTTAAATTTAAAATTCTTAAGTGAAGCCTGTAGAGCCTAACTTTAAGCACATTCAATCTATACTTTCATGCCATTCATCTTTTACATAACGATATTTGCATTCATACTTGACCAAAACACATTCGTTTAACTTTTACAAAGTTTAAATGTTAACATTAACATTTCAAAATCAATAGAACATTTTAACACATAATGATTTAAAATTCATTTTGCATCATTAGTTATAGTTGCTATGCCAAATTCACAATGCTTGGCTACAAAGTTTAAATTAACACCATTGAAGTCTTTCGACTAAACAATTCAGAATTTAGCTTCTCGGAACTTGAGAATTCTAAAAGTATTTACAAAATAAATTTTTCGCCAACTTGCGAATTTAAATTCTTTTCTATTTAACAGATAGTTATCATTACATTCTCGTATTGAACAGTACTTAGCAACTTTAAACACATGACATAAATCGAACTTTCAATACAAGCTATCAAACAAAGAAATTTTCACTTATCTTCTTTTTTTTTGGCTTCTATACTCCTGCATTCTCTTTTTGCAGAAGTCTTGAAATGTTGGCGATGTTAAACTTTGGACCTTGACTCTTCGCGGGCGGCTGGTATCCTGGTCCGGACCTTGTTTTCTTTTAATTCCTTGGTCATTGAAACGGGACGCTTTTCGTGTGTGGGGGGGGGTGCTGTGGATTTTGGAAATCCAATTTTCGCTTTGTCCTGTACTTTGCCGACCTTGCTTCTGGATCTTTGAAGAGTCTCCTGCTCCTTCTTGGTTCCTGGGAATGAGTAGACCTCATTTCCTCTGGTTGCTTTCTTTTGAATCTTGCTTCTGGATCTCTGAAGAGTCTCTTGCTCCTTCTTGGTTCCCGGGAATGAATAGACCTTATTTCATCTGGTTGCTTTCTCTTGAATCTTGCTTCTGGTTTGCATCTTCTTCGGCATCGGTTCTGTGGTTCGCCGTTTTTGCTTTTGTTTCAGAAGACTTTTTCGTTGTCTTTTAGGCTCTGACTCTTGTTGAAAGGAACCTTCGTGTCTTTATTACTCCTCGTTCTGGTGGAGGTTTGCTCTTGCTGAAGGGGAACTTTCATGTCTTTAGTACTTCTCGTTCTGGCGGAGTTTTGCTCTTGTTGCAGGTTTCTTCGTTTCGCTATGGGTTCTTCAGTGTTAGCTGCCCTTCTTTTTGTTGTTGAGGGATCCTTGTTTGGTGCTGCTGAAATTACAACTCTTGGTGCTGTTTCAGGAACCTGCAATAAATCTTTTAAGATTGGAAAATCCGTACGACTATAATACGGTTTGATTTGGTCAATGTTCGCGATAGATTGTTGACCATTTTCAGCTTTTAAATAAACCGTTGAAAATTTTATTTTCTCTATGATAAAAGGGCCCTCAAACCTAGGTTCAAATTTGGCCACCCTATTTTCGGGTGCCGATGAAAGCGAGTGCTTTAGTTTTAGGACTTTCTGTCCTGTGGTATATTTTACTTCACGTTTGTTTTTATTGTAGTATAACTCTTGTTTTGACCTTGCCGCATCCGAATTTTTGATTGCATCATTTATAATTTTTTGAATATCATTCAATTTAAATTCTTCCTGTCTTTGTTGAACGAAAAATAGCTTATCCAGAGGCGTTAAAATTTTTCTTCCTAAGAATAATTCTGCGGGGGTTTTCTTTGTGGTATTGTGCTTCGCTGTTCTTAAGGCAAATCCTAATTCATTGACGCAGCTTTCCCAACGGTCAACGGTCATGATAATTCTTCACATATCCCCGAATAATTTTAACTATATTTTTATTTACGCATTCCGCAATATTTGATTGCGGTCTATAAGGTACCATTTTTAAATGGCGTATGCCAAGGCCTGTGCACAGGTTTTCAAATAAATTACTTACAAATTGTCTATCATTATCTGATATTACTTTTACTGAGGCTCCGTATTTTAAAATATATTTATTTAGAAATGAATGTGCTACTATTTTTGCTGAAGCCCGTTTAAGGGGAATTATTTCTGCCCACTTTGAGAAATGGTCCACGATGGTTAACAAGTATCGGTTTTCATTAAAGTTTGTTCTGGGGTAAGGACCAAGCAAATCAATGCCAACCAATTCATTTGGGAACGTAGTTTTTATGCTATTTAAGTACCCGGTCGTGTTGTAATTAGCGTCGTTAATTAATTGACATAGGTGACATGACCTGACATACGCCGTCACAACTCTGTATAACTGCGGAAAATATACCGCTTCGCGGACCCTTTGTAGGGTTTTCCTCGCACCCAAATGGGCTCCTAATTTCGAGTCATGCAGCTCCTCTAATATACTTAAGCGTAGACTCGTTGGGACTACCGGCCGCAATTCTTGATTATCGTTGGTAGTTTTCGTATAAAATAATAGTTTATCTATAATTTCATAATGAGCTGCCCTATTGCGAATAGCCGTTAAGTCTACACGATGAAAGTTCTCTAGATCTTCCAGATACGCATAAATGTCTTTAAACTCTGGGTCCGTCTTTAATTCTGCAATTATTGTTTCCCGTGATTCAATTATTTTTGCAGTTAGCATCGTACGTTTAATTCTATTTCTGTCTTCATCGATTTTAATGCGGGACAGGGCGTCTGCAACTACATTTTCTTTTCCCGGCGTATGTTTTATGATTAAGTTAAATTCTTGCAGTTTTAGTGCCCAACGTATGAGCCGAGGCGAAAGATTTTTTCCGGAGTATAAGCGATCAACTGCCGCGTGATCTGAATACGCAGTTATTGGAGCACTTCCAAAGAACACCCGAAATTTTTACCCCGCTAGAAGAACTGCGAGAGTTTCCCGCTCTGTTGCCGTATAATTTCTCTGGGTTTGGTTAAGCGTTTTGCTAAAGAAAGCTATTAGCTTCCCGTTTTGGGAAAGAACTGCGCCAACTGCGTAGTCTGAAGCGTCTGCTGATATTTCCAAATTTTGATCCCCTTCCGGGAATTTTAAAACAGGGGCGTTAATTAAGGCGTGTTTCAATTCTTCAAACGCCGTGTTCGCCTCCGCTGTCCATGTAAACCTAATATTTTTTCGTTTAAGCACCAACAAAGGTTCAACTATTTTAGCAAAATCTTTAATGAATACTCTAAAATATGAACACATTCCCAAGAAGGACGATAACTTTTTAGCCGTATTTGGCGGTGGATAACTTTTTATCGCTAAAATTTTTGAATTGTCAGTTTCTATACCGTGTTTCGAGATTTTATAGCCGAGGTACCTCAGTTCCTTGGCGGAAAACTTGCACTTTTGGGGATTAACTTTTAGACCCGCTTCATGTAAAAAAGTGAACACTTCCTCCAAATGTTTAATGTGTTCCTCTAATGTTTCGCTTGTTAAAATAATATCATCGAGATAAATGACAGAACTTTTTCCAAAGACTTACCTTAACACAATATCCATAACTTTTTGAAATGTAGCCGGAGCTCCGCTTAAGCCAAACGGCATTCTCAAAAAGGCATACACGCCTGATTTTGTGATAAATGCTGTTTTTTCTAGATCCTCGGGTTTTACTGCAATTTGAAAATAGCCTGACGTCAGGTCTAAAGTTGTCATATATTTAGTTGAACGAATTTTTCTTACGATTTCATCTATTATCGGGAGGGGATATGTGAGATATTTCGTTATGCTATTCAACTTCCGATAATCAATGGCGAATCTCCACGCGTTCGGATCTGTGGCTGGCAGTCCATTCTTCTTTCTACACAAAACTACAGGGCTAGCATAGGGGCTGGTATTTGGCGTAATTATTTTGTCCTCCAGCATTTTCTTAACGTGTTGCTCGAGAATGTCTTCCTTCACACGGTCATACCTGTATGGCTTAGACCGAACTGGGGGCTCATTACCAGAATCTATGCTATGGGAAACAATCTGGCAGAAACTAGGTTTGTCATCAAATAAATTCGAAAATGTTCTTACCAGCTCCTGGATTTTTGCTCTTTCTCCTTCTTCAAAGTGACTTTTTCGGGACTGCAACGTTTTCTTCTTGAATTTTGTCCATCTTGACCTATAAGGTCGAATCTTGAAAGTTAATACTTGCGCTAGCTGCGCGCAAGAAATCAACCTCCAATAGGACTGCGGTTAGAAGATTTTTTACCATAGAAAATTTATTTTTTGTTTTTCATTCTTTATTTGGACATGCAGCCCCACCTTTCCCAGGCAAATGCACTGATTGCCTTGGGCAGCAATCACACGTTCCCCTGTTGTTTTGAACAGTCTATATCGACGAAAATGTTTTTTAAAAATATCCTGCGACAGGAAGCTGCATTGAGGCCCTGTATCTAGTAAGGCGGTCGTCAGGACGTCGTTTAGTAATATTTGAATTTCTGGCAAGGCCAAATTTTGTACGACTACCGTATTCAGCTTGATTTCTGAGGGATTTACCTTTTCACACGGTGACGTCACCCTCTTCCTAGTCACCCTGATTAGTTTAAATCCTTTCTTTCCCCCCCTTTTTCCAATTGCTTTTTATTTCGCCATGCCTTGTTCTGATCGGCTTTCCTTGTATACGGCTTCCTTACCTTTCCCTCTCGTCGGTAGGATCTCTGCTGAACTTAAGGTTTCGTTTCATTGTGAAACCTTGAATACTGCGTAGAATTCTTCTCCAGCGCGTTTTCCGCCGTTCGCCTCTTCTGAAATTTAGCAGCTAATTCTAATAGATTTTGCAGTGTTTGCGGGTTGCTCACTTTCAGAAAGTCCTGTATTGACGGAAGCAACCTCGCAAACTTATTTCGATGATTTCATTGTCGGGCCTTTTCCCATATAATAATTTGACAATATGAATTTTCCTTAAGATAAAATCCGTTAAATCGTCCCCATAACTTTGGTATTTACTATACAACTCTGATTCGAGTTTCGTGCGGTCTTTGATGACGGGAAATGCTTTCAATAGCGAATTTTTAAAATTCTCCCAAGTGTAAGTTTCGGATCCTGGATCTCCCAACAAATTTTTGCCAATGTTCTTGTACCAGCTGAGGGCTTGACCTTTTAAATTTGTCGTCTCGATGATTATTCTATGTGGCTAGTTCACAGGATATAACGTAAAATGTAGATCTAGCTGCTCCAGGAAGGTCACTGCGGATCCCTTGCCGTCGAATGTTGCTGCTGGCTTCATCGCGCTCTCATAGTTTCTAAAATGACTCCAAATCCCTCCATCGGGTTCGGTTGTGCTTCAGGGAACTGAAAGGTTGGAGGGGTCAACTAGAATTCTTCCGTACCCAACGGCATAGTTCGTTAAGAACAATTTCGGGCGCCAATTGTAGGGTTCAACTCTTTAAACCTTAAGTTCTTACTCAGAACCCCACGAACACTTGACAAGCGAATAATCGCTTAAGTGTGTGAACAGAATACTTAAGACTTGAGAAGGGTTTAAAACCCTTTATTAATCAATATATTTACAAATATATTTACAATCAGTTCCGGCTTGGAACTTTACAATAAAACCACCACTCGGGCTTGAATTTAAATACTAATAATTTGAACTAAAATTAGCTTAACTAAAGCTCTTAAATAATATAGCCGAAGCTATCAGAATCTAACTAGTTGGCCCCTAAGTATTAATTGAATCGGCGAAGCCTAGCAAGGGCTTAAGTATGGCCGAGCGTAGTAACAGCTAAGAGAGATGTGGCCAGAAGGCAAACGCGCGCTAGTCAGGAAATCAGACTCTCTCTCTCGAAGTCGGTTAAGTCACGACTTAAATAGTACTCATTCTCATTTGCTTTCTCTGCGTTTCTGAATTCACATTCTGGCGGGAAATTGTAAGCTGAAATTAGAATAAAATAGGAAAGATACAAAACTTAAAATAACGGTTAGAAAACGTACAATAAACCTTACAAACATATAAAATTATTTCACAAAAGCAATAAACTATTGTGAAAAGCGCTGAAGAAAATGTATCCAGTTTTGAAATTCAATAAACAAGAAATGCATAAAAGCAAAAATCATAGCGCAAAATTTTAAATTTAATTTCAATAAAACAAGAAATTTTAAATAAAAATAAAGAATATGTAAAAGGTTAAATTAGCAACGTAAATTTCCCTTCTCAATTTTAAATATAGTAACCTCTCTCTGCACTGCGCCATTCCTAGATTATTCCATGTCACATGACTCTTATATAATTCTAGTGAAGTAAATGGAACTAAAACTCGAACTGCCAATAATAATTTTACAGAAGTATTAAGTATCCAATCAAAATGCATTGTAAACCAAAACTAACTCAATCTGAATTAAGATTTCACCCTGAACATAACGCACTTTCTTTCAATGCTTTGGCCTAGCTGCTCTGCTGTCTTATCTGCTCCTTCTATCTTACTGAAACTGAAATCTAAGATGTAAATTTTTTGGTATAGGCACATTTAATGTACCAACTTGATTGCGGCCACAACAAGCTGAAATAAAAAATGAAGATTTAATCTGTCTTCGCCTCCAATTTCCTATTCATTATGGATCAACACTTCTACGCCATCAAAATTCTTGCTGGTCATTACTACTGAGTTTGTTTTTATTATTTCATATATATATATATAATACGCCATGATGATAAATTTAAGATATCTCCCAAGTTTCCTGCAAGGATTATTCGATTATTCTTTATATATATATATATATATATATTGATTATTCTTATAATTAGCAAGTAAGAATGTAGAAGCTGGTACATTCGAAACCTCTAAAATCCTATTTGTAAAAGCACAGTAGTGCCAAAAAATTACATTATCAAATAGAATCAAAATACCATTATTAGTAAAACATGACTTAACAGGAAAAATAATAAATTGAGACTAATCATTGAATATTTATAAAAATGTGGGAAAAGTACAAGTTGTAAGAAAAAGTATAAGTTGCAAGAAAATGGGAGAAGAAACACAATTATGTACAAAAAGATCAAAATGGTAATATTCCATTGAGAGTCACATAACAGTATCGTCAGGGTAAAAGTGCAATGTAATTCTCACTGAAATATTACCTCCACGCGTTTCAACAAACGACCAATTGAGATAATTAACGCGGAAAATTATTTAATGATACTTTGATAATGTGGTAATGTGATTTGATAATGCTATTATGTGACTCTCAATGGAATATTGCCATTTTGATCTTTTTGTACATAATTGTGTTTTTTCTCCCATTTTCTTGCAACTTATACTTTTTCTTACAACTTGTACTTTTCCCACATTTTTATAAATATTTAATGATTAGTCTCAATTTATTATTTTTCCTGTTAAGTCATGTTTTACTAATAATGGTATTTTGATTCTATTTGATAATGTAATTTTTTGGCACTACTGTGCTTTTACAAATAGGATTTTAGAGGTTTCGAATGTACCATAGCTTCTACATTCTTACTTGCTAATTATAAGTGTAATAAAAATTTGCAGCTAGATGCACAGGTTTTAAAACCTTGAAATACTATCGTTCAAATTTTAACTAACTATAGAAAAATATTGATTATTCTTTATATATATATCGATTATTCTCTCTCTCTCTCTCTATATATATATGTCGATTATTCTCTCTCTATATAAATTATTCTTTATACACCGGGTGTCCATAATTAAACTTGAAATTTGCGAGCGATCTGTAGCAAAAACTATACAGCGGAATTGCATGAAAATTTGGGTAATGGCAGAACGAAATGATGGGAATTTTATCGAAGGAAAAAAAAAACAATGAGTTTGAAAAACCACTCCTAGGTGGCGTATCATAGCTTTATTGAAAACATATAAATAATCTACAAAAGTTTACAAAACATGCTCGATATGACGTCCACCATTGTCTGCTCCCATCTGGAAGCGTAAAATCGCATGTTCGACTGTTGAAAACAGCATGAACTGGGGAATGTTGCGCAAATGGCATTCTACTCTTTCTTTAAGGTCGGATAGAGATGTGGTGGGATCACGGTAGACCATGGCCTTGAGGTATCCCCACAACCAGAAGTCGCAAGGATTCAAGTCGGGGGATATAGGAGGCCAACATGTAGGAAATTGCTGGCTGATGATTCTGTCGTCACCGAAATAGCGTCGGAACACTTTTGTCACACAACGGGCGATTTATGGAGGACCACCATCCTGCATCATATCGCCTTGCCTGAAGAGCCGGAATAACGGACTGCTCTAATAATGAAGCGTATCGTTGACCGGTGACGGTGCATGTCACAGGCCCTGCGGCGCTGTGCTCTTGAAAAAAAAACGGCCTCAGAATGAAGGTTGCAGTAAAGCCGCACCAAACCGTTACATGCGTAATGGAATGTAATGGAATTTGTAGGAATTGATGTGGCTTTATAGCAGCCCAAATACGGCAATTGTGCGTGTTAACCGAACCTTCCATATGAAAGTGGGCCTCGTCCACAAAATGCTCCGTGGCTATTCATCCTGGAGCTCAACTCGCGCAAGAGACCGCAACGCAAAAGTTTGTCGACTATCCAGATCAGCTGGTAAGAACTCCTGCACTAGCGACAGTTTATACGGATAGTAGGGTAAGATCTTTTGAAGAATTTTATGAAACTTGGAAGGAGGTTGATCAATAGATACTGCAATACGCTGAACACTAGTGCTGCCGATGGTTTGCGATCTGTTTTCCTCCACTTGCGTCGTTACATCATCCACTACCTGTGCTGCAACACACTTTCGTCCCCTTCTTGGCTGAATTCCCGATGTTCCCGTTGCTTCAAATTTCCTGATCATGTTTGTTAGTCTTTGATAGTGAGTGGACCTTTTCGTAACCGCTTCGAAGACCGAAATTTCGGCAAAGCTTCGGTAGCAGAATCTCCGTTTTGGTAAAACAATTTCAAGCACATTCCTGGAAAGTCAACGTCATTGACTTCAGTCCTTGACTTGGAAACGAGTATAACTGCGGTTCGCTTCTCGCATCTTTATAGGGTTGCTGTGCGCGCACAGGATTGCTATGGTTACGACATTTGCATATGGCAATAGTTTACATTGCACAGCGCCATTTAGTGGTGGTTTCTTGAAACTCATTGTTTTTTTATGGGGGGGGCTTGATAAAATTCCCATCATTTCATTTTTCCATTACCCAATTTTCATGCAATTCTGCTGCATGGTTTATGCTACAGACAGCTCGCAAGTTTAATTATAGACACCCTGTATATATATATACATATTAGACTTTATATATCTCGTAATTGAATAGTTATCATTTTATTTTCTCTCTGCTACCCGAAATTTATATGAAGGGCATTTTTTTCTTTCTCTTAAAACATAAAGTTCTAAATAATTGTCCCGTCGGTGTCTCCAGTCTTCTTTCAAGCTCTTTTGTGACATGTACTACAACTGTACTACATATGAGCTGTGTTTATGAATTATCTCTGTGATTGTGAATGAATCATGGTTCAGTGCATCTATTTCGCTCTTTCGTCTCATATAACAACTTACGTATTCATAAAAACAACTGCAGATGTAATATTTAAATCAGTGTTGAGTGAGTAAATAGTCGTTCGCCTTTAGTTTTAGTTTCCTAGTCTATACTTTCCACTGTTTAAAAAAACGGCCGTTTATTATACACTGGTGTGCAAAAATTAAGGACGAGACGGTTTTTTCAATATAATTTGTACAAAAGCTTTCCAAATCAACACATTTAATACCGTAAGATCCCCAATACGTAAGGACATGAGTAATGTAAGCAACACTTACTAAAAGAGAAATCAGAGGGATAAAAAGAAGCTTTATTGAAAAAGTAGCATGGAGCGCAATGCGACTGAAGGCCGAAACATCCCTGTGATGGGTGTCCAGCAAGAAATATCTAGCCTTTAATAGGGGATATGATCTCCCCTGACTGCTAGGCAGGTTTCACATCATTTGTGCATGCTGGATATGTGGTTGTTAATGAGCTGTTGAAACACTGCTGCTCGTTCCTCTTGTAGCACCAATCGCAGTTTCGGAATCGTTACTGGCGATAAGTTACGTGCTGCCACGGGTCTCCCTAGTAAGTTCCGTACATGCTTGACGGGATTTAGATCCAGAGACCTTGCCGACCAATCCATGTGTTCAATATCTTCACTCTCCAACAGCTCTTCGACAGTAACTGTGCGATGAGGTGGAGCGTTGTCGTCCATGAAGAGGAACTGAGGACCCATAGCCCTTGTGAAAAGACGCATGTAAGGAAGAAGAACCTCGTTACAATAGCAGTCCCAGGTGACGAACCTCCTTGGGAGATATGAAGGTCGGTCCGGCTACCAAGCATTATGTCTGCTCGAACGAGAACTCCGCGACCTCCAAAACAGTCCCTTTTGATGATGTTGAAGGGGTTATTGCGTGTTCCCCGCTCTGTCCAAATGTGTATGTGTCTAGAATCGCAACTCAGACTACATCTGCTCTCATCTGTAAAGAGTACTCGTCCCCATTCATTGTCTCTCCAATTCTGGTGTTCCCGGCACCACAGAGAACGCCTTCTCCGATGGGCAGGCGTTAGAGGTACACTCCGTACAGGGCGTCGTGCAAATAGACCACCACCGTGCAGTCCTCTGGCCACTGTAAAACGCGATATCGATCGTCCAGTCGCCTGTGTCGTGTGTCTAGCGATTTCTCCCGCTGTCTGCCGCCTGTTTCTTCTGGCCTGTAAGGCAATATACCGGTCATCTGCGTGTGTGGTTCCTCGTGGACGACCACTACTTAACCCCCGGATAGCTGTTCCTGTAGTTTGAAATTGTCTCCAAAGTCGTGAAACGATGCTGTGAGCAATTCCGAACTCTGCAGCCACATTTGTCACACTGCGGCCTTCCTCCAACTTCCCAATGATTCGACCTCGGGTAAAAGCATCCAGATGTCGTCTAACAGATTGATTATTCGCCATTTCTCGCTGAGGCAGCAACTCGGTGTGATTTTAACTGCTATACGGCGTGCAATCTCTTTGCCAGAAATACTGATCTTACACCGACAACATGCTTTATACTACTCAGACACTCCTCCATTACGTCTACCTGCATATCTGCGCATGTGCTACCGTACATCACCTTACTTAATCTCCTGATTGGTCTTTCTGTCCGCTCTGCCTCTTCGGTCAGCTGATATGCTAATTTTTCGACTTCGTCCTTAATTTTTGCACACCAGTGTATTTGAGGGAAAAAAGCAATGCAAATGCGCTAAGTACTTAGAACTATTTAAGCGTCGGAGAATGGTCAAATGGTTAAAGCCGCAAAATTTTGCTAAATCCTACTCAGGCTCTGCTTCTGGCAGCTAAACGGCTGGTTGCTGGAGGAGTTTCGATGCTCCTGGAGTATAATTCAAATACAGACCCAGTTTCTTTAAAAACATATTCGAGAATTGCATTTCTTTTCTCGTCTTAGCCATCCCTGAAGTGTTTGCCGCAATCAAATAATAATTTTATAAGCATTTATTCAGTGCATAGGAACATAATCAGAGTTTACGATAGGTGAATATAAAAAATGTTCTAAGTTAAAAACCAAACTAGGAAAACGGCAGCAGATTCTGATTTGAAACCTTGCCAAATTTACCTCATTTCCCAAATTCTCTTCAATAAATTTGAAATTTGTAATTACGCAGAATTAATTCAATATACGTTTTTCTAAGCAGGCTCTGAAATGTCTTTATTTCAGAACAAAACCTTGTTTCACTCAATCAGCAAATATTGTGAATTATGTCAATCGTCTAGTAGTAGCATTAGAACAAGCCCGCGAAATTAACCCTGGCAGGAAACGCAGGATTGTGTCGGTCGTTGATACAAGCCTTGGGCTTCTTAGTGATGACAATACGACTTTCTTCGAAATTTGAGACCGGGCGCAATAACAGGGCAGCTACCATCTTTAACCACTAAACCAATTGGGATGGTAAACGATACATGAAATACAGTCTAATTGCTTAATGACCATAATGTTTACCAATTAAGTTACAAAATTTATTCACAAAAATGTTAAAGATAAACGAATTTGTTTGCTTTATAACATTTAAAGTTTTATCTCAAGGAGTTTTATTATTTCAAGATTTACACAGTGAAATTAAAAGTCATTATGCCTCTCAGTATGAAGAAAAGTACTTTTTATAATCCCAGGGGAGTACTGTGAGAAATCTCAGAAATAATATAAGAAAATTCCAATTTTAATGTGCAGCTACCATCGTTAACCGCTAAACCGATTAGGATGGTAGACCATACATACAGTACAAGTACATACAGTACATACAGTCTAATTGCTTAGTGACCATAATGTTTACTAATTAAACTAGAACATGTGAGGTTTATGTATTTATTTTTTAACTAATAGTTAATTTTACGGTTTAGTACTTTCCTATTACTCTCTTTACACCCACAATTTTCATTCCAGAATGTAAATAACCTAACGAGCGTTTATTCAGAGTAAGGTAGAAAGAAGTGCTATAAGCAAGAGTTTCGGAAGTTTGTGTTAGAGCGTGTCCGTCTATTTCAGACTACATTGTGCCGTGATTATTAGCGATCTGATTCTGTGGCGTTGAATGTTCTAGCCATTTGGCTTTGTTTCTCTGGTTTTCTGCAAACCAGAGAATTGCCTGCGCGTTCAATTATTTCTGTGAGCAATTAGGCTAATCTATCATATTTGAATTTGTTCAACGTTACGTATTCCTGTTAAGGCAGAAGTGCCTGGCTTGTGTAAACGCAAGTAGGGTAATTGTTAATTTTGGGTTCGAATAAAAGGATCTTACATACTTTGCTTTGTTTCACAAGGCTAGAAAAGGATTCTTCAATAGTCTTTTTAAAGTTTATAATGTATGCTCCATAAGAGAACTAGACGTTATAAACATTTATGCACAAAAATGTTAAAAAAGAGGATTTGTTTGCTTTATAACTTTCGAAGTTAAGAAAAGTACTTCTTTAACTCTAGAAAAGTCCTAAGCGAAATCTCAGAAATATATAATATAAGGAAACTCCAATTTTAATGTACAGCTACCATCGTTAACCGCTAAACCGATTAGGATGGCAGACCATACGTGTAATACACTCTAATAGCTTAATGACCATAATGTTTAGTAATTAGGTTGAAACATTTATGCACAAAAATGTTAAAAAAAGGGATTTGTTTGCTTTATAACTTTAAACGTTTTATTTCAATGCTTTTTAATATTTCAAGATTTAAACCTTGAAATTAAAGGTCATTGTGCCTCTCAGTATGAAGAAACGCATGCTTTTTAACCCCAGGGAAGTACTGCGCGAAATCTCAGAAATAATCTAAGAAAATTCTAGTTTTAATGTAAAGTAGCTATTTTGCACTCAAATGCTTTATGATCCGATGGATCTAACAAAACATTGCATTTTGAGAAGTAGTAAAAGGCTAATCGCTCCTTGAGAACATTCGTTGAGATGCTACAGTAAACGTAGAAATATTTTATTGAAAAAAATTATACCTTTCTGTATTAATCATTACTTTTTACGAGTTGCTGACGATAAACATGAAAATTATGCACAAAATATTAATACCTTATGTCGAGTCAGGAAAACTGTGCATTGAAATGGTACCCCGGACATCTTATGTAGATCAATCGTAATTGAATCCACTCTGGAAAAGAATCATTTCGTAAGTATACGTGAACTTAGAAATTTTAAATGTCATATTTCATTTTAAATCCTTAGTGCACTCATCATCACGAAATGAGTAAAATTACTCATTGCATGATGGTAGGAATTGTTGATTTTTGCATATATTATGTACACATAAGAAGTTTTACGTTAGTACATCTGTTGAGTTGTCTATCTTTGAGTACCTGTACAAAACCACTGACAACGACAAAACATTTTCATTATTGAGGACATAAAATTTAATTGATGGCGGAATGAATGCATGAGACTTATCGGTGAAATACGGATTCCATGTACTAAGAAGTTTTTTAAATCATTATTTTCCAAACGTAAGATTTACTCTTGTTTTGCTAGCAGTTAGACATTTTAGTTCAAAAGGCTGTTTCATCAATTCTGCGTTTGATTATTCCAGAAATGGGAATTATATTGTCAGATGTTTTCTCTCCCCTTACCGCGAGCCTTTGTGGTGTAACTGAAACACGTCTGGCCAGGAATCAGGAGGTCCAGAGTTCGAATCTCGACTAGGGCACTGCTCATGTTTCACGTTCCTGCTTTAAAAAAACCTATTGATTTGGCAGTGTCGTCCAAACTAAAATGTGGTAGACGATAATTCGTCACCACCTAAATTTAGCGAATAGGTTCCTGCATAACCAGTAGTCCTTTAAGTGGGGGAAGAAAGCAAGCGTTTTCTCTTTTTTTGCCACGTGTTTTCGTGGTGTAATTAGAATCCCGTCCGGATAGCTATCGGAAAGTCCAGAATTAAAACTTCAGTGAAGGTATTGCTCTTTTCCGATTCCTACTTCAAAAATCTAATGACTCTGCAATGTAAGTGAAGCTTAGAGAATAAACGCATCGACATCACAACGATAATTAAGATGGATTGCTGTAGCAATTGACATTAGAGAACTTCCATGGTTTCGTTCACTGTTGCTAGGAAGGTTAGATACCACCATCTCGTTTCATCTTGCGTTTCACCTTATTCGGGCATCCGAATTCGTGTAAATATTTTGCCGAGGAAGTAAATTTAGTGTGAGAAAAATGACTCCCACAAACGCTGAGATCCACTTGAAAGACAATAAAAATCCCTTGCTTCACAAACGGATATGCCTTTGAGGTGTATTTATCATTTTGTTCTGAAACTGAAATTGCGGCTAATTCATTTTTTATAGAAAACGCACAGTTAATAAGCTTAAGTTTGTTGGGTTTTTATAATTTGAGTTCCTAAGAAATATATCTGTTGTGACCAAATGCAGGACCAATTCAGTAGCGAAAACGTATTGAAGTTTTCTTAAGATTTTTTTAAGCGCCCTTAAGTTCTTAGAAAGATGTGCATTTCCGACAGAAAACAAGGCCGCAGTTTATCTTGAAAATCTAATACTAATGCCTTCGTGGTGTAATTGGAAGCATACTCAATGCGTATTCAAGATGTCCAGGTTTCGAGTCCCGGCGAGGACACTGCGCAGTTTTTCCGCCCAGACGGTGTACTGGTTAGGGGAGCCTGACTGCGATAGCGAAAGGCCGAGATTCGAATCCTGGAGAAGAAATGGATGTAAAATTGTTTACCCTTTCTTAGGATGTAACGGTGGACGCCTATTAGGTGCTTCCACAATAAAATGGCCATCACTTCTGGCGTTAGGAGTGGCCAATGCCGTTATAGACGTTCCCGCCATTGGAAAAAAATGAAATTTTAACTTTTCACATCTTTACCATTTCAGTGTCAATCAGTTTGACTAGAATCTGTTGAACTCTTTGAGGATGTTAAACTAGATTTAACTAGAAAACGTAGTAAGATTTCTCATATAGGAGAATAAATTAAATGAATACTGAATTTATAAGTTGAACGCTAATGTCACTGAACCCCTTTTTTTAATCATCGGGCACTTACTCATTAAGCATTTATCCAGAATGACCCAAAACCATGAGTCATATAACCATTTTTTACCAAAAACGTTGCTCAGGTTGTCCCTTTAGACTGGCTACTGATATTAAGCCCTCATGAAGGGGATTGCAAATAAGAAGGGAGACAGTTACAAATATCGATATCGTTTCCGGGATTCGAACCTGGACCCAATGATATAGAAGCAAGCTTTCGATAACCACCATACTGAATGGAACAGCCTGCATTAGAATTAAATCAATGTATAAAGAATATCAATTTCGCCTTTGTAAAAGTTGGGTCCCAAACAGAAAGCATTTTAAGTTATTGCAAATAATTTTAATGATGGCCGTTCTCAATCATCATCAAAGATCATTTGTCATCGATTAGACAAATAGGTCGCTAAGCGTTTCAGGCGTTAATTAATATCTGTTCGTTCAGTGATGAATCACTCATCTGCTAACTTCATTATCATCATTCACATTACAAATCCAAATACTGTTTCAGTGTTTGTAATGAGTTTTTTCTGTTTGTAGAAATAAAACAACACAACTGCTCGAAAGCACACATTAGTTTCAACTATCTTCAAAACAGGCGCAAATGGAACGTATTTAACAAAATGCGATGACATTTACACATTTTCAGAATATTTACACAAGTCGGTTAGGAACCAAGTGTTACACTGAAAAACGGGATCTACGGTCAGACATTAATTCGGTCAGCTTGTAGAATCATTAGGATTTTTTTAAGCAGGAGACATGAAAAATGAGCAACGTCTTTGCCGGGACTGGAACCACGGACTTCCGGAATACGCGCCCAGTGAGCTGACCACTACACCACGAAGGCATGCGAAGAAGGCGGGAGAAATACCTTATAAGCTTAGTATAATGAAAGCTCGCGAAACCAGATTTCGTTAACGAAATACTACAATCCTGTGACATTAAATAATGTTGCATTAACGCATGCTATTTATATGTATCTTGATACATTCATATTTCTATGACTTTCACACCCACTTGGTCGTGATACTAGAAGAAGCCAAGTAAAGTGTTGCTTGATTATTCCCTAAAAGAAGTAATTTAATGGTGTTCCCCCCCGTCTGATCTGAAAGATATCTACGAGTTCCGGGGCAAAAAGTAGTAATCATCGCCGTCCCTTCAGCAGCGAGTATTAAATACTATCAGCGTCAATTTGTTGACGAAGCTTGCCGGGTTCGCTGCAAGACTGACTCTTTCTTCCATGTTTCAACTTCAACCGAATTTATGTAAATGGATACCTTAAGAGGTTATGTGCTAAACCTAAGACTGTGCTTGATATTTGCCACCTATCGGAACCGTTTTCCTCTTTTCCTATCCTGAATAATTGAGTACGTTAATCGAATCATACTCCAGCATTTAGAATCCGTGTAAAAAGTACACTATGTAAAATGTAAATGATGGGAAAATAGACATGGGACAAATCCAAATCCTTGAATACGAAACTGAAGCCTAAATGATTCTCGAGCCTCTTGAATTCTTCATATGAAACAATAAGAAGAAGGAAATTTAATAACAAAAATTTTTAGTTAAAACAAAATTTTAAATCTGCTTTTTACACAAAAAAATTAAGATACACTTTTAAAAATGTACGTGTAGTCATCAAAATGGTGTAAATGAAGTAGGAAACTAAAAGTCTTGAGTCTCGAAGCTCATTTTCTCTACCTAATTTACTCAGTTGTTTGAGTAACATTTCAGATACTTCGTATTTTTCGGAATCTAGGAGTAAAGGAGAGAAGATTATTTCAAGAACTAATATGGGTAAATACTAAGCATTCAATATTAAATTCTCTCTAGAAAGTTAAGAGCGTAGCACTCAGAGCCACTACGAGATCCAGGTGTACTGATATTTCAAAACTTCCTTTCTTCGTTTAGTAAACTCTTCACTGGATATCGATTTTTATGGATAACCAGTGAAGATCTGATCTTTCCAAAGTTTCTGAGTTAAAACATATTTTTTAAGATAAGGATTTGAAAGATTCGAACAATAAAAAAAGCATATTTTCGAATATTGAATCTATATCAAGATTTGTCATGAGAAGAGCTTTTGATCACTGTGTTAAGGCGATGAAGCCATTGCTTTGCAGAAAGTTTTATTTGGATGCAAAACTGCGTGCTTTGATCAAGCTTTGTAATATTTAAATTATTGTTTTTATTTTGAGAAGGCCATCATGCAAAATTAGACCAAGTTCATTTATTCCTATTCTTTTAAAGAGTTCAAAATAAGGTCAGAGCTCCACGAATTTTGTGGTGTGATTCAATACATGAGATGACAACTTCGAAGACGCAGCTTGGTTTGGCATTATAAAAACATGGTAGAAAGTACCTTTTCTTCCTGAATGAAAGCGGAGGACCAATCAAGATTGCTGATAAGGCTAGAAAAAGATGCTTGCCACCTTTAGTTATCTTCAGTTTGATAATGTTCTGATAAGTGGCATGTAAAATACTATTTTGATGGAAAAGAAAGAGCCGTAATTTACTACTTCATCGCCGCAGAATTGTCTCACTTCTCTTAAATATAGAGAAGCCAGTAACTTGGTTATACTTACACATCCCATAAAAATCTAATAATTTAAGAATGGGGATTATACATAAAAATAGGAAGTACTAAATTCTTTCTTTAACTCGAAGTCAACAATGAGTAAGAAGATATAGTGGGCTGAGAGATCGCATTAGGGAGATATGGGTTAAAATTCATTTGAATGTTTTAATTTCTTGTAATATTTTGCTTGAAATAATTTTTAATAAAAAGTAAATTTTAAAAGCCTCTTACTTGTCGACTCCATCCATGAGGCGTCTATGGGTCCGAGAAAAGATAGTAGCACCACCCCAAGCACCCTAAAATATCGGAATGATATACAGTTAGCACAATAGTACATCAAAGCGCAGATGCTCAATTGAAATAAAATTTATCTGTACATATTAATATAAGAGAATTTAAATTATAATTTAGTTTAAAAGACGATAAAATGAAAATTAAATGAATATATAATAACATATGTTTTCTAAACAAATATTTTCAGATTGTAGAAATTCCCTTAGTTCACTAACCCTTTATTTTAATTTTGGTATCTTTTCGGAATTCTCTCATTTCCTCGCCAGGATGCAAATTAAGTAGGTGAACGAGAGTATTTAAACGGCGGAAACGAGAAGGTTAGACAGAGCATGATTTCGCTAGTGAAGCTCACGTCTGCTCTTTTGTCCTCCAGCTGTTAATCTTAGGAGCGGTTACGCATTCTGGCCAAGTATTAGTATATCGCCGGTGTAGTTCACTTCCGATTCAAAAGAGTTAGATTAAATTAAATTGTGCTATCTAGCACTAAATCTTATCTTTTGAATTTATTGTTAAATTCCTTTAAGTTCTCACCGCAAGTATTCGGTGTTGTTAACCACGCATAAGTCAGTGCCTTTCTGTTAAAGAGTTGTGATTAATAAAGGGGCTTTTTACACCATTTCTCTGTTATGTTCATCTTCACACCTGTGCGAGAAGTCACCAGGTTTGACAATGAGATCTGGTAACATTGCGTGAGAGTAAAGAAAGTTACAAGATCACAATAGCAATCCAACAAGAATACATATAATTTAAGAATTGCCTTTACTCGAGTTAAATTGTTAAAAAACATGTAGTAAACACATTACAGCAAAGTTTCAACAAATGATTGCCAAAAAAATTTAAAGATAACATTTCATCTAGGACTCATGCTTCCAAAATTTATTTGCATTTTTACTGCAAATTTCAATAATTAGAATTAAAACAAATTAAAGTTATATTACGAAGCACTGTTTAATTCGCAAAATTAGTTTATACAATTATTATTTCACAACTTTTATACATAAATTCAATGAATATTTTTCTAAGTTTGAGAAAACAAAGCAAGAAATGTATTTACATCGACATGGAACCACATGTTATGTCTTCTGCAGACTTCAGTTAGCGGTTTCAGTGGATCATAAGCTCCTAGTACTGTAGTACCAGAAGTGGCACAGACGAAGAACGGCACTTTGCCCTATAATAAGATACATAAACTTTTATTATCATCATCATTATGATTAGGCTTACTAATTAGGAAGGAACTGAATGTTTGTTGTTGAAGCTTAACGTATATTTATTTTAATAATCAGGTAATAACTAATGCGGTAACAAAATGACAATAAAAATATTAAAAGCCATCAACAACATAATAGTCTAATCAGAAGTATATGTTTTATAATTTAATTTTAAGCAGCCATTACTGACATTTTAATTAAAAAAATAAAATTTTAAATATTTATTGATAGCAGTTTTTGACGTTGTATATTAACGAATTTAATGTAACGAAAGTAACGAATAACGAATGTAACGAAATTTTTTTCCGTTACATTGAGCTACTTATTCTCTTACGCAACTTCGCAGATATTGCAGTTACGCGAAAACATAAAGCATTTGATTTATATTCCACAGGAAACTGCCAGTTTCCACAGTTTTACCATTTCGTGTGATATGAGGTTAGCATTTTTTTTCCAAATTAACTGCTTAGCATACTGAGTTACTTAAAAACAATAAATAGCCCTTTAAAAAATTTGAATCTTTATGTCATTTTTAAAATAATATCTTTAACAGCTATAATTTAAAATATATTTTATATACTATATCCAGTTGATAATTTTTATAAACGTATTCATCATTATTGTAACTAATAAAAGGTCTTTCAAACGCTATATATGACTTTTGTGTTTTTAAACGTACCTCACTTTTAGCTTTCAACACGGCTTTTTCCAGCTCATCTGGGAGCATACGTCCTTGAGAATCAGTAGGAATAACAACGATGCTGTCAGTACCCAAGCCTAAAAACAGAGCACCCTTCTTCAAAGAGTAATGAGCCTGGTAGGAACACAATACAAATAATTAAAAAAATATATCAGTGTTTAAGCTCATAGAATGAAAATAAAGCTTGAATATTTGACTTAAAAATGGGAAAACTGGGATATACAGGAGGTTACAATATTAGGTTTTGTTTTAACTCATCATGAATTAGTATTCTAAGTTTTGCTTGCTTTTATTTCTCGTTTCAACACAGTTCTGACCAGAAAACGCAAATTTAACAGGTTTCTAAGAAGACTCAATGGTCGTTTATGTATTGGTTAATAAACAGAGGGAGGAGAACACTTAATAAGGAATACACTATGCCAGTGGTTCTCAAAATGGGCGCTAAAGGGGTCTAAAGGGGCGACTGAAGCTGTAAGTAAGATTGTGCCATATAACCATTGGCGGTGAAAAAACAATGTTTTTATGCCAATATTCGAGTACTATTTATATGTATACGATTTCCAGGAATACATTGTTCGCAACTGATATCTACTATCCCAGATACATATATTGAACTAAAGCGTTTTGATTACTGACCGAGTTTGCTCAAATGAAACTATGAAGCCTTTCAATCTCCAAGAAATATTATTCAAATATTCGTCCTGATAAAAAGGATAGAGGTGTGCTTTAATTTCAAGCAGAACGAAACGGTCCACATTCGCAAATATCTTTTCAACAGCATCGAAACAAGATGACTATGAGTTGCATGTATTCTGATAATACTACTTATTAAGAAATCAGGGAAACTGGGTACGACTGCGGAAGAACTGCTTGTACCGATCCATAAAGGAGGTATTATGCTAGGTAATTCACCATCCGAAACCATAATATTCTTTGGATAACTATGCCATCTTAAAAAGAACCAATGAAGTAGCAGAAATCATTAAAAACGCTCTATGTAACTTTACAAAAGCCTGTAAATTTTTAACGCAGCTTGAAGAACTTTATCGGGAAATGAAGTCTTAGACGCTTGTATCTGTTTGTAGTCTTAATCGCTTGTTTGTGTTTATAGTCTTAGTCGCTTATATGTGTAATCCGGAAGCAGTTACTATTTGCGGGAGCTTTAAGAACCGATACCAAAGGAAAATCCTTCTTTCATGTTGGGTAAGCTTTTTTTGGCCGGAAGAAACTCCCCTAAATGAAATAGTATCAGTTGCTACCGATGGTGCTTCAGCAGTAGCTGTACGCTACAATCGTTTTATTACTGGCGCATCTGAAAGCGGAGGCACCAAATACACTACCCGACATTGAAAATACAATACCAAGAAGGAGTGGATAGAAAGTAATGAAAGTCGGCAAACAGAGAGAGACAGCAACAAACAATAAATTATCTTTATTTCGAAGTGACATGCATAATACAGAGCGAGAACATCGTCGGCTCAGTAGGTTGTAGTACTACCTTGGACGGCAATACACGAAGCAACACGTCTAGGTACAGTGTTAAAGAGACTAAGGATGGTGTACTGAAAAATGGCTTTCGATTACCTATCAACCATTTGTGCACAGTTAGTCTTCTGAAAGGGGCAATGTCAGGGTCTGAAAATGGCATCCAATCACATCCCAAATGCGTTCGATTGGTGAGAGATCAAGAGAGAACGGTGGCCAGGGAAGCATCTGTATATTTTGCAGAGCAAGTCGGCTAATGCGAGCAGTGTGTAGTTTGAAGTTATCCTGCTGATATAAGAGCATTATGCACTTCCTGAAGGTAGGGCAGCGTCACCGGCCGCAGTACACCATCCACGTATTGTTGGGCCGTCATGGTGTTCTGAATACGAACTGGAGGTGACCTGGAATCGCACGCAATTGCGCCGCAAACCATGATGCCGCGTCGCTCGGTGGGGCGTTTCACAATTGCTGCTGGACTGGACCTGTCTCCATATCGACGCCACATTCGTACTCGGCGACTATCATTGGAGAAGCAGAAGCGTGACTCTTCTGAAAACACGACCCTATAACGGTATTGCAGACGTTGGCGTCTATGATGTGGGGTCAATGGCAGTCTTGTCAATGGCAGTCACGGACGCCACCAGTGCAAGACACTAGCCACCAATCGACGGCAAATGGTTCTGGTCGATGTAAGAACATCTAGGGTGTCTTGAACATACCTCAGAATGGAAGCAGAATTGGCTTGAGGGTGCGACACAGCTTGTCCGCAGATGCGTCGATCCACGCGTGCTGACGTCACTCTGGCTGCACCAGTATCCGTCGAACTTGCCACATTTCCTTGTTCCAACCATCGTCCCCACAGTAGATGCACTGTGGACGTGTCTAGGTGTGTGTCAGCTGAGATCTGCCGTGTGGACCAACCTGCCCTTTTGAGTCCGATCACGAGTCTCCTCGTAAAATCATCTGTCCTGTCTGCTGGAACTGCTTCCGTGACGACGGTCTGCCATTTTCTGCTATTACATGCGTCCTCTGAGACAAGGACACATTTTCTACGATGATTTGTCTAGAAGAAATAACGGCACGAAAATTGAGCATTCTGCAGGTTCCTTCCCTTATATGTTCTTCAACGTGCGCTGAAGAGCTGCGCATTTCACATCATTGGCATAACTCTGTGACGTGCGTCTACCCTGAAATTTGCATATTTTTCGGGCCACTCTTCTTGGCGTTGCATTTTCAATGTCGGGTAATGTATATTAGCAATACATTCTGTTATTCATAGGCAACATCTAGTAGCGAAACATGTATGTGAAACCTTGTATAACTCACGAGCTTACTTCAACTTGTCATCAGAGCAGAGAATAAAACAAAAGATAATTCTTTGAAAGAGAAATTATTTGAAGAACTTTGCATTAAAAATGATTATTATTTCAATCGTCTGCTTCCTCCAGAAGTTCGTTGGCTATCGAAGGGGGAACCCGTTTAACTTTTTCTGAGCCTGTTTGAGTTAAATTTCAATTCAAGTCTAGAGTTTTTGAAAGATTAAAAATTCTGTTTTACAAATAGGCTTGACAAATTCAAAAAGAGATATAGCTTATCTGGCAGATTTGTTTAATAAATTTAATTAATGGAACCTCTAGGATCAAGATCCCGAATTTATACTAATAAAACACAAAGCAAAAGTATAAAATTGCACATCAAAACGTCTTTTTCAAATCATCTAGTTGGAACTTGGTCCTATTTATTAACAATGCTTTTAGCCTCTGTAAGTCATAAACAACTTTTTTCGTCTTTCGGCACTTGTGTATTAATTGTTAACAGAAACTCGGTTTTATACCAAGATAACTGCAACGGTAATCTGAATGCCGCAGAATTCGGTTGAGAATCTGAGGACCTGGATAAGGATTTCTCCCTCTATTTTGAGAACATGTAAACTCCTTGAAAACAACTTTTTCAATCTGCAACGATTTTATTCCCATATCTAGATCTATTCAAAATATGTTTGATGTCCTTGTACCAACAGTAATTATGCAAATTGCTGTTATAAATGTGTTTCAGCCTTTCATAAGCCAATTTCCTCTTACTCTCTTTCGGAACTTTTCATTATTTCACTTGAACAACATGGTTTCTTTAGTGATATATAAATTTATTGTATGGGTGAAATGCGGTTAAATGAATGTGACGAAGATGAATATGATGAAGATTTAGAAGTCATCGAAGATCGTTCTTCTAATGCAGTCTTAGAATTCCAAAAACGATTCATTGCAAGAGGTAGACCAGTAGAGATTTTTGGTGACTGTGGAACTAATTTTAAAGGAGCTGATAGAGAGATCCAGAAGTGTTTTTCAAAATATGAAGATGAGATGGCTTGTGAAGAGGGCATGGTTTCAAGAAGGCTAGTATTTCGCAACAAGTTATCTCCACGTCTTTTCGCCACTCGACATTTCTGGTAACTGTTAATATGCAGATACCCTTATTCACTAAATTTTAAAGAATTTATATTGTAAATAATGGAAAGTTGAATCTTATCTTCAGCCATTAGTGAAAATCTTAATTTAATTCCTGAAACCTAATAAAGTATACGAAGCCTGAAGAACTGAATTAAATTCTTCTGCAACACACTTTAATATCCTACCCACAACACACTTTAATATCCTACCGACAACACACTTTAATATCCTACCGATAAAGCACATCATGCTTAACTTCTAATTTCAACATATTAATGTTTAGTTTAACCGCCTTCAAATTTGATGGGAATATCCCTCTTAAATCGCTGTATTGTGAATATTTTACATAGCAAATTTCTTACTCCTGTAGGGTGCAAACCCGTGCTTGTATTTGGTGTTCACTAAAGCATTAAAAGGTATTTTTGCGCAATAGGGTAGTTCAGTCGTCTACAAAAATTACAAGGTAGGTAATCCTTAACTTGGTTTTTAGGACAGATCGGGTAATTATTTAAAATATTTAGAAAGCAATACTAACTTCTTCTGAAATGAAACCAACCAAAGGAGGCAAATCTCTTATTCCTTTGGTTTTAACAGAAGGATTGACATGAAAACGCCCCAAGGACATTCCGTACATGTTTGCCATAGATCCTCCTGAAAAACAGAAGTTACAATTATTTTTCGAAGTAAAATTTGGTTTTTTTTTCTATATAGAACTTTACTAGAAAGATCTAATTAATTTTTATTCAAACAATTCTCTCTAGAAAATTATAGGTGCTAGCTTGATACTTTAAAAGAGAAAAACAAGGATGCTAAAGTGTAACTCCTTGGTTAGAGCATTCTAATTTTCTTGAAAGAAACGTGCTTTTGCCATCCTATCGTTTATACTGCGGTAACATGCTTCTAAATATATTAAATAAATCTTTAGTTATTTAAATAAACAAAGGATGAAACAGAATAACCCCCATTAAAAAGTTTTTGACGGTATTTAATTTAAAAATAAGAATGCTGTTATGAGCGTTAAGAACAACCCATTTAATTTAATGGTGACCAGCAAACAATGTTAGCACATATATATTGTTACGTTTTTCTCTTCAAAGGGTTCGTGGATTTGGAGTGAATAACGACGACACTGCTTGATGAAGTATCGAAACACACTTTATTGGCCAGTATTTTCAAAGACAGCTCCAAAATCACACTTCCAGTTGTCGAAAAACTACTATAAACACGCTGAGACAATCAGCGACACAGCTTTCAGGCTATCAGGTTATAACGGTGAAGACGGCTTCACAGCAAAGCAGTTCCCGACCCGGTCGTTCTCGGAACTCCACGTACTCTCGAGACTCTCCACGCTAGAACTCGCGATGCACTCGACGATACGCTAGAGTACTACTCGACGATACGCTAGAGTACTACTAGAGTACTACGCTAGAGCTCCCGACTCGGTTCAATCGTTCCCGGAGCTCAACACACTCTAAGAACAAACTCGACGATGCGCTGCGTCGCGATACACTAACAGACTCGGCTCGATGTACTCGACGACCAACTCAGCACTAGATTATGTACTGATTCCGCAATGACTCTTAACTGACTTCATCTCCCCGTACCAGCACAGTTTATATAGCTTTTGGCTTGTGTTCGAGAACGTTCTGGGCTAAACTAGTAAGAACACGTTCCAGAAGGTTCTCCATCCGTCTATGCATTATCGCCAATTTTGTCGCTAAACGTCGCCTAACGGGTGATTTCTCTCCAAATAAGGCAACCCTGCCTTCCCTTGCCATTTTCTGGCAAACCTAAACCTGCTTTGCGGGGAAGCTGTCTTACCGCACCTGGACATTTCGTAACAATATTTCTTTAGAAAGCTGTTTGGTGCATGATGTCCTGTAACGTGAAATGCCCCCAAAATTAAACTCTTCTTAAGTTAGACTAAAAGATAATGTTCATACATTTTTTAAAACGTCGAGTTTTAATTTATCTTTTACATAAGGCCACAACTAGGTTTCTTACATACGGCAGAATTTCAGATAACTGGGACGACAAGTCAACCGAAAATTAGAAAAATCTGGAAATCTTAATTTTTTGTTCTTCTTAGGTCTAGTACGTTTTGATAGTAATGCAAAGAAAGGAAAATTAACTTCATTTCTTTAAAGGTTATAAGGTAAAAATATTTTTATTCCCGTAGATGTTTTTTATTATTTTATTATTACATACGGCAGAATTTCAGATAACTGGGACGACAAGTCAACCGAAAATTAGAAAAATCTGGAAATCTTAATTTTTTGTTCTTCTTAGGTCTAGTACGTTTTGATAGTAATGCAAAGAAAGGAAAATTAACTTCATTTCTTTAAAGGTTATAAGGTAAAAATATTTTTATTCCCGTAGATGTTTTTTATTATTTTATTATTATAATAATTATTAATTTAATATTAATTTAGCATTTAATATGAAACAATGAGGTTATTTTTTATTTGCCTAAGCAAATTGTTTCAACAAAATGAAAACAAAAACTCAACACATAATCCTTTTTTCAACTTTAATGTACAAAAATTAAGTAAAAAAAATTTTTATTAAACATATCGCATAATATATTTTCTTACTTTCTGAAAGATAACGCAATTAACCATTTAGAAACATTGGATTTTCGTGAGAAATAAACTTGAGAAACTAACTATCTCTTCACCAGGAATCGAATCCAAAACTTTTCACTTCGCAGTTGAATATACTCATCGCTAAGTTAGAAGGACAAGTGAGAGAAATACCTTTAATTCCTTATATCTACCTCACACTTAAGAGGCGACAAGGAAAGGAGGTGAGACACAGTGAGCCAAATCAAGGCGGTGATGAGGTATGTCCTTCCCACATTTTAATTTGTAAGCTAATTTGGAGCTATTACGTTTTATAGTTAGCAGAAATACTTGAAAGTTCAACATTGCCCTCACCTAGAATTAAACAGGAGATTTTACAGCTTTATTAGGATTTGCTGACTGTTATAAAACAAGAATTTGAGAAGAATATCTTTAATTTCTTAAAATTATGTAATATATATCATTAAATTGTTGCTATAATTTCAAGCCACCGCTAAACAATGGAAGTTAAAAACAGTGAATTTTTTGGTCAAATTACACATTTTTCGAACATTTTAAAGCTAATCTATATGTTGTAAATATTCCTCTAAATTAATTTAAAAACTTATAAAAGTTGCACTGTAATGAGTTGTCTTTTCGGGATATTTAAACGAACGAAAAAATTAGAAATAAATTTATAAAAGAACAACAAATTTTAACTCGGATCGGAAAACAATCCGAATAACGGTATGCACGTATAACTGGAGTCCAGATGAAATGCAGTTCTACTGTAAATTAAGTTTATGAAAAGCAGCTCTGTAACTTTATATAATTATTTTGAATAAATAATCCCTATTTTTTTATCCTTTCTTGCTATTCATCAATTATACTTTGAAAACAACATACACTTCTATAGAATTTACCGTGTTTTATAACAATATGAATAATGCGTTAATTAATTAAGATAGAATAACACACCGAACAAGTATTAATTTGAAAGTAAAGATTAAGACTTAAAATATTTAAAAGCAGTAGCTATTGACAGGGGCTTTTCACCCAACAGTATTAATCAAGCAGTTAAAAAATTCTCATCTCAACACACCGAAAGGTACACTCCTGTTTTAGGAGATTATAAGAATTCTGTTGTCATTCCTTTCTTTCCATCAATTAGCTATAAAATTGCACGTATTTTACAGAAATTTAACTTTCGATTCGTTTATTCTCCTATCAATAAAATTCTGTGTTCCATACTCAAGGACCCCGTTCCGGATATGAATTCCTGGGGATGTTACAGAATTCCTTGCCAGTGTGGTTTAATTTACATTGGTCAAACTTAGGGAACCTTAAAATTTCGCGTTAAGGAACACGAGGCATATGTTAGAAAAAAGGAAACACAGAAGTCCTCTGTTGCCCAGCGTTGTTGGACCGAAAATCACACTTTCAATTTTTCTGAAGCCAAAATTATTCAAAAAACATCTTCCATTGGTGAATTAGATTTTCTAGAAGCGTTTCACATTCAAAAAAATCTTTCTATTCTAGTTAACGTCCCTAATTCCAATCTATCTTTAACTTCAGCCTTTAAGGAAATTATGTTTTAGTTCTGGTTTCATCAATAGATGACCTATTAGTTTAACTCCTCTGCAGCCGTTCTTATCTTATCTAATCACTATATCTTATCTCATTCATTTGCGCTTTGGCAGCTGAAGCTGATGTTTTAGTAAAATCATCGAAACTAGTCCTGTGAAAATTTGCAAATATAACGCTGATTTTTGTTGTTCGACTTTCAAATTATTGCCTTTATTAAGAAATTTATAATGCTTGTTACTTTATGACATGAAATTACATCTCTGCTTAATTTGCCATACATGAATTAAGATTCATTCTACTAACATTTATAATAAAATAAGATATGAGTTATTAATAATTACCATTCGATTATAGTTATGCTTCATGAAACTCAAAGCAGAAGGTCTTTTAAGTTAGAGGTTACTCACTTAAAAGTCTCACTTAGAAGGTCTTTTTAAAGTTTAATAATTTTCTCAGGTACTTTGAATTTTTGAAAAATACACCTAAGCTTTTTCATTTAAGAATTAGTTCTTTTTATACTTAGCTAAGTTTAAATGAGGAAGTAATTTCATTTACTCCGAATACTTTGCTAAATGCTGATATGTTTCGTTTAATGGTTTCACTTTTCTCGAATCTTAATTGAAAAACCTCCAAGGCAACCTCCTAATTTAAAAATTTCATTCAAATTTCTCTGATAAAGTCATAAATAACTTTCGAATTCAGTTAAAAAAAAACTTTATGCTTTATTTTACCTGGACAGAAGATACCTTCTCCTTCCTTCCATCCCACAAGTTTGATCATGCCTTCCAACAAAGCTTTCTCCAATAGCACAAAAACTGGTGCCACCTCGTAAGTTGTCCTAAAAGTTCAAAGAGCTATTTAGTAACAAAAATTAATTAATTAACGATTACTTTTATGGAAAAATGTTTAACATATTTTAGTTTCATAAGCTATTTGTGGTTTTTGTATGATATAACAAATGCTGCAATATTGGGCAGATAAATTACAAAAACGTAATGATAATTTTAAAAAATGCCATTCATAATTCACTGTAGTAAAACCATTAAAATAAAAAATACTTTCCTGTTACTCGATATTTGTAGTACAATAAGAATTTAATTTACGCCGCAGATCCCAGAACAAGTTTCAGGGTTTCTTCAAACTGAGCTTCAGAAAATCGCAGTGCTGGTCAGTTTTAATCGGTACCTGGACGTCTTCAATTAGACTCCGGTTTGTCTGATGTCAAGTGAATGGCAACAAGTTAAAGTATGTGTATTTGCATCTGCAAGCCGAAAGGCTCTAGCAAATATGATGTATGAAAATGATGTATCTGCTGCATCTATATCCCTTCTCGTCTTTGGAAATGGGCTAGCAACAAAAGGAACACATTATATCTGATTGTTCCTTGAATGTGCATTGTACCAGCATGATATCCATTTTTTACAATGTGCTGGCACATTCTCAATGATTAGTGCCGTACTCACTGAGTTAAGTACGAAGTATGACTATGCCGCTCTTGTGAAGACACATTAAAATACTCATTCCATTTAATGTCATCCCCCAACAATTTGTAACCTGTTTACTGATTTTCCATCGTGCATTCCTTTCTACATTAAAATACTCTGTCATCAATTTTTTTTATATTTAAGAGCGCAGTGCAGATACGTTTAGCAAAACATGACTGCATTGAGAAAAAGAAACAAAAATTAAATTTTGTTTCTTTCAAAATGAGGCTAATCGAAATAATTTAAAACTACTTCAAAAATTTTAAAATTAGTTCATCTATTGAATCTCAGATCTATACTTTGTGGATATGTGCATATTTGGAGCTGTCATTTGGACACGAGCTTTTCTTAGTTTAAGAGTTACAATTAGGGATATTAAAGTGTTTCATTAATTCGAATATAAGCTTTGGAGAAAGAAAGTTTTTCATCAGGTAGACAGCTTTCAAAACTCTTCATAAATTTAATGTAAAAATCTTATTTAGTTTTCAGACCAGTTTTTTCCTTATATGTAGTTTTTCCTACTTTTGTTCTCAACTAGTCTTTGGCTCTATAAGAAGATAAAAAGCGAATATTGCCTACAATAAGCGAAAATAGTGTTGTATTGAAGGTTGCTGCACTTGCGAATGAATGCGATTGAAAGCTGAAAGCTGAGTATAACTATCCTTTTATATATGAGAAGCAAAAGCTTAAACCCAACTGATTTTCTGATAAATTTACTTTGTTTGATAAATTTAATTATATTTGTTTTATAATTAATTTTTTTGCCTTAAGTCATAACTCGCTGTGAGGACAATGTTAAAGAGTTGCTTGGAAATACAGAGCAACTAAAGCTTGTAGTGCATTCATTACAGATGGCTTCAAGAAAATTGCAAGAAATTGGCAAGCTTCGTACTATTGCGCATGAGTTTGATTTCTTTATTTTACAGTACCTTGTAAATGAGCAACTAATGTAAAGATGTAGACTCACTGGTTGGTATTCAGAGCTTCTGTAAGCCACGCCCCTGCCAATCCGTAACCATCGACGCCTTGGTAGAGTCGGCTTACAAACATTGGGTGACCTGAGGAAAACAAAGTGCCAGTTTTTATACTTAAACAAACACACAAAAGCTGCAAAACATTGGTCAAAATACATCAGAAATTATTTCATTATCTTATACCATTACATAAAATGTATAAACATTACTGCCTTTTTCGATACACAATAAAAGCAGAGTAAATAAAATAGCTTATTAGAGCACGAAGATTTTTTACGCATGTGCATTGCACTTTAATAAGTTCATTAAAATATTTTTCTCCTTTCAAAAATTGATATTTGTATTAATTTCAGTAAAAAAAATCATTTATCTACATAATGTAATTGTCATCTTATAAAATATTGCTCTGTATTGGAGCGATACACATCTCAGAAATAGAAAAGCCCATTTAGTGAGACAGGAAGTAACCTTTTCTTAAAGTGTTTCCATTCTTATTCTTAGGTAGTTTCATGTACAGCTTTTTTTAAATTTCTTAAATGCTTGGTAAGTTGGAGGAAGATCAAACCAAATCTGAAAGTAAAACTTACGGGATTCCCGTAGATTTCGAGGAGATGGTATAAAAGTTTTGAGCTGGGCTAAATGACATGCTCATTTGGATTAATATCCGGCACGTTAGAAGACCAGGACTTCAAATAAAATTCAGCAGCATGTTCCTAAATAGCTGGAGCACATTCTGACCTTGCAACAACATCTTGCTGAAAGAGTCCATTTTCGATGGGAAGAAAAGAAATCATGAAAGGGTTAATTGATCAGCAATGATGCTCACAAACTGCATAGCTACTATGGTGAAGTCTACGAAAAGCACTTGTTTCCGGAAGGCCCATAAGAACATTCTCCAAAGCATAATGTATCCGTCATTGGCCTATTTACGTCCTGCGATGTATGTGTTGATTAACAGCTGCTTAAAAGACGGCATATCTTGACACGGCTCTCGATGTGATGACATCGTGATTCATCTCACCAGTCAGTTCTTTTTTGTATGCTCCAGTCATGAATTTCACGGCCTCACTCTAGTCGTAAACGTCGGTAATGATGGTTTAAGAGATGCACATGAGAAACTTGTCTTCTGTAGAGTTCCGTAGCCAACAAAATCCGATAAATCGTGAGCTTAGAATTGCAATGAATTCCATACACAGCCCACTCAAAATACACGCATAGCCGACTCTAAATACATACATAGTCCATTCTTCCATACATACATAGCCCACTCCAAATAAAAACAAAAATAAAAGTAGATCTAATTCTGAATTTCAATAGTCTTCTTATTCATATTAATAATGCTCATTATTTTCCTAGCATAGCTTCTTGTCTTTCCATTTTTCTTATTCAAATCTTGCGTATTGAATGATCTATATTTTGCACTCACACTGCCTGTTAATACACAATCCTCGACAAAGTGAGTTGCATCTCCGTAAGAATGACATATTTTGCGTGAGCAGTTCTTCTGGAGGTGGTATCTGTTTAGATAGGCGAGAAACCTACCATGACTGGTAATTATTTGGTCCATGTCATTCATAATAGTCATTTTTATATTGATGCGTGTATGTCTTATTTAATTAATATTTTTCTCAGATGTCTCCCACCTATTCTTTCATTGTTTCAACAAATGATCTTTCATAATGGTAATAGTCTGTTTCCTTGATTCTTCACTATCATGACAAATGGCTCCATCCTCCAGGACAGCCTCTTTGGCCAGTATATTGGCCCTCTCGTTACTACATACTCCATAGTGCGCTTTACCCCAGTGCAGTTATAATCTGTGTTTTCTTCTAAGTTTCAATATAAACATTTGATTTCATTCATAAGTTCATTGTTATGAGTCGGGAGGGGAAGAGCACCAGCACCAGCAGGGGAGACAAAGCGTCTGAACATAGATTAATTGAATATGATTCTCGCAAATATGAGTCAATCCACTGGAGGGCTTCGTTTATCGAATAAATTTCTGTCTGATATACGGAATTAATAGCTTGTAGAGACATTAGGTTTTATTTGGAAGCAGAAGAAGCGAGAAATGAGCAATGGACTCGAACCACGGACCTCCCAAATACGCGCCAAGCGTGCTGACCACTACATCACGAAGGCATGCTAAGAAGGCGGGAGAAATACCTTATGCTTTCCCCCTTTTAAAGGGCGACTGGGGATTAGGGTACCAAATCGCTAAATCCTGGTGGTGGAGAATCATCATCCAACACCTTCTTTTAGTTCGGGCGCCAATGTAGAGACATTAGGTTTTATTTGGAAGCAGGAGAAATGAAAAATGAGCTATGTCCTCGTCGGGACTCGAATCACGGACCTCTCGAATACATGCCGAGCGTGCTGATCACTACACCACGAAGGCATGCTAAGAAGGCGGGAGAAATACCTTGCAAGTTTTCATATTTACTTTTTTAGAATCAATATCTACACCTTAAAAAAGTAACACAAAGGCACAACTGACAATCGCTTTTTCATATCCCTACCCATCAGTATAAATTCCAATTTTTGCATCAATTCGAATATCTCTATAAAATGGAATTCCGAATACATTTCGAGGGTGAATACCATTATTTTGTATCTGTTCAAAATCGCTACTATGGAGATCTGTGTTTCTATATGTAATACAAGGAACAAATCCATGTCTAAAGAGAAATTTAACATAATAAACTTTGTAACTTGATGAGAAAGGCGGTACACCAGCCAACACACAGATCACCTCAGTCGAGAGTGTACGGAAACATCTCATTATAACAAGTAACGAGGCCCTCTGCAATGAATCAAGTTTTGATCTAAGCCTGACCAGCTCTCTGCCCGGAAACCACAAGCGAATATTCCATAAAGAATTTTTCTCAAAATAACATTTTCATATAGATCCCTCAAGGTGAAACACTTAAATGCAAGAGTATCTGAAGTAAAATTCCTTTTATAAAAATTTAATATTTTTATATGATATGTTATAGGTTTATATGGTAAGCGATAAGCGACGGAGGACGTGGGCACTGTCCTTTTATATGGTATATGTTCTCCCTCCTTCTAGCATGCCTTCGGGTTGTAACGGCAGCACACTCGGAGCGTATTCTAGAGGTCCATGTTCGAGTGCCAGCGAGGGCGTTGCTCATTTTTCACGTCTCCGGTTTCAAATAAACCTAATAACTTTACAGTGGCGCCCGAACTAAAAGGAGATGGATGATGATTCTTCACCACCAGGATTTGGCGATTGGGTCCCCTAATGCCCAGTCACTCTTTAAAGAAGGGGGAGTATATAAGGTATTGTTGCTTGCGTACGGGTTCGTAATAGATTAAATGCACAAGCCTGATAAAAAGTTAATAAAATTTATTCTAATCACAAGAAATATAACAAAACGCTGGATTATTCCTCAAAAATATTCGTACAATATCACGCACTATAAACAATACCTCTATTTTAAACTACTAAAACGTTAAATAGAATGCAAACCAAAGCCCAGGGTAAGCTAATCCGAACAAAATTACAGCAGCGAAGTAAACAGCATTAGTTCCCTTAAAACAACTGAGCTGAGATGTTTCTTTCCGGCTGTTATAACTTTTAAATCAGCCGCACGAGACAATTCTAGCAATTTCTGGAAAATGAAAAGAGTAGAATTACGGTTACGGCTAGTCAATTACATTTATTCAAATTAAAAAAAAAGAAAATTGCGGAGATAAACTTTTATTCAATGTTAAATGCACGTGCTCTTGTATTTTTACTTTTCCGGCGTAGCTTTCTCTTAAATATGTCCCGCGCTGCATTTCACTAGGAAATAAAACAATTTTAACTCTAAGTCTATTAAAATATCTAACTAAATGCAAAATTCGTAACAGTATTTTCTCTCTTCATTCTGGATGCCTTCGGGGTGTAACGGTAGCACACTCGGCGCGTATTCGAGAGTTCCAGGTTCGAGCCCCTGCGACGCCATTGCGCATTTTTCACGTCTTCAGCATAAAAATAACCTAATGACTCTACTGGTTGTACAGTCAAGACTAGAGTGATAGATAGTAAGCCCATTCATTTAAAGCTCGGTCAACAAATCTGTATTTCTTATTTTTTTAATTATACTAAGTGCGTGAAACGGCAAAGAATAATTTCCGGGTACTTGTTTCCGCTGCAAGTAATTAAATTATTTCTCTCCTCGAAATTTATTAATCCATGCACAATACGTAAACTCATGATAACATTAACGGGCGAAATTACGGTGACAACAAACTTCCGGAGAATAAATATGATTTTGATTGCGTAATTATGTTCTCTAACACATAGCAAACTCAGGGGTCGTGAAGTATTTTCAAAGTGTAATTTACAACTTGACTGTAAGAATTACCTTATTTTTACCAAAATAATTAAGCCTCGCTTGAAGACATCCTTTTTCTGCGTTTAAGTACACAGGTTTCCTTATAATTCGCCTTTAATTTATCTTTTCTAACTTTCATCGCCTAAAGAGTTGGAATTGTTTGCATTTTGTGAGTAGAATCCCTTTCTATCGAGCATGTTCTGTGTCCTGTCGATGAGACACAAGATCTTTTGATTTTCTTCCAAATTATAAAAATACATTGAGAAGCAATGTATTCCTTATGATTTATTAACCGATTTATTGAAATACGAAATTTATTTTAAGTTCGTAAAATAGCTAAGTGTCTACGCTTCACGACGATGTAAAAATGAAATGTATAGAGTGAAATCTCGCTTTCCTGTAGGCCATTATGTCTCAAAATGACGCCATTTGGTCACAAAACATAAAATAAAAAAAATTCTAATTCTAATTTCGAAAAATCGCTTCGAGGTGCACTGGCTCTTGTGTAGATACACCTATGTACCAAATTTCGAATTTCGTGGCTATTAGCTTACTCGCAACACGAACGAAAGACACCCCCCCCCACACACAGACTCTTTGTTTTATTATATGTAGAGATAACAATGTATTACTAAGCACGGAGTAACTAAGTGAGGCAATCAAAAAGCAAACAGGATTAAACTATGCACAACATTTGAACATTTGACAGTATTATTAGTTAGAAATTTTGTTGTATTTTTACTTGTTATTATTTATTTAATTATTTGTTTTATGAATAAATGAGACATTCTCAGTTCTCTTCTCTCATTCTCAGTTTAATAATTTTCTAAGGAAAGTGTTTTATTAAAATTTAAACTATTGTTATGATTATATATTACTAATCAGTCCCGAAACGAACGAATCGAACACGCGAACTTGAAACTCGTTACTTTATCAATTGAATGAAACTGAGAATGAGAGATTTAAAAGGTGCAGAATAAATCCAGTTTTAAAGTTGTGCATACATTTCTTAGACGTGGCGATAATATGAAACAGAATTAAGTAATATTAAATAGAGATTAAATCAAGGTGACTCAATTATTTTATTATTTTATTTTACAACATAACTCAAGCTTTGCGCAACAATGAGCAGTAAAGTTAACAAAATAAATCATGTCCTGAAATTAATCAATAACTTCCCTGTGTATAATGTTTCGGGTAGAAACATTGTTAAACATTCATGCACATTAATTAGCTGAGTACGTCGAAGCCATATACATTTTTCCCCTTTACCTTTTAATAACATAAGGTTATTATTATAGCTGTTATATTATGTATCTTAGTTATGGGACTTCCCTCTATTTGTAATTAACTGTCTGCAGCAGAAGTAAAATACAATAATACTACCAATATTATGAATCAGCGTATAGATTTCTATTAAAAAATATAATACCTTTAAATGGCAAAAAAATCAGTGAGAAATACTTGTATGATTTCCCTACCGTTTGTAGTTTAAGTTTTTCAGCAGAAGTCTTACTGCTTAGTTAACATTTATAAAATTTGCGTAACATGTATTCAGTTATATGTAAAAATATACAGAAGTTCAATTTTGTTATAAAATTTTAAATATGTATATATTTTAAATATGTAAAATTTTAAATATGTACGTGTATGCCAGAGTAAATAATTTTCATCAAGAAACAATTCCATTTAGATTCTTTGATAGTATCAGTTCTTAACATGTTCTGATGTTTCACTACACTCTGAAATATCAGAGGGCGAGTTCTTTAATTTTAAAAGATATATTTTAAAACTGCAGAAAACAGACATTTAGAAATATATGATGTAAACAGTTACAGAGATTTATAGAAATATACACGTACATAGAAATATAGGTTATAGATGTAGACATTTATACAAATTTATATAGATACAAGATATAGAAATTATATAGATACAAGATATAGAAAATTATAGGCTATAGATATATTTCAGAAATATGGGATAAAAGACATATTTTGAATATATAGAGAATAGATGTCATACGTCCTTATATTTCCTATTAAGTTGCTATCGAGTAAGATAAAGACATAAGACGTGGAAAATATATAATAAATTTTAAGAAGGCCTTGCACACTTCTAAAGGTCATGGAGCTAAAATAAAATATAATAACTAAATATTAAAAAGGTAATAAACATGAATGTACTACTTACACGTTTTGACACTATATCTAAGAACATCCTGGCACAGTTTGACCATGTCTTCATGCTTAGCTGGTTCATCTTCAATACGTAAATCAAAAATTTCCTAAAAAGGAATTTCGTGAAACGCAGCTTTAATATCTTCAGAAGTTTAGTTAAACTAAGCACAAATTTTCCTTTATTCAGTGAAATGTAAAAATGGATAAAATAAGCTTGTAGAGCCATTAGGATATTTTGCAGCAGGAGATCTGAAAAATGTGCAATGATCTTGCCAGGACTCGAACCTGGACCTCTGGAATAGGCACCGAGTGTGCTACCGTTACACAGCAAAGGCATGCTGAAGGGAGGGAGAAAATGCCTTTTAATCTAATAAACAATGAAACTGATGTCACGTGAAGCTTAAATTTCTTCAAAATATTGTTTTTAACAATTACTGCTACGATTATTAAAGAAAAGGGCTTTGATACCTTGCTACTGATATTTTGTGTTTGCATTCTTTTTTTTAATAACTTAATTCCCTTTAACAGCTTTGAAAATATCTGTTCTAAACATTACGTTTAATTCGTTTTTTGTTTTGTGTTTTAAACACTGCAGTCAGTTCAATCCATTTATTGCATATTATAACTAGCCTTTCAGATTTAAATGCTATGTATCAATACTGAATTTTTACAGCATTTTTCTAAGCATAAAATGAGAGAAAATATTTTACCTAACTTACAAGGTACATAGTTTTCAATAACTAAAGAAAGGATAGTCAAAGATATGCATAAAAGCCAATTCACATATTATAGCAGAAACACGCAGTTAAGAACTGAACACAAATGCTGGATTTTTAGGCGTAATTAAAAACATTCATAGTTTAGTTTAGAATATAGAACATGACAAGAGCATTTACTTTATCTACTAATTTATAAGGTATTTTCTCCCTCATTCCAGCATGCCTTCGTGGTCTAGTGGTCAACACGCTCGACGCGTAACCGAGAGGTGCGTGGTTCGATTCCCGGGGAGGGCATTGCTCATTTGTCACCTCTCCTGCTTCTAAATAACCTAATGACGCTACAGTATACCTTTAGTACTAGTATCATGATGAGTTCAGGTATTCTCAGTATGTCTCTGGTTACCTCCGCCTATTCATCAGTCAGGTAAATTAAGTATTGCAGTAAAACGTGATTACCCATGCTTCCTCGTTACCTTTTGTTGATATTAGCGCAGATATCATATCTCATCATCATAACACAAGTTCTATGTATAGCTCATCTAATTACTTTGGATTTGCTCCAAAGAATGGAAAAAATTCACTCAAAAAACTGAATTTTTGATAAGGACTGTATATTTTTTAAGCACGTAACATCTACATGAGCTATAAATTTTCCAAGCCTTTTCAATGAGTAAGCTTCAGATTATAAGATAATATAGCTTAAGAACTGGCAGATACATAATTCATCTCGTCAACGGAAGACCTTGAAAGGTTCCGGTCAACAGCAGACTATTATTAAGTTCTAAGAAAGGTGAAAATTATATGTGAATTAACAACTGCTTAGGATGTTAGCTCTCCTAATGAATGCGTAATTCAATGGCTAATTTATAAATAGTTAATTAATTTGTAGAGACTTACTCTTTTTGGTGACATGAACTAAGTCAAGACTCTTGAACAGACATAAGAAACTTATCGTTATATCTAGTTAATGAAGCAGAAACGTAAGAAGGGTATAAAAGACCCTTTTATCAAGTACCCTTTTACTATCTTGTTGCTTACAAAACCAGCCAGAATTTATGGCGTAAACTCAAAAGTAAGAATTCTAAATTTAAATTAAACTGAGTCTTTAAGTCAGCCGAAGGCCACGCAGAAATAATTAATGCGCAAGTTGGCTTAAACTGACGTGACAGCACTATTGGTAAAACGCCGTAGACAGTATGCTGGCATAGAATTTCAACAGTAACATGGCTTTCAGCAGGCGGAACACGCTGTGACTAAAGGAATCTTAAACCTCCCTTTAAATACTATCTCTTTCTATCTAATTTAAATACGCGTGAGTAAAACTTGCATATTAGCAGGAAAATGAAAAGGGAGAAGTGAGAGTACAGTTTCTAAATATAAAATAACTGGCTAAATAAAGAAATAGCTGGTTTAAATAAGTAGCTTGCAAATTAATTGTAAGCGTCTGAAATGTCTATAGCTGACTGTAGGTATTATTATAGTTCAGTTGTAGACCAGCCAATCCTAGAAAAGTAACCATTCACGTACTTGAAATTTGATTAAATATGATTTCGAGATTCTAATAATGCTATACTTTTCCTTTTGTCTAGATTTATAAATATTAATATAGTTAATAGATAGAAACAGGCTTTAAAAAAGTCGAATTTTATTCTAAACTAGCGGGCAAGCCCGCCAGCTGAGCGGGCTCAGCCCGCTTGTTCGTCGGGACGCCCGCTTGTTCGCCAGGATTCGAAAGTTGGACAAAACTACCAGTGTTTAAGATTTTGTATGTTGCAAACCCGCCGCTTAGCGGGCTGCGCCCGCTTGTTCACCTGGACGCCCGCTTATTTCCCTTATGCATCCAATACACTGCAAAT
>KK120952.1:106715-119855 GCA_000611955.2 Stegodyphus mimosarum
TTTCGGAAGATTAAAAAGGGATGTTGATGGGCGGTACATAGTATCCTTGCCTTGGATAGAAGGTCACCAAATTTTGCCAACCAATAAGAGTATAGCTGAAAGGCGACTGAAATCTACCGTAAGGACTTTAAAAAATAAAGGATTGGTGGAAGCTTATGAAAGCGTCTTCAGGCAATGGTTTGATGAACAAATTATCGAAGAAGTGAAACCTATTGAATTAGAAGAAACAAATTGTCATTATCTCCCGCACAGAGCAGTCATCAAAGTACATTCCACGACTAAAATACGTCCAGTCTTCGATGCTTCAGCTAAAGAGAAAAATAGTGTTTCTTTAAATGACTGTCTGACCAAGGGTCCTAACTACATAGAATTAATTCCTAGCATTCTGAATAAATTTCGTTTGTATGAGTATGGAGTAGTGGCTGACATTCGAAAAGCATTTTTGCAGATAGGAATAAAAGATGAGGATCTCGACTTTCTCAGATTCTTATGGTGGGAGGGCGTTGATCCTAATAAGAAGAAAGTTTTTAGACATCGAAGAATAGTGTTTGGAGTAAATTCCAGTCCATTCCTTTTAGGTGCTACTCTGAATTATCACTTAGACAGTGTTCCAGACCATCTGCAAGAAACAGCATCTAAACTGAAAATATCCATGTATGTTGATAATTGTGTCACAAGTTGTAAATTCAAAGAAGAACTGATGAATTTTATGAGGCAATCAAAAGAAATTATGCTTCTAGCCTGTTTTGATCTAAGAGGATGGATCTATAACGGTATACAATTGGATAAGTCACAAATTCGCATTGAAAATGAAAAAACATCAGACATTTCTGAAGAAGTTTTACGTGATGGAATTGTTCCTGTTTTAGGCTTAAACTGGGATGTTTCAACAGATATCCTGTTTTGTAATGCAACATTCTACGACTACAACAATGAAAATTTAACAAAAAGAATCATTTTGTCATTAGCAAGCCAACTGTTCGATCCAGTTGGATTCCTGTGCCCTGTAACATTAATTCCAAAAATTCTAATGCAAGAATGTTGGAGGAGAAAACTATCCTGGGATACAAAATTACCTACTGACTTGGAAAAGAAATTCCTAAAATGGAAACAAGAATTAAAATTTGTGGAAGATGTGAGGATTCCCAGAAATATATTAGGTGATTTTGAATCAGAGACTGATTTATCGTTTCACGTATTTTGCAATGATTCGCAATACGCTTATGCAGCATGCATTTATCTCAGACAAGAAAATGGTTCCAGTGTTAAATGTCAACTGATACAAGCTCGTGCTCGTGTTGCTCCTTTAATGTGCGTATCTGTTTCTAGACTAGAACTTTTGGCATGCTTAATAGGTGTCAGACTGATGAACTCTATTAAGACAGATTTTCCATTTGAAATTCCAATTTTCTACTTGACTGACTCCATGAATGCCTTGTATTGGATTCGGAATGAAGAAAATTGGGCTGTATTTGTCATGAACAGAGTAAATGAAATTAGGTATTTGAGTGATACAGACGCATGGAATCACATCCCCGGATATTTAAATCCGGCGGACCTCCCGTCACGTGGGTGTAATGCAAGTGTTCTGGCCATGTCTCACTGGTGGAAGGGACCTCCATTTTTGAAATTACCGATGGAGGAATGGCCTAAACAAAGGGAAATACCGGACATGGAAATAGTGAATTCAGAAAAAAGGAAAACAGTCATCTCTACACTAAATACGCAAAGGGTAGAACATTTTTATGAAAAATATTCATCTTACCACAAAATGTTGAGAATAACAGCTTGGGTATGCAGATTCTTCAATAACTGCAGAAGACCAGATTCTAAACAATCAGGAGAACTCACTGTCCCTGAAATAGAAAACGCAGAAAAGAAAATATGGAAGGTCGTGCAGAGAGAAGCATTTGACAAGGAACTGAAAGTTAGAAATCTTTGCACCTTTGTTGATTCAGATGGCCTCATTCGATTAAAGACAAAGATTACTAGAAGAGATGAAGAAGAAAATTTTCGCTGTCCAATCGTATTACCTTCAAATCATGATATAGTTCATAGATTAATTTTAGATTACCATTTGCGATTATCCCATGCTGGTGTGCAATTCGTACTAGCCAATATTTGACAGAAATTTTGGATCCTGAGAGGAAGAAAAACAGTGCGTAGAGTTCTGATGAAATGCGTTCGCTGTAGAAGATATAGCACAAAGAATATAGAAACTGTTCCAGCGCCTCTTCCTGAAGACCGTGTTAGAGATGCTCTAGTGTTTGAAGTGACTGGAGTCGATGTAGCCGGACCGCTTTATTTGAAGAAAGGAAAAAAGGCATGGATCTTGCTCTTTACTTGCGCAGTCTATCGCGCGATACATCTTGAGCTGATAGAAAGTTTATCAATAAACGGATTCATTTTGGGATTAAGAAGATTTATTGCTAGAAGAGGCCGTTCAAGAATCATTTACAGCGACAATGGCACTAATTTCGTTGGAACTGAAAATCTGTTAGGATCGATAGATTGGAAAGAAATAGAATGCCATTCAACTACTATGAGAATACAGTGGAAGTTTAATCCCCCAACTGCTTCATGGTGGGGCGGTTGGTGGGAGAGATTGATACAAATAGTGAAGAAGCTGTTGAGAAATGTTCTTGGAAAGTCCTGTGTCTCTTACGAGGAAATGTTAACTACACTTTGTGATATCGAATCGGTGATTAACTCAAGGCCCCTTACATACCTTTCAGAAGATCAAAATGATCTTACGGTACTGACTCCTTCAATGTTTCTGCAAGATGTGCATGACGTCGGTGTACCAGACTTAGACCACCTAGATACCATCAATCTGACAAAACGATACAAGTTCTTGCAGAACTTAAGAGAACATTTTCGCAAAAGATTTCGTAATGAATATTTAGCTCTCCTAGTGCAAAGACCACATAAACGATCTACTGGGACTATTAATAAAAATGACTTGGTGTTTGTCGGCAGCGACAATAAGAAAAGAATAGATTGGCCATTAGGTCGCGTTATAGAAACATATCCTGGAAAAGACAACGAAGTGCGTGTTGTCAAAGTGAAAACTGCAACAGGTGAGTTCTTAAGACCTGTGAAACGTATTTATCCTCTCGAACTTGATAGATCTAACTTGTTTAGTGACTTGACTCTGAATAGAAAGAACTCTACCAATGAGTTTGACAGTGATATGAACTATCGAACTAGATAGGGCGGTAATACTGCAAAACCTGTTACGTATTTTTGAATTGATATACTAATTGTTTTGTTTCTTTTCAGTAGCTTAGAAGTTTAAGTGTCCTAACTATAGTGAATTGAAATATGTTATCTGGATATTGTTTAGATGTGTAATACTGTTTTGTAAGTATAATTTTAGAACATTTTGGTAATTTTCATATTTGTAAAAGTTGTACTTGAAATATTGATTTATTGTTGATATGTTTAAAATTTAGTTTTGATTTTCCCATTTCATTGATGTAAAATCAAAAGGTGGGAGGATGTCCCATTCTTGCCACTAGATGGCGGGCATTCTTCCTTTTTCTTTCTCTGACTGAGGTCTGAGAACGAGTCTAGATTCCAACGCTCACTGCGTAGCGTCAATAGGAAACTTCTGCCATGATAAACATCTAAATGTAACAATATATGAAATATTTTGTAAATAGTGTAATTCAGTAGTTCTGTAAATAAAAAGACAAGATGGCCTATTACTTAAACGAAAACCTCTTAGGGAAGATAACGATTTTATTAGAAGTCTGGCGTCCGGAATCCTGAAGATGTATCAGGTAAGAGACTTTTAATTACTTTTGTAATTAGATGAACCTGATGCAACAAAAGGTCTAATACTTGAAGTGTAGATGAGTTTTTTCTTTGAAAGATCAAGCTTTGAGTATTTCCCCATAATGAGAAGTAGGCATTTCATGACTTTAATTGCTTTGCTTCTCACGTGATCAATGTGATGTGTCCACGTGAGTTTGTCATTAATGATGATTCCTAGGTAATTAGCTTTTGGAAGAATTGGTACCGGCTTGTTGAAAAGGAAAAGATTTTTCTTTGGCTTTAAATTCCGCTTTTTCCGTCTAACAAGCAGGAGCAATGACGTTTGAGCATTAATACATATTTTCGAGTAGCTACATCCCCGTTCAATACTCGAAATGATGGTTTTCAGCATTCTAATGGCGTGACTACTGATGTTGGCTGATTTTATTTGCATAACACGCTAGGATTGCATTGTCGTTAAGTTGCACTCTCAGGAAGTCAGCTACATAAAACAGATTTACTACAGGGCCAGTTACACTCTGGTGAAGTCAGTGGAACTTGACTGAAATACTGTTCTACTTCTCATTTGCATTTAACGCGATTTTAAAAACTCATTATGGTAAGGAATTGTAAGCTGAAGCTGTAAGAGATAGAAAAGTGGCATAAACGTAACATAACTGTTATAGAATTAAAATATACCTGACAGCGCATCAAGATGGTTTGAAATTTATCAATGCAATTCTTGTCTGACCAAATCCTTCCTCCTAGAATGAAATATTTGGGGGTAGGTTTGGGAATAAAATGAAATATTTGAGTATAAGGAGTTTACTCTTCGTCTTTAGTATCATTTGCAAATGTCCAGAAGGAAGGAGCGAAAATAAATATACCTTTAACATTTTAGCAATTATGCGTATTCTTCTCGTGGTATGTAATACTCCCCACATGAATAGTCTTTGGAATATGTTCTCTATAATTACTAACCGGGGTTTTACTAGTTTGGAATCCGGTAATTAACTGAATTTTGGATTTCGGTAATTATGCTTTTCAGCAATCTGAAAAGTGATGCCTTGGTAAATATTAATGCTGTTGCCAAACAATTAATCGGTTCAGACATAAGTGCTATTTTTAAGCTTAAAGTACCAAATTAAATTTGTTTCGTAACTTTGTGATAAATAAGGCCCTGCTGTTATTTATATATTTAATTTTTCTACAGTGTATCGGTGTTTATGAAGTTATTCAATACTGGTTTCAATAAATTCACAAGATTTCATTGTACTGTCAGAAAATACTATACTTAAAATTTTGAGGGAATTGATTTTTGGTGTTTAAAGTATCTTCATATTGAACGGATTTTAGAGAAAAATGTTTTAATCAAACTTATTAAATTACTTGCTGGCAAAAATAAACTCACTGCATATAAATAATGCTAAGACTTTGTCAGAGAACTACACTTTAGCAGATAGTACAAAACTAATATCATTAACTTTTTAATGTACCAAAAGTGAGTATTATGCGACTGTAATATCGAAGTGTTGAACAAGAATACAAGTATTGAAGACTTTTAGTTAATTTAACTTGCAGCTAGATTACTAGAAATTTAAATAATAGAGTGCAGCTCTTAAGCTACTTTTTTCCATAATTATGCACAATGTTAAAAAAAGATTGTTATCCTATTTCAGGAAAATAAATTACAGGAAGTATGAGCACAGAACAGAAACTTAAGTAAAACTTAAATATTTAATAAATTAAGATATTTCCAAGTTCGCCTACATGTTTTAGCCTAGGCTCTCGACTCACGTGAGCATCACGTGTATATTCAAGTATAGTTAGAAGCTGGAGAAAAGTAGTATTGAGATGATCAGTGTTTGCTACCAAAACCTCTTTCCTAAAACAAAAAAATTGGGGTTAGTGTACATTATTGAGATGGTCAGTGTTTGCTCCCAAGAACTCTTTCCTAAAACAAAAAATTTGGGTCTAATGTACATTAACTAATTTTCAGTGTGGCCAGAGCCGTCGAAACCTTTAGTAAAGTGATAAGATAATTGGTTAATAAACATACAGCCCTAGAACTTTGTCATGTCCCTCGTTACTTTAAGAAAATGTCGAAGAACCTAGTGAACTAAGTAGCGACTTATCGCTGAGTTCAAGTTCTTACAACGTAGACACGAGAAGGGTTAAAATACCTTTTTATTCACTCAAAGGAATAATAGAGTTGGACCTTCTCGAACTTACAAAAAAGCCTCCACTCGAGCTTTTAAATCAGGATAAGAAAATAACAAACTAATCTAATTCTAACTAAAATAGTCTTAGCCGACGCTAAACACAAAGACACTGGTAAAATAAATTAAGAGAATTTTCATATTTGATGTACGATCTCCAGAACTACTGGACAGATTTTAATAAAATTTGGTGTGAACGTAGGTTGATATAATACAAACAAAATGCACATTCAACAGTTACAATAGACACATATATTCGTGTGTAACACTCATGGGAGTCTGAAGGTCTGAAACAGCGGTTGCAGAAGACACAAAAGAAATGGCTTAGTAGGGGGTATGGTCCCCTCTTACAGCCAAACAGGCCTCGCAGCGTGATGTCATACTGGAAATAAGGCAGTTTATCAGTGCCTGTGGCAATTGGTCCCACTCATTCAGCAACGCTGTTTTCAGTTCCTGGATGGTTCTCGGAGGGGGGTTGCGAGTTGCAATCGTCCTCCCCAGAGCGTCTCAAACATACTCTATAGGTTTGAGGTCTGTAGACCTGGCTGGTCAATCCATCCGGCGAATTACGAGAGAAGATCTCGAGAAATTCGTCGACCAGAAGAGCTCTATGGGGCCTCGCGTTATCGTCCTGTAAGATGAACTCGGTTCACACTGCACCCCGGAAAAGGCGAACATAGGGTTCCAAGGCCTTATCCCTATACCTCACACAAGTCACAGAGCCTCTGTCCAAGACGTGGAGAGGTGTGCGGCCATTCAACATGATGCCTGCCCAGACCACTGCACCGCCACCGCCATAATTGTTGATTTCGCGGACATTAGAGGTAGGTAGCGGGTTCCTGGCTCTGTCCATCTGAAAATACGGCGAGATCGGTGTTTAGGCTAAAACGGGACACGTCGGAGAACAGAACGGTCGCCCATTGCTCCGTACTCCAATCACTATGCTGCCTGCCCCATGTTAATCGGACTCTCCTGTACGCAGACGTGAGCGGGACGCAAACAGCCGGTCTTCTAGCAAACAACCTTCTCTCATTCAGTTTTTTGGAAACAGTCACCCTTGTTACACGGGTTCCTGTGTCTGCATACAGGTCCCGAGAGAGCTGAGAATCTGCAGCCGCTCTGTTACACCTCACTAAAATGGACAAATAGCGATCTTCTCTGGCCATCGTGGCTCTTGGACGACCTTGCCCAGGATTTTTCTCGATGGATCTAGTATCCTGGAACTGTTTCCATAGGTGACACACGAGGCTGGGCGTTAAATTAAAATCTCTCCACCTCATTCCATCATCTAAACGTTGGTTACTCATTTTTACTGTCTCGATGTGAATTTAATCGATTGCTGCAAGATAACACCAAGAAATTCGCCGAGGTGTGCTAGCGAACGCAATTCATCTTACCCTCCACGCGTTTATAAAGCCTGTTTTTCTGCTAGAGCCGCCTGCACATACGTGTACGCTTACGTATTTGCGGTACAAGATTTGCATTTTTATCTAGAAGCAGTGGTTTTTACTTCAGTTCAGTTCTTTTCATGCAATTCGATAAAAAAAAATGCAAATACTCTTAATATATATTCACCAGTGTATCTAACGTAGTTGGCCCTCAATTTAAACTTGCCGGCGATTATCAACACGCATGTACAATATGGCCGAACGTAATAGATTCAAGAATAAATTAACCAGAAGCAAACACGCGTCATTGAGTACCTAAGCCCTCCCTTTCAAAGTAAGTTGAACTCCCTTTAAATACTACTTTTAATTCCATTAAACGCAATTCTAAAAACTCATTCTGGTAGGGAGTTGTAAGTGGAAAACAAGAATTAAAAGGTTTCAAAATTAAAAATAACTGTTATAAAATTAACATACACTTTACGACTTCACTAAGGAATTTAGGACTCAGATATTCGACTGCATGTTGTAATAAAAGGTTGTCTATGATTTGTCCGTAATATTGTAATTTCACGTGATATTCGAGATTTACTGGAAACTGATTAAAATGAATTTATCTTAAAGAATGTAATATTTTTATTAGTTTCTACTAGAAGTAAATTACTGACCTCTAGCTCCTTAGGATGCTTAAATTCCGTTACTTTATGCTTAGCCATCACAATTTTGGGATCCTCGATGATGTCAGATTCGAGGATCATCTTCGTTACCTCGCGGAGAAGAGGTAAGCCCTCCATGTCCTTATCTGTAAGGAAATACAGTGTTAAAAGAATAGACAGATTACGGGAATAAATCAGCTTTTCTAGGGATGTATATTGCTATAGTTTATGCGATGATTTTCAATTGTATAGTACTCAAAAATAATATTTCGTTGAAATTCATCTGGAAATACATAGAAAATACAGGAAATAAGAGGAATAACTATAATTAATTTTGACATAATATTATAACTATCATTAAAATATTTTAGTGGTTTCCCACGTATGTAATATAAATATGAACTATTGTAGATTTAATTAATCAAATCCTTTAAAAGTTTCCCACCAAGATATCCCTTACCTTAGGCAGATACCCAATGCGTGCTTTGCCGCAATGGATGAAATAAATAAAACAAATATGAAAGAACAGAAACACGCATTAAGCAAACTCATGAACAGAATTTAAAGAATTACATTAAATACCATGTGATGGTTAATTATAAAGTAAAAAATAAGGATACATTAAAGGTTGATTTTCAAATAATATAATAAACCAGTTATTCTTGGGTTTAAAGAAATACGGTAAACAACTTGACATATAAAAAACGCTGAAACAACCTTGTATTTGGCATACATTTGTTAAAATACTCAATCGATTTCGAGGGCAGCTACAGGTCTCTCCTCATCAGGAGAACGAAATTTCTAGAAAGCTGGACATGTATTTCTAGTTGTAACTGGAAAACAACTGAAAGTCCGAATGTGTTATTTTCACAATTACAATAAATAAAGGATATTAATGAGTACTATGTATATCTTATTATAGCCGGAAACCTGAGAAAAAATGTACGCTTAATACTTTGATTTTGATTTCCTTTATTGTGTTTTTCGTATTTACAGAAAAGCTTCCGCTTTTCGAATTGGGATTGGACTGCGTTTTGGCAGGTAGGCAAATTTTGACACAAGTAACTAAAAATCAAAGTAAAATCGATTGCATTACAAGAAAAGGAAATCACAGCAGATCTCATTTCAAGTACCTTTATTCATTCGAAATTTTCAAACTATTCTGTTGCTCTAATGAAAGTCTCGTATACTATTTGGTTGTTAGGAAAGAAGTTTTTGACTTTTCTGTGGACAAAAAATTAAATGCTATTTAAATTATTTTTGTTGGTAGAATGGAGAAAGTTTTTTTATGCGTTTTCAGTAACTATACATTTTTCTTAAATCAAATAGTAGTTAACTACTTGAATGTATTTAATAATTACTATTTGAAATAAATTTCTTATTTATAATGAAGATAACTTTTAGCTTTCTAAAAGTTTCTGGTTTCAATGCAAACTTTTAATTATTTGTTAAAAAATATTTAGATTCACTAAAGAATTATAAACGGCTGATATTATTTTGAAAATTTGAAGACTGAAGATTATGTTTATTGCATCTGCAATTAAAAATTAATAGAGGTAATGGGAATTTTGTTAAGAAGAATGAGATTTAGCACTCTAACTCCCCTAATGAATCGAATGTTAGCAATTTAGATCTCATTATTTTTTAAAAGGGTACTTTGCAAGCGGTCTATTTAGGTGTTGATTAATCAAAACAATGAATGCCTGATGACTTCATATTTTAGACATGATGATTAACACCATTACCTTTTAATAGCCATAAAAATACTATTGGGATCAAAGAAAGTAAGGCGGAGTTCTTTTTTGTAAGCGAAAGTCAGGTGAGAATCCGCGCAGTCTCATAATTCGTAACAACGAGACTAGTGAGTTAACTAAGCTAACTCACAGAAAAGTAAATGCTAAGAGCAATAATAATAACCAACCAGAATTACATGAGCAAATTTGCACGATTGTAGTTTTCAAATTAAACTGAACCTTCTTCTTCATCTGCAGGAACAAAACGGGATGCCGAAGAGCATTTAGATCACAAACTATATGCTTATCATTTAATTTATGCTCATCATCGTGTTCTTCTTTTGTGACATAAAACTGTTTTATAAATATCCTCAATAACATCAACACAGCTCTGGAAAGTATTATCTGCAGTTTCTTTTAAGAAGCCAAATTTGTTCCATAATCCAAACACCCAGACTTTCCCAAATGCAGTTTCTGCGTACGGTTTTATCCAGATGTCTGCTTAAGGAGAAATCCTAGTTATGTTTTCTAGTTCTACATTAGAGAAGAATATAGTCGATTTCGTGTTCCCAAATGCATTACCACTACTCATACGATGTTCACGTGCCATATAAACTTACTATACTTCAATCCATATTGCAGATTTTTTCAAATAAATTGGTATATATTGAATAATCATTAAATACTGGGTTTGATTCGAATACTTGAACTGATTTGGTTGAAGATGAATGATATACGGAATTTGATGTTGAACACTTCACGACGTTTTTTCCCTCGTATGCAGATTATTTTGTTCCATTAGGAAAAAGATTATCAGTGAACGGGGGAATTTCAGAGTAAAGAAATCTTCACGCAGTAAAACTTCTTATAAAAATTGCTTATACTTAAATTATACGTGTAGAGATTCCTTTCTAAAGGGAATTGTATTGAGATATAGCAATATTTTATATCTTCTACTGAAAAAATACGCTTTTCTGCGCAAAACATTTTCTATTTCACTTCATACAAGGAACTTTTCAAACTTTCACTTATTTGAAATTGCAAATGCAAGTTATATCAGCTCATATTGTAAGGTTTTAGTTAAACTAACCAAGTTTTATTTTAATTTAAATCTGTCTATCTCCTCTCTGTTTCAACTTCCTGTGAGAAGAAGCGCGCGTTTTCAGCTTATGCTAATTTTGAAGTACAGCCAAGTACTATTTAAGCCAGAGGTAGAAACCTCTTAGCGTGAGAGAGCTTAGTCTCAGACCACGGTCAATCTGCTCAACGTTCGCCTGACCAGCTAGCAGTTAAAATTTATAAGCCATAGTGCTTACTACGTGATTGCATTGTAAAACAATTTGAAGTGCGTTAGTATTAGTATACCTTGCTACGCACCCTTTTAGGTAGAGGCCAACCTCCGCGAATTGCTCTGCGAAGCAAAGTTTAATTTAAGTTATATTTTAATTTATTTAAATTTATTTGATTGTTAAGTTCGACCAAAGTTTGGTCTGTTACGTTCTGTATCTCTCCCGAATTAGGAAGTTTGTAAATAATTGTGATTTAATAAAAGAGGATTTCAAATCCCTTCACGTGCAATTAATATCCAGCCCAGCAGTACATCAGAACAAAGCTTACATTTCATCAGCTCACTGTTCCAGTTCAGGACCTGAGAAGAAACACCCTGGTAAATATTTCACAATGTCTGCAAAGAACACACACAGAATACTCAGTCCTGATAGTGGCGCCCGAACCAAAAGAAGAGGATGGCCTCAACAACAAGAAGACGAACCTGAGATACCCGCTGTACCTGTCCAGAATCCTGAGATAGCACCTGGCATAGAAAGATTCGGCTACATCGTACAAACCATGCGAGCAGCCATGAAACCAGCGGCAAGTTTTGACGGCAAGACAGCCGTAATCAATTTCCTGGAAAAGTTAGACTCCCACTTCATGCTATATCCAGTCCACGAATTTCAGAAAGTCGCTCTTGCTACCAGCGCTTTGAAGGGCCAAGCGCTAAGTTGGTTCAAGTGCATCGGAAAGAATCTCTTGGGGGAACCAGGAAGCCCCACATACACGTATGAAAATTTCAAGAATTCTCTAGTGAAAGCATTTCCTGTGGTGCGAGATCGAGCCAGATTGGAAGCTGAATTCTTTAGTCGATATCAAGAAAGAATAGAAGATTTGTCCAATTTTATTTTGAGGAAAATTCAAGTTTTCAAGCTTTTGTATGGAAGTCGCCCGGATCCTGAAATTATTCAAGTTATACTTCCTAGACTACTGCCCCAAGTTCAAGATTTCATCGAACTAAGAAATCCAACAGACAGATTATTTGAGCTCGCAGTACAGTTTGAAAGCCGAAGAACAGCCGACAACGAACGACGACGCCAATTTGGGCGAAGAAGTCAGTGGAGTTCGCCAAGACCCCAGCAAAAGCAAAATCAAAGTTACGGGAATAAGGCGAAGCAATGGCCGAAGAAAGATGTGTCTCCTAAAGCGAGCGGCGGAAAAAGGGAATTTAATAGAAGAACAAGCAAAGATTCCGATGGCAACCAGAAGAAAAAGAATTTAAACTAAGATGGATTTCTTCAAGGAATGTGAAGAAGTCCGAAGCAGAGCAAAACACTTCCAAAATCAATTTAAACACCGTGGTCGAGAAGAATTTGAGTTTACCGAAGATTGAAGTTCTAATTAACAACATACCGGCGACAGCCCTCTTGGATACAGGAGCTCAAAGCAGCTTCATATTGGAAGGATTCTTTAAAAAGCACTTTCGCCGTTACAGAATTTTTAGTGCAAGAGACACGGATGTCATAGCGGCACATGGAGAAAAGTGTAGCTGTTTAGGAAAAGTACCGTTGTTCGTGCGTATCAACAATGAACAGGTAAGAATCCTGTTTTATATTGTGCGAAACCTGCAAACATGTACTATTCTAGGTGTGGACTTTTTTAGTTTGGCAGAAGCAAAAATTTATTTTAAAGGGGGAGAGTTGACGTTAAATATGAAGCCAATTGAAATGAAGAATGATAAGCCCCCGCAGCTGAACTTGCAACATTTACCAGCAGAAGAAAAAGAGAAAATCCAAGGACTGGTAAGTAATTTTTCGAATTTATTTAGTGATGTACCGGGTTTTACACAGGTGGTGAACCACGACATTGCCACGGGGGACGCTCAGCCAGTTAGGCAAAAGCCATATAGATATGATAAAGTAAAGGAAGAAATAATTGAACATCATATTAAAGAGATGTTAAAGAATAAAATCATCACGCCAATTTCTAGCAGTTATGCTAGCCCCGTTGTCCTGTGTAAGAAAAATAATGATTACCCGATTACGCACCCGAAGCGGTGGCGTTTTGCTATAGATTATCGCAAGTTAAATTCAGTTACAAAATATCCTGTATATCC
>KK120952.1:123075-177944 GCA_000611955.2 Stegodyphus mimosarum
TGAAGACTGTTGTTCAAGAATACTTAGTCTCTAAACTTGTTTCACAAACAGATATTGCCTTGTAAGAGTTGGCCTAAGTTTAGAACAGTTAAATTTCGACTATTTTAGAATTGCGAGTTTCAACATGGTCCGTTTGGACCAAAGTAGTTTAACTATCGCAATTCTGGCGGGAAGTATGTAAGGTTTTAGTTAAACTAACCAAGTTTTATTTTAATTTAAAACTTTCTATCTCCTCTCTGTTTCAACTTCCTGTCAGAAGAAGCGCGCGTTTTCAGCTTATGCTAATTTTGAAGTACAGCCAAGTACTATTTAAGCCAGAGGTAGAACCCTCTTAGCGTGAGAGAGCTTAGTCTCAGACCACGGTCACTCTGCTCAACGTTCGCCTGACCAGCTAGCAGTTAAAATTTATAAGCCATAGTGCTTACTACGTGATTGCATTGTAAAACAATTTGAAGTGCGTTAGTATTAGTATACCTTGCTACGCACCCTTTTAGGTAGAGGCCAATCTCCGCGAATTGCTCTGTGAGCAAAGTTTAATTAGATTTCTATTTTAGTTTGAAAATTATTTGATTGTTAAGTTCGACCCAAGTGCGGTCTTCTACTTCTGTATCTCTTCCGAGTTGGGAAGTTTGTAAATAATTGTGATTTAATAAAAGAGGATTTCAAATCCCTTCACGTGCAGTTAATATCCAGCCCAGCAGTACATCAGAACAAAGCTTACATTTCATCAGCTCACTGTTCCAGTTCAGGACCTGAGAAGAAACACCCTGGTAAATATTTCACAATGTCTGCAAAGAACACACACAGAATACTCAGTCCTGATAATATTATAAAAGTTTTGGCGAATATGAATTTATATCGTTAAAGTATGAAATCCTTTATTTTATAGAATACCTAGTTATTCCATGAAATAACTGATCGTGTCCGTTAAAGTGTAAAACTCTCTTGTATTTCATGGTTTAACTATTTATTTCATAGAATAACGATCTGCAGCCCGTTAAAATCTAAAATAATCTATATCATATACTTCGATTTTTAGTATAAGGTACATTTACGTTTCGTTTAACAATATCGAATGTTAATGTAAAACCCAGTGTGTCAACAAAAATGTTTTTGTTTTAGAAATAATGTTCTTTATAATTCCAAGTGTCATTTTAGTAATCCTTGTTGTAACAAATGATTTTATGGTACGTTTCCATAAATACCATTTATACGCTGCATTAATTAGATAAATTGCTTCTTTTTCATCTTAACTGTCTATCATTAGTTTATTTATAGAATATTTTGTTATTTCATTTTAGGTAAATTGTTTATTTTACACTTTAACGGAGACGATCAGTTATTTCATGGAATAACTAGGTATTCTATGAAATAACTGCATTATATACTTTAATGGTAACATTTACACTAATTTTTTATGTTTATCTACAGCAAGAAGATTTAGACCATCTTCTTTTAATAAAAACAGGTAACTTAACTTTTCAGATACTAAGACATTATTTAACTTACATATGACACTTAAAAGAAGCGTTTAAATTTCAGACTTTATTTTTATTGCAAAAACATTGGTTTTGTAAATCCTATATTTTTTCTTTAGGTAATTAATATGTAGAATAGAACAGATTCCGAGTTAACAGCTGTTCCTGAAGTTTAACTGCTACGAATAGATTCATATATTTCTTAACAAAAATTAGTTTACTAATACAACAACACTTTTAAATTCGTTTGCAAAAGATACTTTTATATATAAAATATAAAAACTGAGCTTCAATTTGAGCTATTGTTTCAAATTGAATTGTTATTAAAAGAATAGTTACGAACTATTTTAAGAAATTCAAAAGATAAAGGTCCTTATTTCTTAACGTAAATCCTTTTAATTATATAACAATATTTTCACAGTCGTATGTGAAAGAGACTTGAATTTGCTAACGGCATTAAATAGTTGTCGAACTGAGTTCTTATCAAAGAGAAGATTGCGTACTATTTTAAGATATTCGATAGATGATACAAGAAAAAATTCTGAAATGTATTTTCTTTCAAAACCGTTTTATCTTCATTACTGAATAGGAAATTCTCTAAACATAGTAAATGAGTAACTTGGTAGTCCACTTGCATTTTCAAATTAATAATTTTACATCATTTTTCCCACGCTGTTCTGTGGCAGCATCCATCGAGAGAGCAAAACTCCTAAAATTAAAACAGCTGATATGAGGCCGAAAATATTAACTGTCAACGGGAATGAGACCTAGTTGACGTCATCAATCATTTCTGACAAATATCTCAGCATACGAAAGGGCGATAAATGATTTGTTGCACCGTCCTCCCGTTTTATTGGGTCACAATATTTAAGCGTTTCTCGTGTCTGCAAATGAAAAGATGCCGTGCAACAAGACAGACCACAAAATTTATGAGATCATTAAGATTCTGATATGAAAAACTTGTTGGCTCTATTAAGGAGCGTCTATAATCTATTTCTTGGACAGCATCTCATGAAATGTTCAACTAAGCTGTTAATGTGTGATCTGTTGCTTTTCCCACTGGGCGATCCTTTAGATTTATTTTTCTAACTAACACAGATTGTTTAATCTTTTCCATTTTGCAATTTTTATAAAATTTAATTGAATTCAAAATTAAGATAATATTTTTTTAGTTCTACAAGTAAGTACTCCATGAAAGGTTACTGCGAAACCTTTCATGGAGATGACGTCTTCCTGCAGATGACTGCATTCGAAGTGACCAGGATTTTTAAAAACACAAACAGAGGTAGGTGTAGAAAATCACCTGTTTAAGGTGAACAGCACCACAAAAGGAAATAATTGATTGGATTTGTGGCTTGTTTTCTTATATATGAATATATATATATAAATGCATAAATACAAAGTAATAAGCAATTCAAAATTTAACCCGAAAGCAGCAACAAGTGGTGGTAATAATGGAAAAAAAAATTGAAATAATACGTTTAAAATTTACCATATGTTCAATTCATAATAAACGTATGCAAAAGACAAAACAGAAGATAAAATACCAGAATCATAGTTGCAGATTTCAAGAGAAAAGGGAGCAAAATATGGCAGTACCTAAAAATGAAGCAAGGAATGTACATTTTTTCTGCATCGTCATCAAGGGGTTGATGTAACGGAAGTAAATTAATCAGCCTGTTTCGGAATCAACAAAGACACAAATGATTAAAGTTTAAAACTTAAAAACTAAATGTCCTTCCAACCTAAAAAATACTGTTAATTGGTATGTATATGTGTGCCTGTGTGTAACAATTTATATTTGTTTATAAATAAAAGAATTTAATAATAAGAACTGTCCACTTTCAATGTCTGTTTGACAATTCATAAAACCTGTAAACATACACAGGCCTGTAAATATACACAGATACGAAAAAATGCAGTAATTGTATAAAAACACCCAAACAAAATTAAATTAACGAACATGCCAAAATGGAAAGATTTTTAAAAATAAATTACTTGACTAAACGGGATGATTACACTGATAACTGCAAATGCGTTGTAGAGATATTAGGAATTTTTTTAAAACAGGAGACATGAAAAATGAGAAATGCCCTTTCCGGCACTCGAACTACTGACCTCTCGAATACGCGCTGAGTGTGCTGACCATTGCACCATCAAGGCATGCTAAGAAGACGGGAGAAATACCTTATATACTCCCCCTTTTAAAGGGCGACTGTGGATTAGGAGACCCAGTCGCCGAATCCTGATGGTGGAGAATAATCATCCACCACATATCTTTTTAGTTCGGGCGTCATTGTAGAGTCATGAGAATTTTTTTGAAGCAAGCGTCATGGCAAGGAAAAATGTAAGAAATGAGCAAATTGGCCGAGTACGGCAAGTGTTAGAAAGTTAACTGATTTCTATCCGACCCAACAAGGATCGTAAATCTGAATGGGTTTTGTTGTCGTAAATTAGTCTTAACTTTAGCTTGACAAAAAGTGGCTGTTGTTGATAGTTGACATAATTTAATTTGTTACTATGTTTAACAGCAGTTAGGCAGGAGGATTAGCAGTTTATTACAGCCATTAGGCAGGAGGATTTGCAGTTTCGAGTTGATTAAATACCTTAAAAGTTAATACCTCTTAAAAGGATAGTTATGTGGATGACGTTCTAATGCAGATAATTTTATAGTAGTAAATAAAGAGAATAATAAAACGTTCACATCAGGAAATGAATCGGTGAATACGTTTTAAAAACGTCTTTATTAAAGTCTTCAGTATTTTAGTATAATACACTAGGCTATTAATTTGTCTGCAATAAAAGGTAGTTTTATTACGAAATTTCTCATTTTCATTTCTAAAAGCGTTTATTTTTGGCATGAGAATAAATTTAAATTGCAATAAAAAGACGTTTTGCCATATATTTAAATAATAACACTGTTCGTGAAAATTAATTTAACTATTAGGAAAAATTTGCTTTGATTTTTTTTTTTAAATATGCAGCCATTCTGTTGAAAAGTGTTTAGCTGACGTAGCTGCCACCTTAATAGGCTAGCTCTAGGTAGCCGGTTAAGATGCCTACATAGACGTTAGTTCTACCTTTGAAGAATGAAAGCACTTGAAATCCGTCAGTAAGAAAATCCTGCCGAGAAGTTATTTGTTAGCGAATGTGGTGTCAGATATCTCAGATTTCGGATCATATTTCTTCTTGTGAGATCGAAACTGACATGGGGCTGAGTGAAATCATTGTTCTCAGTATTAGATCTCAACAGTAACAGGTGTAAATACGTCCGTACATGATTATTCCCAAGCTTTTTCAAAAGACGTTCTCTTCTGCTTCATTTCAAGTTAATTTGTCTAGACTAATTTCATAGCGGATTAAATTCATTTTATCAGGGCTACGATTTGGAAAATATGGATTATCAGTTAGCTTATAAGGTACTTCTCCCGCCTTCTTAGCGTGCCTTCGTGGTGTAATGGTCAGCACGCTCGACGCGTATTCGAGAGGTCCGAAGTTCGAGTCCCGGCGAGAGCATTGCTCGTTTTTCACGTCTCCTGCTTCCAAGTAAACTAATGTCTCTACAAGCTGTATAAACAGATATGAAGAGTATTTTATTTACTTAGATTATATGTTTTATTGGTTAATTGTACGTCATTCTTCCTAAAATGTCGTTAGAATGTCATTGTAAGAGTATAAAGAACTTAAGATTTTGGGGAAGAAACTGGTAATTGCTTTTTACTGAACACCATGATTCAGCTTGGATTCAGATTGAAAATTCATAGCTAACTGTAACTGCTGACTGTTTGTAAAATCTGATCCCTGATTTTACAGAGGTTGAAAGTTTTATTGGTGAAATTGCAACAGCACTGAGGTTTGTTGAAACACTTTTTGGTGTTAAAGGATTCGAAAATATAAATGAAGAGAATATGCTAATTTGAATAGAGAAAGACGAAAGCGGTGAATGCTGAAGAGTTTTAGAAGTTCTTTTTGTGTTGGTATTTGAGAAGAAAAAGTGAAAACAGAAAAAAGAAGCTTAAGGTGCTACAAGTGGGAAGAAACCTATTCGAATTTGAATGCCAAAAAGATTTCAAGCCTCTGGCATCCTTCATAAAAGAATGATAAAAAGATCAAAGAAAAAAATATGTAAAATTTAAAACGTTTCATTAAAGAGAAATTTAAAACCTTCGTTTCAATAAAACAAATTTAAGAAATCAGTTTTTAAAAATTTAACCGAATTTATTGAGAAGATGCAAAAGAAATTTATTAAATGAAATACGTAATTATTAAAACTTGAGGTTTATTTCTCAGTACAATAGAACTCTCGAGTGTCTCTATGCATGAACAAATCAGTTCCTGCACATATTATCTGAGCGATAAATCGTCTCAGGGGCTGACTATATCTCTGACTGAGGAGCTCTCTGACTGACTGAGGAGCAAATGATTTTTTAGGTAACCTCTGAGATTAAATTCATACTTCAGAACTTATCGAAGGATCATTTTAATATTTTCCTTTGCTTAACTTGCTTTACTTAACTTAATTGGCAACTTAACTGACAGCAAGTAACTTACAACATCACGAATTCAGGCTGGAGGGCATCATGGCAAGACTGCGCTACAAGCAGAGATTCTGAGGGCTTTGACATTGAGGATTTTTTTTTGTTACCTATGACCCTCTTTAAGCGAAAACCACAGGCTTTAAATTAACAGCAAAAATGCGGACAAGTTATTCAGAAAGAAAGAACTAGAACCCCTTCAGAAGCAGCAACAAAGGGCGATTGTTAAGGATATGTGTTTAGAGGAAGAAGAAAGAGAAGATGAGCCTAGTTACTTGATGCGTGAAATCTGTAAAAAATGGGCTAAAGGGCTAAGTTTCATGTAATGATTTTAGCCTTATTAAAGCAGCAGCAAGCTGTAGAGAAGGAATTTCAATGACAATGCCATGTCGCAATTTAGAAACATATTGAAAAGTTTTTAGAAACATTTTCCCACTTGACAAATTTAGAATGAGAAAAAAGCTGCAGTGAGCAGAGTCTAGTAATGAAACAACTGTGCTCTCAAGCAGCTCAAGCTCTCCAGTAGAGTCTAGTAACGAAAAAAAAAAGATAAAATAAGATACCGCAGAAAGACAGCTACCTAATGTTTTGACTTAAGAAGACTTCTCATCCGACATCTATCTCTTCCTCATCAGTTTCCCCTTATGCCGTCCACTTTCCTTCGTAAAAGTATGGTAAACTTAAATTAAATTTTCGTGTATTTTATCTGTTTAATAATCTGTTTACCATATTTGTCCTAGATTTAATAATTTTCACTGACGTTTTGTTATTAACTTGTACACAAGGCATTGTTGTACATTTTAAATAAGCAATCATCTGCCGTCGGAGAACGAATTTATATATTTTATAATAACTTCTGTAGGGAGAAATAGTTTCGGTTTATGAAAATTCCGGCCGAAAAATGACCTTCAGGAAAAAATTAAATTAACTTACATGAAAAAAAAATGGTTGGATAATTTACAATAACAAATCTGAAAAAAAAAATTGAAATATGAATTGATAGTAATAATAATTCGAAAAAATATCATTCAAAATTTTTCACTATTTCAGAATCTTTTTAAATCAAATAAGATGCGATTGAAATTTAGTAAAAAAAATGCATAATTAAAATTCACGAATCTTAAAGTTCCTTTCATTAATATACACTCACTTCCAAAAGTTAAACACGAAGATGTAAAATGCAAACAATTCAACAAATACTGCTTTCATTGACACAAAATTCGGCAGGAAAGTAGCATATATATTTACGCATGAAACAAAATCAATAATTATATACAGAAATGAAAACAATATTAAATTTTTGTAAGTTATCAGATAATGACATACTGAAGACTAAAACAGAATTATGTATAAAATGAAAATAAACAGCATAAAATGAAAAAAAGGACATTAATAGGGTATGTGATCCCCCTCGTCTGTATTCAAAGTTTACACCTTGTGACCATGCTTTTAATTAGGTGGTCAACCACCGCAGAATTAAGCAATCGCCATTGTTCTTTTAGAGCAGTTTCCAGCTCAATAAGGGTGGCTGGAGGTGGGAAACGTGAAGATACAGCACGGCCGAGAGCATCCCAAAGATTTTCAATGGGATTAAGGTAGGCGAATATGCTGGCCGCGCCATACGCGCAATCCCTTCACTCTCCACGTAGTCAGCTCTATGGGGACGCGCGTTATCGTCCATTAAAACAAAAGTAGGGCCAACTGCTGCAGCGTGCAATCTCACAATGGGTTCTAGGACTTCATCTCGATACCGGACTGCCGTCAAAGAACCCCGTTTAAAGATGCGCAGGTCGGTGCGGTATCCTAATGAAATCCCTGCCCATTCCATAATGCTTCCGCCTCGGAATGCGTGATGTTCGGTGATGTTTGGGACTGACTGCGTGTTCGTTGTTCACGCTATATCCTTATACGCTTCTCATCTGGCTCCAGAGCAAATCTTGCCTCATCAGTAAACATGACATTGCCCCAGTCAGACACATTCCAATCGACATGTTCCCGGCACCACTGTAATCGTGCCCCTCTTGATTGGACGGATAGAGGAACACAAACTCGAGGTACCCGGGCGTACAGTCCACTCATATGTAATCTTCGGCGTACAGTAGCTGCAGATATCGCCTTACCAATGGACGCTGTAACCATAGATGTCACACGTGTGGAGGTCGCTCTGCGATTCCGCTTGGCTACAATAGCAATATATTGATTTTCCACGGGGGTTGTAACCCTTGGCCGACCGGCTAAGGGCCTTCGGACAACTGTCTGTGTGGTTTGGAATTGTTTCCATAAACGTGAAATTACAGAATGATGAACACCGAAGAAAAGAGAAACATCTGTGATCGACTGTCCTGCTTCAATGCGCCCCACAGCATGCCAGCGCTCAGAATCTTCCATTCGTCTTCTGGCAATCATAGAAACACGTGTGTCTTGAAAACAAATTGTACGAAAGTTTTAAACACCTTCTATCAGCACTTACAATTAACTTCTTTGACCCTTCATAAAGCTGGCTTCTTATATGACTGCCTTTTTTGCATATTTCTTGACATGAAAGCGCGATTGGCTGTTACCTAATATATTTGCATACTTCCATCTACCTCTGTAGAGAATTGCATCCTCTTCAATTCTGATTGGTTTCTGGAAATTAGCATTTTCCTCTCCGTGCTTAACTTTTGGAAGTGAGTGTATTAAGAGAAAAATACTTCAGCAAGAGTTAAAAAAAATGTTTTCAGAATCCTTATAATCCTTCAGAATCCTATAAAATGGGGACTATATAAGGCATTTTCTCCCTACTCTCTACATGGCTTCGTGGTGCAATGGTTAGCACACTCGGCGCGTATTCGAGAAGTCCGTGGTTCGAGTCCTGGCGAGGGCATTACTCATTTTTCATGTCTCCTGCTTCAAGAAATCCTAATGACGCTACAATATTAGTGACTCAAGTCCATTGAAATTACAACAAACACATTTCTTTCATAATGAATGTTTCAGTTTTATGTTAAGACAGGACAAGGAGACGTAGGCGGGGCACCAGAACTGAATCAGTAGTATTACAGGTATAGTATACACACTAAATTTGATGGAGAACACTTCGTAAGCTAGATCAAAGGGTTCTTTACCCCCTCATCCTACGATCAAGTTTCTTGAGAGGATTTTTGACTGCTCAGCATTTTGGATGCTCGCATACAACATTGATACTACACACTTACAAATATTCAAGCTTTCTCAATTATAAAATCCGGACCCAACGATACGGCACCCAGCATCGCTAATCACTATACCGATCAGGGCAGCTCTATAGGGTATATAAAACTATTATTTCCAAAGTTTTAAGTTAAACTGTTTGGCGGTTTTTTTAGTTAGAATTCGAAATACTTAAATAACGGAAACGTCCCGAAGATACGAGTTTTCGCATTACAACAGATAACAGGGAGTTAGGCACAACTTGGGATTTTTTTTAAGTGGTAATTCTTCGTCTGTCTATAGTTCCGTAAGGCATTTTTTAAATTCGAGTTATCAAGAAACTAGTAATGATTTGGGACGCTTTAAAATCGGATACACGCACATGTCGACATCCAAAACACATTCAAGTGTATTTCCTCCATTTTGGTTTTGAAACGACCCCTCTCTCCCCAATGTTTTAAAAATTAGCAGATTTGTTTAGCTAAGCAGAGGTAAAGTGTTTACAATAAATAAATAAACAAGTATGTTACATGTATGTTTATCCAGATGAAATGTGTTTCGACCTAATTATGGTATATAAAACTGTTAACATCATTAAGTAAATGATTAAACAGGACCTGTACCGTAAAAGAAAAATAATGACATTTTCTGCGTCTTTGAAGAAAAAACTTCGTAATAAATATAAGTTCGTAAATGTTGCTGAAATATTTATACTAATCTTCTCGGAACATGAAAAATGCGAAGGCTGATACTTGGTTGTAGCCATAAAACTACTTTCAGGGAAACTTAGTTCATTGTTCGTAGATGGATATTTTTCATTATCTAGAAACATTAATATATTTCGTCTATCTCGAGTTAACATCAAACTGATTACAGTAGATTTATTTCTGCATAATACCCTTAAATGATATTCATTGATGTGCTATATAAAAGGCCGTTTAAGTTTATCACGTTACCAATCTATTTTGATAATTATTTGATCAATATCCGCTCATTTTAATGCTAATACTGCAGCAGTAAAAGTACGCCTCTAACATTTTTTAGTAATATGATATTAGTTATTACATAGTATTTCTTGAATTCTAACTCTAAATGGGTCAATTTATTCAATAATTTTTAAGAAAGTCAGAAACGTTCAAGTCCAAATGATACAGAATTACAATAATATTAAGAGTTACTAGTTTAGGCTACGGCTGTTGGAAAGAAAACAAGAGCTATCTTCCTAAAAAGAAAAATGCCCTTTTGGAGGACTTTCGAAGGGATAGTGGGTTGTATTACTTGTTACACATGGGAAACACCAGGAAAACCAACCCTGATCCAGCTCCTCCGCGTGGATTGAACTTGAGTCGAGCTCCCAGTAGTCAGCGGTGTTAACCACTCGGTCATTAGTGAGTCCTCCTAATGTAGATGTAATTTTAACCACTACACACTTAAACACTACAGAAGTCTCTATCTATCTATCTGTAAAAACTTTTTTTTTTTTAATTCACGAGATCTGAAGAAAAGAATATTCTTAAATGAAAAGACGAAGCTATGTTTTCAAAACAGATTTTGTGAATTTTGTGCGCGTTTTAAAATTCAAATCCAGAAATAAATTATCCTAATCCATAGCCAGTGCTGCAGGCATAAAATAATACCAGAAATAGCGGCAGAATTTAGAAAACGGAAAGGATTAGTTTTTTACATGCCAACATCAGCTGTTTGCAGCGTGTCATAAGAAAATATAAATCTGCTTTCGCCTGAAATTTCTGGAACTGGTTAAACCTAAAGCGTTGACACGGGGGCTTTTCATGGTGCAATGCATTATCGTATCGAGAACCTGTGCCCGTAGATTAAAATCAGGGGGAAAAGCAGGGCAGAAAATCTTCGAAGTCGTTGGAAATAAGTTACGGTACATAGTTTTTTGTGAGTGAAGAGAACATTTTTTCATCTTTCGTAATGATAAAACAACAGAGATTAAGAAAATATCCAATTCTAGAAGAAAAAGGGAAAATTACTTTTATTCCTTCACAGTAGACATAAGACCAGAAAAGACAAAGCAATTACGCCAAGGTAATTGAATGTTAATCTCTGCCAAGATTTGAAGGATTTAATAGTCTTACTTAATTGTAAACCAGATATGCTTGTCACTAAGCAAATAAGAAATCAGTTTAAAATATGTCTTAAATAAATTGACTTTAAAATCTGCCTTTAAATTCATTGGTGACATTTGTTTGGTTTTCATCAGATAAAATGAGTAAGTGTGTTTAAAAAGAGTAGAAGTTTACTATTCATGTTATGCTGTTTCACAGTTTTTGCCTTATTTCTTAGTTTTAATTCACATCAATTTTACAGTCAGCTTTGCATTTGAAATAAGTGGGCTCTTAGTCTTGTTGCACACTACTTTTAATTGACTGTCTATCTGGTTGCATTTATTTCTAATTTTCTCTGCAAGAACATACACTTTGGAAATTTCCGTTTATGTGTTTAATTTTAAGTTTGGAAGTTGGCAGAATTCATACTCTCTGAAAATTTCGAAAATGTAGTAAAAGAATACCACATGTTGCCTTGGGTGAAGCCTTTCAGCTACAGGACTGTCTTTTGACGGTTAGGGGGGCTGGGTTCTACTCAAATTTTAGTACCACATGTAAACACGAAGAAACTATAAAGATATCAGCAGATAATATTGCACATCAATACATTTCCAAGAAGGTTTTGAATATTTCTAGCTGAAATTTTTCATTACGAAGATAATCTGATACTGTTAGAAACTAGAACTTCATTAATACTAGCCTAAAGGCGGTTTTTCTTGATACTTCATTTTAAGTTACAAGCTTTAGTCATACAGTATAAGGAGTATTTAAAAAAACTGAGGTATTTAAAGATCTAAGCGAGGAATTTTACACGAACTCAGAAAATTATCTAAGATACTTGCATCTCTGAACGCTTTTCCGTCCTGTTGTTAAACCCATTCGAGAAGGCTCTAGGAGTTTTCTAATATATAAAACAGAATAGTAGGTATAGATTTTCTGATCGAGGAAATTATCTGCGTGTTATAATATTATGTTACCGGGTCTTACCGTTTCTGTCTCCTGAGACCAATTACAATTTTGTATGTTGAGCATAGAGGAAGAAAAAAAAGAGACTAAAAGAAGTTGCAGTTTAACGTAATTACTGACCACATTGTGAGCTTAGAATACAAAACAAAAAATAGTTAAACTTTGAAGCGAAGCTCTTCCTTGTTCATCTTAATACCCTGTTTTTAATATTTAAACTATTTGCTTATGTCCATAAAATTTTTCATTCGGAAGGATTTTAAAAACAGGAATGTTATCTTGTATCCGGATTTGCAAAGATGCTCATTAAACAGAGATAATTTGCAAATGGAGATGGCCAGTATGTTGCTAATTAAGTAAATTCTTTCTAAAATTACACTAATTTTGTCCAGAAATGAGACAAAATAACGCAATAGCGTAATATTTAAAAATACGTTTTTTGGATATCGCGCAACTTCTGCAAAAAACTTTGATGACATTATTTATAATACGATAAATGAATACATTCGTTTATTTGTTCGGGGTGTAAATTTATAATGATTATGAGTTACCTATCATGCTTAAAATTTCAAATCATTTTAAACGCTTAATGTTAAATTGCATTTATTTCTATGAAAAATTTGCTTCTCAATAATTTCTTGTATTCCTGGATTCTTATTTTCAACTCCTGAATTTTATTGCTGTGAAGGACTTTTTGTAGCCAGTTTAGCAGCTGCTGAAATTATTGCGTAACATTTAGAAAGGAAGATTTGAAGGTTCCGAGTAACAAAGTAGCACACATCTGTCTATGTAGTTAATTAAGTAAATTCGCACTAACTTTCAAGAATCTGAATAGAGCTGTTATAACGAGTACTTATAGAGCTGTTATAACGAGTATCATAAGGAATTATTTTGGACAATTGTCAAGAGCCAGTCGCGTATCCAAGGCTTCAAAGTCTATACTTAGTTTTAGCTCGTCTACGAAACTGAATGAACATTAACACTGTCATTTTCAATTTTAAAACATATTATAAATTATAGAATTTATTAATATAAGCTTATTATAGATTATTAAAAATGATTAGATTGCTATATAAATATGGCTTTCCTTCTTTTCCCATTGCTTTAAGGATGAGTTTAATAATCTTTAGTTGTTTTTTTTTCTAATTCTTAAATATATTTATTTCATTTTTTTTATTAAAAAAACTGTTACTTTTTATTTAATGCTGCTTTTTAAGTTCAAATAAATTCTTTTAAGCAGAAGAATAAGTTTTAATTAATAAAATCGAATTTTAGTTGCAGAATTTTTAAAACTGCTTCTCCGATTATCTTAAAATGTTCCTCTGATTATATTAAAACGCTATTTGTTTTTAGCACTTTTTTATTCTTTCCTAAATATCATAAATATTTTTGTTATTTTAAAATATCATAAATATTTTTGATATTTTAAGAATGCTATTTTTATAAATGTCATTTTTATTACACATTAATATTATACTTGTGAAATTCGTTTTATACGCATAATAAAATTAATAAAATAAATTAGTTTCGTTTCGCATGAATGTGAACAGAAATCATATTACTCTTTCTTAGATAAAATTATGAAATGGTTTTAGCTTTGTAAGTGAAAGTGTTTGTTGATTTGTTAAATCTGACCACCTGTTAATCGAAGCTACATGATCAATAGCTATATTGTCAACAGCTGTTATGCTATAGCATTATAGTTTATTAATTAAAGGTAACCTAATGATGACTGATGATAGCTAATAATTTAAATTTATTTACTACAACTTGCAGTTTGCAGACCGAATAGAAATTACAATAACACATTTGACAGAAATTCTACCCTCAGATAGACGGTAATTTAATATACAGTTGTTAAGACGCTTATGTAAACTTGATTTACTTAAAGCACCTGAAACAGAAATATGCCAATTAGCTAATAATCAACTAAAGTTATGAGATTTCTATTTAGCAGTTCTTGAATTTTGCAAATCCCAAACTCAGCAGTTCAAGTGAAGATGAACCCGAAAAGCTTAGCCTTAGTGCAGATGAATTAATAAATCAATCACTTTCCAGTAATATTTCCATTTCGGAACCTTGCATAATGCTATACTGATTAAAAAGCAACGGGAAAATCGTTTTCCTCAAAGCCTTCCCACATTCTTGCGATTCCCTTACTAAATCTGCAATATTACCATGTTAGAACGCATTCCTTCAATTCACTTCAGAAGACGGACTACCAGGGGATTAGATCAGTATCACTAGTGTTCTTATGCTTCGAGTGTTAATTCGGGATAACATTTGTCTTGTTTCTTGCTCCTTGCATCGTCTTAAGATAAATAAATATAAGCGTGGATGCGTTTTCGTGATACAGTACCGAAATACGGTTCTGTTCATTCTTGTGGCACATCTCAAGGTTTCCTCAAAACCCCGTTTTCCTATCTTCTGGTGATTAGTTGCTCTGAACGTACTTTTTGAAAAGACAGACTTCTTTTGACTGATCTGCAAACATTTATTCATTTCAAAATTCTGCGTTCGATCTAAATTAACGGTCTAAAATATATTCTTCAAGAGTGAAGTAAGTCTTGACAAAGTATTCGAAAGATCTCAATAGCAGACCTGCTGAGCTTCATAACAAAATGGGATGCAAGAACTAAATTTTTAAACCCTAATAAAGATACCACAGTAGCTCTAGTGTAAAACACACAAAACCGTGATCTATTGAAAATAGAGGCTGTTCGCACATTTTTTAGACAATTTTGCTTTGCTATAAAAAATAGTCTGCTTGGACATTTTTTTAACTGTAATTTTATTTTTTAAAGTGCTATGTTTGTGATCTTTCTGAAGAAAATCGTTCGTATCTAGTTGTTAAAAAGTGCTGCAAAAGGGATGGTTTTTTGATATCTAAAGCTATGATAGGTAAAATTGTCAGAAAAAAAGGAAAATGTCAAAGTTTCAGTATTGGAAAAATTGTTCCAAATACGGAAAAAACGGAATGTTTCGAATGTTGCAAAGGTAAAATCTTTAATGTTAAAAGAAAATCTGCTAAGTCAAAGGGCAGTTGCAAAATAATTAAAATGCTCAGTGTGTACACATAGTGATTAACGCTAATTTGAATATTAAAAAGGAGAAAATACATATTGTGCATAGTCTTTCTTCAGAACATATCGCCGAACAAGCTTCAGAATTCCTTAACAGAAACATTTATCTGGATAAAAAGAGCAAAATGTTGCCACAATAGATAAATCTTGGGTATATTTAAGTGACTGCACTAAAAAGGGATCCATGAACTTTCAAAGTGTTTTTCATATAACGGCAAATTAAAAATAAAGAGACTGAAGAAAACTGTTCAGATCAACTCTACATATTATCAGGAACACACTTTGTACCTAATTTGCAAATACGAAATACCTCCTCTTTTCCCACAGTGCTATCAATCAGTAGAACTTAATCAAAGCAATGCAAGCAGTCACACGTCAAAATCCACTGTTAATTTCATGGAAAAATAGAACAAGAAATGTATATCAAGGCCACACCCTTCCGTTATATCCCTACTAAATCTCATGTATCACTCATCTATTTTTGCGTTTTTGGACTTTCAAACAGCGGATTGTCGAAACGTCGACGTACAACCTTCCCTGGACTTTGGAAAGCTGTTTCAGAGGAATGGGAAAAAATACTTCTTCCGATATTACAAAGGCCTTTATTATCTTAGAAATTACAGTGCAGTAAGATAGTGCAGAATTAGGGTTATCAAAGAGAATACTTAAAACACAAAACGTTTGCGTAAAATATTTCTGAAAATACAATGAAAATCGTCTAAAAATATGTGAACAGCCTCTATTCAGCGCCTGTGAAAAGTAAAACATTTGTAGGCAGTGATGTGGCAACTCATACGTTTTTGATTCACCAAGCTTCGAAAAAATGGCATTCAAGTATCCAGAGAACATCTGTAACACAGCACGATCATGGCAAACACTCACATTGCTACATGAATCTGGAAGTGGACTTCGAAAATTTCTTGTACCAATCAATGTAAAATCAGAATAATGAATTATTGTTTACATATTGTTATTTAAAACTCCAAACAGCTTAATTCACCTTTCCTTCAGAAAAGTGAACTCTTTTCCAGCAGTTCTACAACTGCTATGCTGATTTTTCAAAGAAACTTCTGTAATTAGCACTCTGAAATAGTTTTTCAAATTTTAATTAATGAAGCAATTTTTACCTGAAATGTAGAATTTGATTGATGCTTAGATTCTTTCGCAAAGAAACCGACATTTCACAGTATAAAACTAAATTACATACTAAGTTTAGAATGCTGACTGATTAATAAAATAAATTATTTCGTTTATTCATAAAGAAGTAAGGTAAAATTTATACTTTTGTGCGATGACCTTATTAATATATATTTCTCACAATTAGATTATTCCTGACAAGTTACTGATTATTTCTTTAGCTATTCTACTTTGTCATAATTTATTTCCTCATTAAATAATTCTGCCATGTCATAAAAACTGGAACACGGATTTCATAAGTAAGTTTATGGAAGCAAATAATTGTCTTTTAACTTATCTTGGCATTGTACCTGAGTTCAAGATAGATTAATATTAGATAAGGTTTTGGAATTTTAATAGTTTTGTTTTTAAATGTAGTAGTAGACTAGTTTTCTTTAATGTAAATTAAGAGAAATAAACATTTTTTTCGCCTTATTTAGCTTCACGTTCGTGTTGAAGTTTCAGCAAATATGATAATTTTCAGCAAGAGACTGAAGTTAGACTAACTGTCAACGAATAGAGCTTAGCTATCAACGAATTTGCAAGAGACAGATTTCCACTATCACTTAAAGAAAAGGAGTATTTAAATTTTGATTAAAGTGTGTACTAAAAATATAATTTATAAATTTAGTTTAATTTTTTCTCGACCGAATTTTGAAAAGATTTTTAAATGAAAACTGTTATAATTTTTCGTTTTTTAAAATAATTCTACGGCTTAGGATTTTTCTCAATCATCTCACTTAAAGAGCTAATGATCAAATTTAACCAAACGTCATACGTGCATTCAGTTTCACGCAAATGAACTGCTACCAGCAAAAGCATGGATGAGAATTAATCGAGGGAAAAAATAATACATTTCCTTTTGATAATGCTGATTAGTCCTTTTGCTTTTTTCTTGTATGATTCTTTTTTAAAATCAATTGCTCTTAAAGAAATCCTATGTTTATTATAACTCTAACAAAGTTTCCGTATTAAGCGCTCTAAAAGGAGTCATGTCTGTTAGAAATTTAGTAAGGTTTGAATTTTATTTTTATAATGCATAATTCTATTCCTGAAATTTAGTTTTTATCGCTTTCTCTGCTTTAAAATATTGACTTGCCCAATGACTAATAGAACAGAGAAATAGCTCTGGAAATGAACGAAAGTTTTGTAAAATTAGAAACAGAATTAAATTTAGATCAGCACAGATTTTATGTAAAACTATATCTGTTTCTAAAGTGACTGAAATAGGTGACTTTCTTCAAGGAACTGAAAACTGCAGAATTGTTTGCTTACCTATGAGAAAGGTCTTATTTCAGTCTCTCACAAATGTCAAAGAATTTTGTACAAAATGTATATTAATGTAATTTTTTTGCTTAACTTTACAGTTCAGTTTGACATATTCTCTTTCCATACAAAGTGTTGGACTGATAATTGCGTGATGGTAAATCAGACAATGATTTACCATCATACAATCATTGAGAGGTGATGCCAGATCTGGTTTTGCTCGTCTGCTGTCAACAAAATCTGCTAAATCAACTACGGTAGCTTTTGGTTAATAATTTTGATTTTCTGGAGTACACTGCAGTGAATTTAAGTACTAAAATATCGACACTAAGCTTGAAAGAATAAAAAATGGCAACAAACTAGAGCGTTGAAGTTAAAAATATTTTATATTTGATATCATTAGAATTTCTGAAAAAGTGTTAAATGTTGCCATACATTTTTATACTTACTGTATTATTTCTTTAATACATAACGATAACAATTGGTTGCAACAGAAATTAGAGACCTTTCTGTTTACGTGTGTGACATGTTTTCTATAAATTATATAAACCCTTATTCTTATCCGAACCCGTCAGCAGCTTCGCAAAGCGCGATTTTAATAACAAAAAGATCATGCTTTGTATTTGGTGGCATGGCCGTGTTATTATCCGCAAAGAGTATCTAGAAAAAGATAAAACGTAAGGTGTACAGCGAGATGTTAGTGCGTGTTGACCTGCTATCAAAGGAGAACGTCAAACTGAGTTCCGACGCAAAAAGGTTATGTTCCATCAAGATAATGCAAGACCACATGTGTCTGCATTCACCGGCTGAACTCCGTACTGACTCGAATGAGATCTTTTGCCACACGCACCATATAGACCCGACATTGCTCCTTCGGACTTCTACCTTTTTTCACACCTACAGCTATATCTTGCTGGCGCTATCTTCCATCCTGCACAGGACGTGCGAAATAAGGTTGATCTGTTTTTGGATTCGCGTTCACCAAGTTTGTGGGCCGTAGGCTTTGAAAAACTCCCGAAACCTTTGTGGCGATTACTACCCGCACTAAAGGTACTGCTTTCATGTTTTTTTTTTCTAACTTTATTAAGAAACCTTTTTGGCGGAGAACTTTCGTTACAATGCCTGTTGCTATGACGAAATCTGACTGCAGTTTGAATCTCCGAATAGTTTCGAAAATGCTTGTAAAATTTAACAGTTTAAATCCCTCATATCGGTAATATGGAATATGCTTTTCTAAAAAATGTGTTTTCTTACAATATTTCATTTTTATTTGAGGATTTTATTTTGACCATGACAGTTTCATTTTCCACATGCGGAGAGGGCGCAGAAGTTCCCGCCGTCGGGAAGCCGCTGACCGCCGCTGAATATCTTCCCCGTCGGTCGGGCTAAAGAGGAAGACCGCCCCGTAGTGCTGGGGGGAACCATGACTTCGGAGCTGAGAATACGAAATTCAAAGTTTGAAGTGCTTTTCACGCACTTTTTGGAGTTCTTCAAATGCCCTTGAAGCGCTTTCTTCAGAAGTGTATTTTAAAAAATGTCATTAAAATATTATCTTGAATTGTAAATTATCGGTATATAATAAAGATTAAACTAGGAGCTGCTATCAAATCTATAACAAATCTATCAAATCTATGTCTACTATACCTATATCAAATCACGCTCATAAATTAATCATGTAATGTGTTTTGACTAAAGATGTATTTGCTTGTAAAATAGGACCGAGAAGATTAACTTTATCGCTGAAATTTTAAGGAGATGAATTTTGATAGCAGATCAGAGAATGATGACAGAATAAATCGACTTTATTTTTAGTGCATTAGTTGGAAAGCAGTAGTTGACAAATGCTTAGTAAGAGTTAAACATTAAGCAGATTTACCGACTGGATATGCTAAATAACTTTTATTCCATTTTTATCCCCTTCAGGATAAAACCGTTTTTTAACTTAAAACAAGAATTTTATACTTTGCTTAAGAAAACAAAGAGTAAATAAAACACTAAAATTTCCAATCATGAATTAATTATAAGATAATTATAACTAAGTATTTAATATAATAAGAATGTAATTAAGAGTGTTTATATGCATTAGTTTGATCAACGCGATATTAAGGATTTTTACTTCGTCAGTTTGAATTACCGCATCAGAAATACTTTATGCCACTCTTATATTTAAAAGATCTCTTCTAAAGTTGACTTCCTGATTTTCTTGAGAGATAATCGTAACTATCAAAAAATAATGCCAAGCCAGATATTATTTTACAATGCTTGTTATCTATACTGTATACTAAATCGATTTGTGATCTTACTCAGCATACTTTTTAAAGGAATTTTTGTCAAAGTAGAAAGTACATTTTTTCCAGTGCAGTTTAGGATATAGGAAAGCAAAGATTTTAGAGTTTTAAGATTAAGGCACAAATATAACACATAAATAATGAACGAAAATTATGACATATTTAAAGCGCGTAGAATCTATTTAAGTCTGCTGTCAAAATGTGGAATTCGTAATTAAAAAAAAAAACGTACACTGTGAAAGACATGATTAGAGGATCAAACTGTTACACTACTGAAGCAGTTTTTCCCAACGTTTCTCACTTTTCATTGCGGAAGCAATGAAATAGTTGTGCACGTCGTTAGTCCTAGTCGTGTAAGGGAATGTCTACCGGATATTTTTCTGGTAGTTTTCACTATTTTAATTAACATAGTCATGATCTATCTTAATTAATCTATGTGTTTGCATATTCTAAAATTCTTAAGAATAACCTAGTAATTTTTTATGATTGATGGTTAACTCGGACACTAATATATATTTCAGGAGGAAGATATATATATTAGCGCAAGTATTAAACAATTTATTACGATTGATTAACTTAAAATAAATTATTATTTTATCACTTTGCAGCTTTTGCACAAGTATTAGGCATTTTATTACGATTAATTAAAATGTTTACTTATACACACACACACACACACACACACATATATATATATATATGTAAGATATAACAAAATATGATAGCTGCTGTAAAAAAATAGTCACAAAATTAACATCCTTAATTTGGTGCTCTCCCCTATATTCATCCTTTCCCCCAAATTTGAGATCATTCGAAATTACGTGACGTTTTAATGAAAATACCTCCTGCTCAATCAAATAATTGTAAACCAAAACTTTCCTCTAACTCGTAAAACCATCACTTCCTCCCGTCTTCCTTTGAACTACTGCGTTCTCTTTCGCTTGCGCCTTCATGCTGGCAACTCGCCCTTTTTCCATGCTGCTGCTCATTTGCTTAAAATGACGTCGTAGCTTTTTATCTGTGTATATACAAATTATTTGTAGTCAACTATGATCAAAATATAATTTGTCTGCCAAAGAAATAATTTTGATGTACCTACGAATAAAGATGGTGATTCGCCGAAATAAGTTTTGTCAACGTCATATTCCTGCCATATTCACCCAGCCATGTCTACAGCCAGAAGTTAAAAGAAACGGATTTATAACTGCGCACTTAGTAGTAACTATCAAATATATATATATATATATATATAATTTATACATTTTTTTGCTAAATTAATGATTACTTCTGTGAATACGGAGAAAAAGTTTTATGATATTATAAATGCCCGATGAAAATTTTTATTCTAATTGAGATTGCTAACTCTTTATCTATCGAACATTTAGAAATCATTTAAGATTCATCAATTAAATGTATATGAATATGAAAAAGTAAATCTTTATTTTTCCAAAACCAATAAATTTTTAACTGCTTTGCGAATTTTCTAGAAGTAAACCCAAAAAAGGGAACTTTTAAATTTATTTAAGGTCTACCATTCGAAATTAAGAAAGGAAAATACAAATACGCTGATTATTGACGCCTGCACATTATTAGGCTTTTTGACGTTGGAAACGTGACAAACCCATTACGGCCTTGTCGTGATTCGAACCGAGGATTTTCCAAACACTAGATGATACACTATCTGCTAGATGTTAACCCCTCAGACCACAAAAACGCGATTGAGAGAATGCTATAATTCCTTGCCTATTTAGAATACTTGAAAGCCAAAAAATGCCACTTATTTAAGAGATGTGCTGTTCATGATTTCCTTACTTAATGAGTGACTTCATGAAACGTTTTTAAATATGTTAAATTTCTAGAAGTTATATTTTGGAGAATTAAGTACAGAAATTAAGTTGCTTGTTTTTTATTTCGGCCTTCCTGTCACATAATTCACTTCTGGATAATTAATGATTTTATGATATATTATTAAGTAAACTTATTTTGATAAACAATGATTAAATAAATTCATATGGATTATGATGAGGATAATTTATGAAAGAGAAAAGTAAGCTTTAGACTGCTGTAGGTTTTAAAGAAAACTTGAAGAACTCACGTACTTTAAGAGAAATCGACATCTGTCTAAGGTTGAGCTTTACATTGTTTTAAACCATTACAAAAGAGTTAAGCTTAATAAAAGTAAATGTTTATTATTTACTAAATGATAAGATAAGAATTAATTTTAGCACTATTGACTTCTAGTAACATTTTATTTTATTTCAATTATTTTTTTAGAAAGAATATTAGATGATAAAGCCTGCAGTGAGGATTAAAAAGTACGATTAAATCTTCTCCAGCTAAATTAAAAGAGATATTTTCTTCTCTAATCAAGTCTTCTTCGATATCTGTAGCGCTAAAATTTTGGCTTTTCAGCTATTAGTAAAAAGCTTTCAGCTCTTGCCTTTCAGTCAAAATAATTTCCGCTCTGAAACTTAATCCTACGATTGGCCAAATGAATATGTCGCGCGGAAGTGAGAACGCAAATATTTTCAAAAATATAAAAGTGTTTGAAACTTCACGTTTAAAGACAAAGCCAGTTTTACTGACAAAGAAGATTATTTCTATTATCTGAGAGCCATGATTGCACTTGTTATGATCATTAAGTTTTCCGTACGGGAAAAAGTTAACAGGCGATTTAAAATACACACAAACATTTTTAAAAATATAAAAATGTTTGAACACGTATATATATATTCTCGTGAGAGATAACTGACCACTTTTTGTTATGAAAACTGAACTTATTCTTAATCCTGTAATTAAAAAAGTCACAGGAAAACGTATTCTGTCTATTATTTCGGGGGAGGGGCAGGGAAGAAAATTTTGTTATGTAAATAATTAGCTTGCAGTGTATCTATGTTTCATTAGAATAAAAATAAGAGTAAAAATTTGACTTCCGTGTCTGATAAGTAAATTTATACGCTGAATATTTTTTACTTGCTAAAACTCATAAATAAGTTTACTGGCGTTGCATTGTATTCTAAATTCACATTTAAACTCTCATATGTATTACATGGAAAGAAAGCATGACCTAACTCTTTTTGGGAAGAAAAGCATGAGGAAATTTAATATATATAAAATAACAATACTGAGGTGTACTTAATCGCTCATTAAAAACGTACTGACAAACTTAATTAAGTTTATAAAAAGATAGCTAACTTAATATAGAAAGCGTAGCCAAAGCTTAATGGAAGGAATTAATCATATTTTCTCTAAAATCGAAATTAGATTTATAGCGCGCCAGCATTCTCATAAAACAAAAGGTATATTCTATAATATCCTCCAAATTCTAAAATTAAGTCGACCAGTGAAGCCGAAACAATTGATATGACAAGCGAAGGAACTCACTTGGAGGGTCGGTTCGTCACGTGGAATTAACCACAGATGAAGGGAGCGTCCGTCAGCTTGTGTAGTCTCCCTGGCGCAAAGTCAGCTCTGAGCTGTGTGGTGAGGGCTGACGCAACAGTCGATGAAATCACCCCCTTTAAATTCGCGTCGCCGTACTACAGCAAGGCGGGGGGGGGGATTTGCCCCACGTTGCAAGGAAAAAGAAAGAAAAAGGGCGAGTAGGTGAATGATTTGGGGTCATGGTATAACTAATGACTTTTCGACGCCAATTGGAAAAGCAAAAAATTTTAAGGCAGTCATATTTTATTTCTTGCAAGTTATTATTCGGACCGAAAAGTGGTTGAACTTTTCCGGCAGCTAATGCAGTTTCTATGCTGGAATCGCTCAAGATGGATGGTTATGGCATTTTATCGTAACAGTACTGACTTGTCTTTGATTAATACAATTTATTTTTATTGGAATGATCTAGTTAAATTGGAAATATCCGAAAGCTGTCTAGAAGCGGATGGATAACGACACACTGAAAGATGATGTAGATCATAAATATTATATTTACGCATTTACTAGTTTTAAGAAAGTAATTTGAAATTCGGAATTTTATGTACAGTCAAAAATCCATCCTTGCCTCTCATACGAAGAGTCTGACGATTTTATTTCATTGTAAATGTTTACCCGAGCTATAAAAATTGTATTGAAACTACGGTGATTTTAAAGAACTATTCGAGACATAATGCTTGTCACTTATATTTAAGTTTGGTTTACTATTCCACATTAATAACAATCTGAAATGTGAGAAAGGGAACATATCGATACTAAAGGTGAGTTAAACTAATAATTAATGTTAAGCATAAATTATTTTAAATTATTTATATCTTAGGTAATTGCATTCGAATGCCATTGCATGATTTTCTTAATTATTCCAAACCTCAGTATCTTTTCATTTTATATTGAACGTCTTCTGGAATGATTTTAAAATTATTCTACACACAGAAATACTGGTAAATTCAAATGAATTCTTTCGGTGCGCTGTGAGGACAAAATATTCTCTTCTTTCAATGTGAACAATGATCTCTAACGTAGATTAAAAATGGGTGCTTCAAAAGTTACTAAAGTTGGGATTTTTTTCGAATAGTTTGGACTCCTATCTTCTTCAATTCGCTGAGAATTGTCTTTTAAGGAAGTCTTAATTACTTAAGCAGTAAAATGAATTCAAAGATTCTTATAATAGAAACTCTCTGAGCGTTTTGACCGGCTTGATTCGGTCATCTGAAGTTTTGCAAAAGCAAAGGAGGACTAAAAAATTCTATTTTTAAATTCTTTTTAAAATTCTGACAAATGCCTTTTCGATGATGATTTTAAATTGAATTTCTGTTCCGTGGTGATCGTATATGGAGAGTTTTCTTATTATAATTTATTGTGAATTATTGGTTTATTACTTTGCAGCTTTAGCGTAAGTCTTGGGCTTATTAATTTACTTTTAATTACTTTCATACTCAGCTTATAATTTAAGATATTTTGCTTCCTTACTTTCTTTAATAATGTAAATATCATCTTAATAAATGTAAGTTTTGTAAATACAGACTAAATTAAGTAATTATACAAACGCAATTAATAAATGCTGTTTAAAAAAACGGTCTTCATGGCGTATCTAAAATCCTGCGCCGCTCAGAGGGTTAAAGCTAGTTTTCAGCTTGAAAGGTTTATTTTGATAACAAGCTATTTTTTAGTTAAATTTTTCTCGGAACTTAGTTTCTTAATTCAGCCTTTACTAGAAAGAAAATTTAACTGGAGTTTAAACAGCGAGCAAGTGTGTAATTTAAAGAGAAAAGACCCGAAAGCAATTTAGTATTTTCCTGCGCTGTCGCTCTGTTTGCAAAATTCGTATTGATAAGCGATTTTCTTGTATTTCCTAGCGTTTAAAATCTCTGGCCTATGGAGTCGGGTTGATTGTATTCATTGTTGCGTTACAGATATTTGAGCATCTGTGCTTCTAAGGCCTCGAGTAGTGGTGAGTAAATCTCTTAAATTTTACTTATACCTCGAAAGATAAACTTTTAGTTTTAACTCTTACCTCGCTCTTTGATTTCTAGACTTTTGATTAAGAGCGAAGACGATAGGTCGTCAGGCAAGGTGTAATTAGTAGGTGATTAGAATAGACTCAACCTTTTACGATTGCTGTAACTCTCAATTTTGCAACAATCCTTTTAGTTCAGGACTTTAGTTTTTTACTTTGCACTTTCATGTTCAGGAAATTCGAATTTTACCTGGTATGTCCCTTTATCATACTAACGTAGTTTTCATGTAGCATATTTTTATTAGTATAAAAATGCTTGGACGGTGGAATAATTTCTTCAACATATAATATTTCACCCCATCGCATACCAATACTTCTAACAACTATATACAAAATGGAGCCGAAAGGCAAGTAAGTAATCTTCTTTTCTGTTTAAGTTTCATTAGAATGAAAATATTAAACTATTATATATGTTTCATGACTTAGTTCTTTTCAGGAAGAAAGAGATGAGGAAGTTTACTATGAATATAACAGGTCTATTAACCACGTAGCAGTAATAACATAGCTGAAATAGTCGAAAGTGTCAGTCATCTATTGTAATTGTGTTTTTGTTGTTTCAAATGGCAGGACACTTGAAACTTAATGCATTCATCGGGAATGACCAAAACTCATTCGCCATTCAGCTGTCTCATCGTGGAAATCATTGCACAAGATTCACAACAGGGAATGACTGATTTTACAGCCATGAGAACGGAGAAATTTTCCCCCAATTTTGATGGCGAATACCCCTGACGTCGGACCCGAGGATCTTCCACACTGTTTTTTCTAATTCCAAATCCTTCTAAAGGACTTTCGACTCGCCAGTATTTTAAATGTCGCATGCCGCGCAGACACACTATTCACTTACAAACATCCAAACCTTCTCCGAGTTTTGAACACGGACCCAACGGTACGACTGCCGGCTGTACTAACTACTGTACAAACCAGGGAGGATTTTCGTAGTTGCTTTTTTGAGACATTCTGTTATTTTTAGTGAAACAATAAAATGAATTTTTGAGTTTAAATATTAAAATGGAGGTTTGAAATTCTGAATACTTTATGAAGGATTTAAGGCTAACATTTCTGACTAATTCTAATATAAATTATTTTGATACACAAAGGAAAACATGTTTTTAAAAGGTCTAGTTTTATTCCTTGATTCTAAAATGATCGATATAAAAGTATATTTAAAAGGTATATTTATCTCTTGAGAAATTTTAAAAAATATGTTTTGGGAAAGACTGAAATGGGAAGAAAGAGAAACAAATAAGCGCCATGAAACTTTTATTCAAGATTTAAAAAGAATGAAAACATCAAAATCAGTTAGACCGGGAGTAGCAAATTTGTTCGTTGCAGCTAATAAAAATTAGTGACAACCTCCTTTCATAGTCGCCGAATATAACACAAAATCTCGTTAATTTTAAAATTGCACTTAGGCTATAGAGATATCACTGATTTGAAAAGAATTCCAACCAGTGATAGAAATATGTTTAGTTTTAGAAAAGCCAAATGATTTAAACATAAATATTATGTTCAGTTTTTGTTAATGCTACAATTTACACAGAATTAATTATGTAAATAAAAAATTGTAATGTATTTTGAAGCCCTAATAAATTAATTGCGGCAGAAAAGTATTGCAAATTTTATACGTTGCCAGTTACTATTGTCAGTGGCGAAAGAAGCTTTAACGCAAACTTAAAATAATAATAATTTATGCACGTATAGCTCAAATATTCAATCAGTCAAGGAAACCTTTCAGACATGGCAGTTCTCCGTACGTAACACAAATTAAATGATAAATTAGACTTGGAAAAACTTTATTGATGATTTTGTTTCGTTAAAAGTGAGGAAAAATTAATTATAAATATGCGTGAAAGGTTTGTGAAATACATTTTAGAATAGGTACAGTCCCATTAATACTGTAGAGTCATTAGGTTTATTTGATGCTGGAGAAGTGAAAAATGAGCAATGCACTCTCCGGGACCACGGACCTCTCGAATACGCGTCGAGCGTACTGACCACTACACCACGAAGGCATGCTAAAAAGGCGGGCCTTTTTAAAGGGAGACTGAGAATTAGGGGACCCAATCGCCAAATCCTGGTGGTGGAGAATCTTCATCCACCATCGTTTTTAGTTCGGGTGACAGTTGTACAGTCATTAGGTTATTTTGAAAGCAGGAGACATGAAAAATGAGCAATGCCCTCAACGGGATTCGAACCAAGGATCTCTCGAATACGCGTGGAATGTGCTGACCACTACACCACGAAGGCATGCTAAGAAGGCGGGAGAAATACCTTATAACAGAAGTTCATCTACAGACGGCAATTTTGTTCTAAAGTTGCTTTAAGCTACTGATTTTGATGGACTCGAACCTGGACCTCTCGAATATGCGCCGATGCAGAATAATGTATATATTTCTTGCTGTCCACTACAGAAACTCAGAACATCGTACATTGCAGATAGCGGCCTGCATTTACCTCTTTGCTTCAGTCTGAAAAATATGTAAGCACGACTCTGTTTGTTATAATACCAGTGAAGCCAAAATTAGATCCGCATTATATTGATTGCTTGTTTGGATTATGGCAAAACAAGTTAAGAGTATCTTGCCTAAGCGCAAATGTTTTCATAGAAGATTTTTTGTGGAAAATTGAATCTCATTTATGCGTCACGTAGGAAAATCCATGAAAACTCCTTTTCAGTTCATCACCGAGATTAAAGCCCTGAATCTTATCCATTCGGCTATTGGTGTTTTCGTTCCTGTTTAAAAGAAGAGTTTTTCTCAATAACAGTAACATAGGATATCTAATATCAATAAAGCATAAAAAATACTGTGTACATTAATAATTAATAAGATTCAAACACGATTTGTTTTACATTTCAGTTCAGAAATGAAGTAATTACAAAACTCAGTACTTCAGAAAGTAAATACATTATCATATCAACTATATTTATTGTATCATACTTTCGTTTACGTAGCAACGTGTAAAAATTTATGCATTTTTATGAAATTTATTTTGTTAAAAATTTCTTAAATTTTTATGTACCGTTTGCTTTTGTATTTTATTATAAATCTACGTATTTGATAATTGCACAGTATTAACGGAACCTATGTTTTGAGTACTTTCGGTTTCAAACATCTGATAAAATCTAATCCTATATCCCTCTTCCTTAGTCACTGCCTTATACCAGGCAATGTTATTTACGGTGCGTTTCAGGCATGTATATCAAGTGCAGTTGTAATTGGGGAGAGATATAATTGACATTTGGTTATCTTGAAGCTCAAAATGCTGTAAATGCCAAATACTGCTCAGTAAAATATACAGTATATAGAAGAATTGGAATTCAGCGACGCCTTTTAATTTAAAATTAAATTACTTTAAATAGTTTTACTAGTTAGTAATTTTTAATTAACAGAGAATTTTTTTCCCTAAAGAAACAGATTAGAACAAGCGAAGTTGCAGCTGATTTATAGATTTAAATCAGTGAAGTAAGAAAAATGGAATTTAAAACAGTTTTTTTTATTTTTAATTAAAAACGTGAATTAGTTATAAATAAATAAAACTACTTACTTATTTGTACTTATAATTATGCTTACTTATGTTCCCTTCTGATATTCCCGTTCACAACGGCATATTAACAGTTTTTTAATATGTACAGTAGTGTTTTCATTACTACTATGCTTTAAAAAGAAGCATAAATCTTGGTTATCAGTAATATTAGAAAATAAATTACGAATCATAATATTATATCAAAACCAGATACAGATGTGAATATTGTGAAATAATATCCTGTCACACCTAAACACATTCAATAAGTATAGATTATACATGTTATTAATAATTCGATAAATATGGCACATACATAATTTGTTAACAATTAAATTCCACGGAATTTATGCTGTATTATTTTAAACTTTTCCGTTATTTCTTTCTGATATATTACATTCATAAACTAAATGCAAAATTAATTAAACAACAATATTTTAATATCTATTTTTTATATACAAAATATGTTATCCAATTGTTGCATTGCTTATTGAGGTCACAAGGTATTACTATTGTCCTTAGATGAACCGCGCTAAAGTGTCAGAACCACTGTTTTAAGATACAAAGGTGCAGTGTAGGCCCGACGAAGGATTTTTTTTTTTTTTTGATGGAATGGGAAGTGTTCATATTTCTACACTGAGCCTTCTCGTCCCTTAAGAAAATTATATGTCAGGTGCATCCTGTATGGACATTCTGTCACTTCCCTGAATCATTCATGATCACCGTACCCCAATGGTGAAAGAATTTGCAATCAGATATTGCAACATATAATCAGTTTTGGTTTCTAGGAGATGCATTGAGAAATAATTTCCCGATTTTGACGCTTCAGTTTTGTCCTTTTGATCTCCTAACATGAGGTTCTTGAAATGTTTGAAGGAGGGCAATACGGAAACAAATGTACGATACCTGAAAACAGCACCATCCGGTGACGCACAGTTTTCGTCTATAGTGGAAAACTGATGGGCTGAAATTCCTTTATTGGTGCCAACGACTCGATGATTTCTAGCCTAGACGTATGTCATTATTTTGATGCTATTGTTATGTGTACTTTCATTGTTTTAACTGTTTATCAAATGTTTACATATTTTAATCAACATGCCTACTTAAGCATATAAACTAATTTCCGCAACTGCTATTTTACAATGTTCATTTAAAGGTGTTATGATTTTGTCTTTCCCTGAGTACTCAAGACGGTGCGTGTGCTTAGTCTTCTGTCAGTCATCGGTAGACTATCATAAATCTGGTGTTAATCAATATGCTGTTTTACGCACATAACTCATATCATTGTTCTTGCATATCGTAGCCCTAGAATCTTTTGACAAGTTAGAAGTATGGCTTCATTGTCGAAGACTTGAGGAGGATCAATTACTATTAGGTATTTACTATAAGCATTATTTTTGGCTTCTCAGTGTGTATACAGTAAGGTAACATGTCCCAATATAAAAAATTTTTGAATAAAAGCGTAGTAAATTATTATGTTTTTTGGATGACGTACATGTTTTCATTCCATTGCTTTATAATCCAGCGAGATCATTGGTTACTTCACATAATACATCAATTTATAAAGTACATATATTTTGAACAAAAAAATCTCTTTTTTAAACTTCTAAAGAGTCATTACTTTATGTCAAAAATACGTCTGTTCCTTAAAAGTACAATCTTAAAAAATTATTGAAGTATTTTGATAATATTTTTAAGCACAGATACGTTGCGTATGTTATCTCATAGACATATTTACTAATATTTAAGTGAAGTACTTCAAAGATATTAATTTGTGCATTAATATTACCTTAGAAAGGCAGTAATAAATCGCTAAATTTTATTATTTTATATAATAATTGATTTTAAGTTTAAATTCTAAGCTTTAATTCAAGTAATGTTTTACAAATATCGTATTGTTGGTGAATATTAAATAAATATTACAGCCATATTAATCTTTGAAAATACCAGTGTATTGCTACGGATTTATCGTGTTCTGTTCCTTTCGTGGTATCTTAAGATTCTTGGCTGTAGTGGTCTACATTATTTATTTATTTTGTGCTCCGCTGTTAAGCACTACACGAAAAGGGATGGATATCTCGTAGAGGACTTTTTAAGGGAAACTGGTTCGTATCCACGTTATGCATAGCAAAAACCATGAAAATATCATTAATCATGCAACGTTATCCCTAAAAAGCATAATTTTTTCCAGAAAACTGATATACTTTCATGCAGCTATAATGAGAAATTTCTCTTCTATTAAGTTTGGCGTATGAACGAAAAAATAAGTTCCATATTGTTCTTCTAGATTTATTTCTAATAGCCACTTTTAAAATAATTGAAGAAATAACAATCCACATTCACTTACTCTGGGCTAAATTTTCTGCGTTTATATGGTTTCATAACTTACAAGTGCTCCTGTTATGCTTTTATAAAGATTTGAACAAATAAATAAGAAAAAGAATATTTGGAAAGAATGAAATCATAGTGTTACCGGATGCTCTTCTTGCAAAAATAGCATTTGTATTGGGAAGATGAAAGCGGCAGAAAAGTGCCGGCGTAAATTTGTTACGCGAACGACGGTCGTTTCATTTCCTGAGCTCTGTATTCGCGGCAGGAAAGACAGAGTCTGAAATTGAATCGCTTTCACATAAGGGCTAAATAAGCTTTTCAACCACTTTTACAACACGATAGATTTGATATAAAATTACATAAACAATCGCCATCGAAATATGTGGAATCATCCGTAGATAGTAAGTTCAGTATAGATATTATACGGAGCTTCCAAAATAAATAAAAGAAATAAACTTGGGATATGGAAACTTCAGATTACAATCTAAGATTTCTAAGAAGAATATGCCACTAAAATTATACAGATAAATTATGAAATTGTACACGTCAGCTAGAAATATTAAAAAAAATCGAATAAGTATTTCTGCTGAAGAGTCATTAGGTCATATCGATACGTAAAAAATGCGCAGTGCCCTTGCTGGGATTCGAACTCCAGAACTCCGATTACGTGTCAGACGGGCTTCCACTTACACCACGAAGGCACGTAGAAAGGAATAGAATTTACCTTATATGCTTTCTTAGCTAAAAATAGCATCCACTACTACCAACTCATGAAACTAAATTTCTAAAGTTGTATAAAACTAAAACTCAGTTCAGAAGGAAATTCAGTATTTAAAACTGACATTTGCTTCTGCATTTCTCCTCTGAGTGTAAAACGATATAAACAGAAAATAATTAAAATATTAAAAAAGGTCTTTTGCCGTTTGAGAGAAGATTGTAGTCTGTGCCTTACTAAGAAATTTTAACATCACCATTCAGTTTTATTTTGGATTTAGACAAGGGTGCACGAAGAAGAGTTAGAAATTTTATTACCGATCTATTAATAAAGTTTCTATACCGATCTATAAAATTTATTATTTTCTTCAAAATACTACTAAGACCTACAAATAATATATAGTTTCAAATAATTTGCTTTATTATGCAGTTAAACAAACCATTTTTATAATACCAAAGATAAGAAAACAACCTAATTGCCAAGAATGTTCTCTCTTGTTTCTAATTTGATTTAAAATGGACAGCATTTATTGCTCTTTAAAGACAATATACTAAGTGTTAATCAGATTACCATTAAATAATACTTTGAAGATAATTTAAATGATATTCTGACATGATTAATCTTTTTAAAGCGTCATCTAAGAATCAGAAAATTAAATGCTTTGCATTTTTTCAGTTTCGGAGAAAAGATACAAAACGGCAAGCAGATCTGTGTTAATTTATATGCAGCATTAAATATTAAAACCGTCAGTCTTGTTGATGAGCAGGTAAGAATGTGGAATAATGCAATTTGTTAGCAGTACATTTTTATAAATATATCTTGATTGGACTCTAACATTTTAAACAAATTTTATGCGAAAGTGTAATGCATTTTTTATTGTACTTTATCTACTTACGCAAATGAATATTATCAGATATTGATGCAGCCAAAATCAGATTTGAAAAGATAATTCCTTCATTCTCTATATGCACGTTCGTGTCCGGTAGGGATTACTTTGATTGCAGTCGAATCAACTAAAAAAATTCTGGGTCAGAACGTTTCCCTGTTGAAATGTTTTTAATAGCCATCTTTTCTGTAAATCTCCAGTTTTCCCCTGTAAAATAGTATATTCCTGTTCAAATTGTTTTCGTCAACTGCGAAATGGTTGTATTAGACTTGGATCCAAAGAATGCGAGTGAAATCCACATAGGTGTGGATCTAAAGGAAAGGTAGAGTTTTCAAGAAAAGTTTTGCCATCGATCAGCTCTAAAACAGCAAGATCCCTCGCAAGCGCCAATGCCCTTGCAAGCGTCACGTTCCCTGTCAACCACTTTCTGTGACATGGAGCACAAGTCCGTGTAGTTAACAAGCGTCACCTGCCACTCACATTCAAATGGCAACAGGCTCCGCACATCTCTAATCGAAAGTTACCCATGTCCGTTCCCGACTTCGCAATCAATGTCGAATCTGACGGGCAGCTACCATGCCAGCGCTAAGCATCTTTTTTCGCTTGCATTTTTAGAGACTTTGCCAGAACAAGGGCTGTATGAAAGAACGGATAAAATAATTTTTCGAAGAATGTGTCACGCGCTGCTAATTAAATTCAAAGGACATTTTAAAGTCGCTTAATGAATAAATGCTAGTAACAAGTCACCAGCCATTTCTGTACGTTAATTGAAATGGCTAAGATTTTTTTTTATCCTGCTTACCAAAGTATTTTAATTTTGTTTCAAAGCAGGTTTTTGTTTTTCTTTTTGGTAAATTATGAAATGTATTTCTTAAGAAATTTTGAAGTTTATCAACTGTAACGACTTGTGTTCAGGCCTAAGTGAATTTATAAAGTTACCGAACTCAGTCTGAATGTTTTCCTGTGATATCACTAACCTATTTTTCTGAATGCAAAGCAGACATGACCAGATACGATAAGCCCTTTCAGAAACGGTATAATATGCCTTAAATTACTAATAATTTTATTCTAAAATTCCCTTACACAGGCGAATTTGAATTCTGTGTTATCTCACTTGTTTGACAGTAACATCAGATGAAGTCCAATAGTTTTATCTTGGTCAAGAGGCAAGTGTTGCACCTGTCCTTGGTTTACACCTTGAACGTCTAATACGTCATAACAAGGATTTGCAAAATTTCTCCCAGTTTTGAGGGAGAATTTTCCGGACTACGGCTATCAGTTCTCTTCCCTTTCCACCAACTTCACGACAGGCCTTTCCACTCGACAGAGTTTTAAGTGCTCACATGCTGCAGGACATTATACTCATACAAACATCCTTGCGTTTTCCGAGATTCGAGCGCAGGCCCAAGGCTATAGCAGCTAGCTCCCTTACCATCACAGCTGCAGGACAGTTTGAATTCTCTGATACAGGCATTGACTAATGCAGGCGAACTTCGAGAACTGTAAATATTTGCATTCTGCTTTTAACAGCTATTGTGATACAGTCAGTCTGTTTATATCTATAAACGTTTTTTAATGACACTTTTTTTGTTACTTATCTCAATTTTGTTTAGAATTAATTACTTCTTAATGTCTGAAATTCTTGATTTTACAAATTTTCTTGGTGATTTCTGGTAAAATTCCTCATGTAACTCAAATTAAGAAATGCTTTGCTAATTTTTCCATCTCTCAAATTAAAAAATTATTAACAATGCCATAGCCATAATTCTGATCAAGTAACGTTTTGGTTCGTTGTCTGTAATCTGGAATGATAACTATTAGAATGAAGTGCTTGCTGTGTTGTGGTAGAAAGAAAACTAATTATTAAGCCATAAGAAAGTGCAGGTAATCAGAATTCTTGGACTGAAAGACCAATAAATTAATTTGCTCAGATTTGCACCCTTACTCTAGTCATTTTATTTAGTTTTAATAACTAAAAAATAAGTGTAAAATCTCTTAAATTCTGAGGTCTAGCCATAACGTTAAATTTTTTATAAACCAGATGAAACACGAGGAAGTGATTTTAGCTTTTAATTTTGATTTAACAAACAACGGGAATGAAGGAGAATATACGAGACAAACATTTTACCTTTCCTTACAGACAGACTCCTACACTACTTAAGGGTAATATACTTAGGCAGTCACGTATAGATACGCCATTAACAAATCCTTGTCGTATACTAACCTAATCCTCCGAACACATTAATCATGTATTTATTAAATGGGTATTTCATGCAGAAGTGCAATTAAAAATGAAGTTACTTTTTTAAATGAAACAAAATTATTTTTTATTGAAAATGTTTGCGTAGATTTTATTGAAAATAAACTATTATATGAGTTATTATACATATACCTAAAATATAAGCTTCAAATCTGAGCGTAAAAATTGATAAAATAACTTTTCATTTCCTACAACCAGCAGACAAAACAAAAGGAACCTTGACCGAGTTCATATCGTAAACACGTCTAAGGGAAAACTGATAACGTCCCAAACTATGAAATTCATGAATTAAATACAAATTCTGTGTAAGAATAATCTTTAAACTTTTGACGCGTGCATGACGTAAAGTATGCATTTGGACAGCCAAAGATAACATTTTGCGATATTACGGATTTAAATATTACATGAGTACTGCTGAATGAATTCAGAAGATAAAAGACGAATCTTTTGATAAAAGGCAAACAATTTCTCCTTCTTTATCAGATGTTATTCAGCATTATTCTGACATTATTTTTAAATGCTCATCAAGAATCATGGGAACTTGACTGCATGATAACAAGAAAAGAATCAATAGCATTTGTTTTAAATCAGTGCCTCAAAGAAATGATCAGTAAATAAGACCACAATTAATATATACATTTTGTAATCAAAGTGTCCACAAATTTGGTAATTGCCAGTTTGTATACATTAGGTATTTTTTGAAAGCAGAAGATTCGAAAAATGAGCACTGCCCACGTCAGAACTCGAACCACGGACCTCTCAATACGCGCCGAGTGTGCTTGACACCACGAAGGCATGCTGAGAAGGCGGGAGAAATACGTTATTAGATAGAACTGATTGTTTATTCGCTAATATTGTAGAGACATTAGGATCATTTAGAAGCCGAAGATGTGAAATGATCAACGCCTTCGCCGGGAATCGAACCACGGACCTCTCGGTTACGCGTCGAGCATGCAGACCACTACACCACGAAGGCCAGCGAAGAAGGCGGGAGAAATATCTTACAATATCTAACACCAAACATTTATGTTATTATTTTACCTTAAAAACAACTATTAATTTCGCTAGAACAGGCAGTTTTAAAATCATCTTGGCGCAACTACTTAACCTTTAAGAAACCTTTAAAAATTATTATATCTCTCAGAAGAATTCAGAACTGTTTCAGCCATTCACTCAAGTTATGTCCTGGACATGCTTCTTATTGAAACCAGTCAGAAAATCCTCTCAGTATCCCAGAATCTAGTATTAAACAATTTAACTATTAAAATGCAATAAATAGTTTAAATTATAACTGAGCTTTCAGGAATTACATATATAAAAGCAACTTCCAGTCCTTTTTGAAAAGCGTCTAAAATTTGTTTTGCTTCCTTCTTTACATCGAATCGGATAAGCTTTGATCAATTTGTACTGTTTTTTCCAGAAAGCTTACAAATAAGATCATTAGAGATAAATTTTTAGAATATACTAGACATTTCTCTGGTTTTCAGGCAGCGCTGTGAAATAAATGAAATAATCAAAAAGTTCCTTAACAGTTAATATTGCTTCAATTTTTCTTTTTTCTCTTAACAGTTTATATTCCCTTAATAATTTTCTTATTGGACATTTACCTTAGCTACCTTTGAGAAACAATTTACTTTAATATCTGAGCTGATGTAGGTATGGCTAAAGGTTCTTAATTGATTTGAAAAATAAGTTTCTTTTTCCCTAGACTTTTAAAGCTCATTTTAATTTTGGGTAAAAATGAGCGAAAATTTTGTAGGCAGAATCTAAAACTTTAGAAAGAACTGAACTTGAATTTCCATTGCAGCCAGAATATGGGTGGAAGATCAGCTAGGAAATTTCCAAATACAAATTTTCTTGTTTTAGATTCTAATTCTTCTTTACTTGGAATTATCACAAAGGCAGTTCCCAGTGCATATTAGAATTGTTTTTCTTTTTATGCATGTTTGTTGAAATCGCTTTGTTTTTTACTACCGCTTGTGTAAATTGCTTTATTTTATAAATTCGAATTGTAGTTCCTTCCCCATTTACAAATACATGCTGAAATTGCTTGATTTTTTTGTAAATTAAATATATTGTGAAATTGCTTTGAGCTTCATAAACGCATACAGAAATTGCTTCGCTTTTTATAAATGCATGTTGAAATTGCTTTTCTTTTTACGAACATTCTTGAACTGTGCTACTGCTTGTTTTTAATACTGTGTTAATTTACTTTGCTTTCCGGGATAATGCTTTGTAATTTATATAAAAATATGGCTTAGGGAATATATGCTCCTCAAAAGGGAAAGACGAAGCGAATTAATTATTTCACCAAGATTTAAAATGCATTCCAATATATTTAAATAAAATTTAACTGCTTTAAAAATTATATTCACTGTAAATTTGTTGCAAATTTGCCAGTTACATTTTTATGTTAATTGATTATTCATTAGTCATTTCAAATGTTAATCAACAGCGACATGACGCATATGTATAATAATCAGGGAAATTTCTGCGTATAAAACGCATTTAGATTTTCTAGGAATGTCCACTGTTGCAAACAAATGCCTTAACATCTGCAAGTACGACATTTATTTATTTAAATTCTCCCTTACTGTTAACGTTTTCTTTCTTTCTGTTTTTCCCTAGCTTCTATACATATATAGAGGGGAATAATAAAAATTACTTATTCTTTATGTCTTCAACAAAAACACAATTACAGTTTGGCATAACTTCTCAAAATGAGCTTGTTATATATTACTTATTTTACTACTGTCACTAGTTTCATCTGAATGTGTTTTCGAAGTGAGATTAAATCAGAATTTAATCAGATTAAATCAGAACAAAAACATTATTTATCGAAGATACTCTAGAATTTGTTTTCTGATGGTTGACGCTTGTATTTTCTCACTCAAAGCCAAATTTCATTCCAGATTCCAAAATTGAAAATGATAAAATAAAAATATCGACATAGGACTTGTAGTTGTAATACTTTCTCATATAGTATTGAAGTAACAAACGAACTTTTATATCAAAATTACGAAAAAAAGCAGCTTTGCTACAAAACTCAGTACCCCTGAATGGATAATAATAGTTCCTTCACATACTTTCTGTTATATTGTTTTCTAATAAATCCAGAACTAATTTTTATTTGAATACTTTAGGTGAAAGAGTAAAACGTAATTTATAATTAACGAGGCACCTCGTTTATTTTACTTCAGTTATAACAGCACAATTTAGAACTCGACGTTAACTTTTGTCACATTTTAAAACAGTCTCTAAAACTGCTTATCTTGTTTCATGAATCGAAGAGGGTTAAGATAATTTACATGCTGATCGATTATTACAAACACAAAAGCATTTATTTAATATTTATTTTGTACCAGTTATCGAAACCTAAGTACACTTTACTAATTTTAATGTTAATTAATAAAAGGGCTACATAATTCACTTTCTTAAATGTATCTTTAAAACTATCTGCAGCAAATTTTAAAAAAATCATTTGCAAAGCCGAAAAGTACGAAACATAAACTAATTATCTGAGAGTATTCTTGAACTGATTGCATTTGTTGAGCTGCAAAACTGATTCTTTTTGTTCAGTATTTTGCCTGAAGAGGTCAGTTTCTAAAATCAAAAGAGGCAGTCACAAATACATAAATGTAATGGCAACAAAATTTGTTGTTGATGTGACTTGTATTGTGTGACAGTAACATCGGAACAAGTTCCACGAAATTTAACGTGACAAAAAGAGCAAGACTGCGCCTGTCGTTGGCTAAAGTCTTGAGCACCATACAGGTGACAGTACGACTTCGCTCAATTCCGCCCCAATTTTGATGGGCAGCACCCCGGGAGGATGCGTTCAACGGTCTCCTACTCCACCTTTCTGAAGAAATTTGCTAACAGATTGATTGATGATATGCTACAAATTGAAAGTAAAATTAGTAGTTGTAGAAGCAAAAAAGATTTTAATTTAATTATTGAAGAGGCTGAAAATTTAATTGTGAAACGTATGAAGAAAGAATTGGTTACAAGGAAAAATTATAATAAAAAACCGGTGTTATGGTGGACCGCTGAATTGGAAAAACTTAGACGCAAGACAAGGGCAGCTAGGAAGAAATACTAATATCCAGGCTTGGAAGCTAGGAAGAACTAATATCCAGGCTTGGAGGAGAACGTTAAGCGGGAAAGACGGATAGAATATAATAGGAGTTTGGCATTTTACAAAAAGAACATAAAACGTATAAAAAAGCAGTATAGATGTAAAATATTTCTGAATAATAAATATTACTATGATCAATTCTATAAAGTTGCACTAAATAAGAGAAAGAAGTGTGTAATTTTGAACACAGGAGGTGATGGCGAAAGTATGGAAAATATCTATCGAATTAAAATTAAGGAAATTATGAATATTCAAGATGGGTTCGTCAACAATATTGAATATATAAAATATGATAATATAGAACATGTAGAAGAAGATTTCACTTATGAGGAAATCTTTAATGTTATTTCCTCTTTGCGCAATACTTCTGCCCCTGGACTTGACGGAATGGGGGCCTTAATAATAAAATATTTGTTTGATGCCTGCCCCTCCTTTTTTCTTATTACATATAATAAATGTCTTGAAATCAGTGTCTTTCCAGACACTTGGAAAATTGCAGAATTGGTTTTGATTGCAAAAGATAAAGGAAAGTATAGACCAACATGTTTATTAAAGGTCCTATCTAAAATCCTGGATAAATTAATAGTTAACAGAATCCAATTTCGTATAAATCAGTTACAGATTATGTCTGATAGACAATATGGATTTCGGAGGGGTAGATCAATTGAATTAGCCCTCTATAGAGTTATACAGGATGTTAGGAAAAGACGCGAGACTTCGCATTTGGCCCTCGTTTCGTTTGACGTCCGGGGGGCTTTTGACTCTGTGATATGGTCTTCTTTGTTGAAACATTTGAGCCCTCTTGGACTATCCGTCAATTTATTTGAACTTATTAGGACTGTTTTAGGAATAGGGTTCTTATATATAGAGGAAATTCGAGAAATATGGAACTAAGGTTTGAACTGAGTCGCGGCTGTCCCCAAGGCTCTTGTAGCGCCTTCCTGTTCTGGGGCCTTGTGGTTGATACCCTACTCCATGATATCCGAATACCAAATGTAAATATATATTGTTATGCAGATGATCTATTGGCTTTAGTAGAAGGTGACTCTCTTAAGAATATACAAAAGACCTTTGTTGTTTTAGAGAATAGTATGAAGAAATGGAGTGTGAGTGAAAAAATTGTTTTTAATAAAGAAAAAACTAAAGGTCTCTTCTTTCCACGTGGTGGAAAGAAAGTAAGTCACCCGAAGCTCTATTTCGATGGTAAGAGAATTAAATTTGACAAATATATAAATTTGGGTGTTATTATTGATGATCACTTAACTTTTATCGAACATTTTAAAAATATACAGAGGACCACAGATAATATTTTGATATTTTACAAAACCTATTTTAATTCTTCATTTCTAACAAGTAAAAATCTAATATTGAAACAGATTTATGAAAATGTTGTGTTGCCAAAGATTATGTATGGAGTGGGTGCCTGGGGCTGCCGGGCAGGGGAGCTGGTAAAATTAAGAAATAAGATAAATTAAATAAAGAGAGTCTGGCTGCTTGTTCTGACCAGAGCCTTTAGAACGGTTTCTAACGAGGTTCTATGTGTCTTGGCGGGAATTGCCCCTCTCTCATTATTCTATCAATTTTATTATAATAAATTTAAACTTAGAAATGGTATTATCCAGAGTATTATTGAGTTTGATGAAGTAGTCGAGGCCAATGCTTTTAAATATGACAGTGAATTTTCTATACATCCAAAAGATCACTTAAGAATAATAAATGATAAACATATGTTTCAAACCAGTGAATTTAATATTTTGACGGATGGTTACGGATTCGAGGGCGGAGTCGTTGGGGCTTTCGTTGTTTTTTATTATGGGGTTGAAATTTACATGAAGAAATTTAGACTAACTAATTTAAATTCTGTTTACCAGGCTGAGACCTGCGCTATTGATGAAGCCCTAAATTGGATTAAAAATAACTTTAATAGTCCACACTGTTTTAATATTTATTCCGATGCATTATCTGTTTTGGAAGCGCTCTCGGGTCTGAAATGTGAAAATAAAATATTGTACCATATTAAAGAAAAGTTTATACATCTTCAAAAAATTCATATTCTACATATTCACTGGATAAAAGCACATGCTGGAAATCTGGGAAATGAGAGGGCGGATATTCTAGCTAAGGAAGCGGCTCTGGGTGAGGGTGATAGCTTCGACGTTATACCCTCTAGACGCATTATGGTTACAAGACTGAAATCCATTTTATTTAAAAATTGGGCCAATGATTGGGATAATTCTACAAAAAAAGATTGGATTTTTAAGGTTTTTAACAAGATGAATCTTAGTTGTGATAGAGATTTTAATCAGATTTTAACAGGACATGGACGTTTCCCTTACTATTTGAAACGATTTGGGATTCAAGAATCCAATTTGTGCCTCTATTGTAATAAAACAGGAGATTCTAAGCATTTCATAGAAGATTGTGCACTCACTGAGAATTTAAGAAAATTGTATGGTACTCCTCTATTTGGTAACCAGAAAAAACTTGCTGTAAAAAAGAAGATTGCGAAAAAATTGATGGAAGTAATTAATACAAATAGAGACCAGATAGGCATAGGTTAGGGGATGGAGTTTCTATTTCTAATTTGTTTATAACAATTACTTTTATTTTTTATGTTCGCTTGTGTTGATGTCTGGGTCTGGAGGTTTTTCTTCCAGTCGTTGTTACTATTTTGACCTGTTTCAACTTTTTTTTGGTTGCTCGGTGCCCGGACTTGGTCTTTCGGTGTTTTTTTATTTGCTAGTTTAAATTTTCTCTTGGATTTAGCGTTAGTTTTGCTGGGATACAACCGGGTTGCTGGGTGACCGTTTGTTGTGAAACGGGCCGGTCCTGCTATGTCATTATGGCCAGCGTATGCTGGCTAGGTGGACTGGGGCTGCGACCCTTTTCAATCAACCAACTAACCCCTCTTCTCCTACCATCCACCTTTCGAGAGGCTTTTCGGCTCGCCATGTATTTAGAGTGCCCCCATGCAGCAAAGACACTATACATTTACAAACATCCATGCCTTCTCCAAGATTCAAGCCTGGGCCCTTCAGTATTGCAGTAGGCTTCCCTAATCACCATACTGTCTCAGCGGCAGTAACAAAATTATAAATGCTATGTGTTTTACTAAAAGAAAATTATAGTATGTAAGCTAATCTGTAAATAAATAGTTTACTTTTTCACGTCTAGAAAATATTAAAAGCTATTTTTCTTAAACCATAATTCGATTGCTTTTATATTCATTTCATTGTTAGAAAATATTAAAAGCTATTTTCCTTAAACCATGATTCGATTGCTTTTATATTCATTTCATTGTTAGAAATAATCATATTATTCACATTTCTTTATTAGTAGCATTCGTATCCTATTATTAGAAACGTTTTAAAAGTTTAGCAATTCATCCTATAGAAAAAAATTAAACAGTAAATTCAGCGTAATATTCAGATAAAAGGTAGAAGCAATATTTGAATCTATGCTAGATTATTGTGATTTTTCTTGACTGATATTCTAAAGTCAGATTACTTTAATAAACAAAGAAATCTCTTCAATTAAACGAAACGTTAAGTACATTTTCAAAAACTCAACAAGCTGCTTTAAAGAAAAATATTCAAAAGCTTTTTTAATAAGCTACATTAAATGAAAAAATAAGCTAACCTTCTACGTGGCCACTGAAATTGCCCATGACTTCGAGAAGTTCTATTCACAGCTCTGTTGCAAGCGAAGTTTAAGCAAGTTCGCAGGGAGGCAAATTATATGCCTTTGCAATCAGGGCAAAGTGAAAAAACGCCGTCTACGAAGGGATAAAATACAAAGGTTCGAGTGCAAAATGCGGTAATTTGAACCGTTGTCCTTGCTTATGTAAATAAATAAACAATGTGCGGTATTCGAGATGACTTTACCCTTACCAAAGATTGAGTACCACCACTCTTCTCCTTCCCACCACTTCCCTAGTAAAAAAGATTTCGCTACTGTAAACATGCAGTTGGTCGCACTTTGGAGCTCTTTAGCCATTTTTAATTCGCAGCAATCGTCTCGAGATTAGATAAAAACACCTTGATTCCGGACAAACCCAGAATTTTGAATAGCCAGTAGTGCCTGATCGTATTGGTATTGTGATTAACAATCAGTAGTGTCCTAATTCTTCTGCATTTCAGTTGAAATTAACCGAATTTAACTGCACATTTTGTTTCTGTATATATTTCATGAGCCATTCAAGTGTTCTGGGGTTCATTTTTTGCAGTAGCGTAGAGGCTCACATCTGTTAATTTATCCTGACTTCAAAACAATGTCTTAAATAGCAACACGGTATTAATTGCAATAAATAGAACAATAACAATGCATTTAATGTAAATCTGCAAAATCCCAATAACCGCAATTCTATTCTATTAATTTCTGTTCTTAGTCTAATACACATATCTTCACAAATAAGCCACTTCAATCATATAGCGCTGAAAGAAACCAACAGAGCGAAATGAAAGAATTCTTGATAAATTTTTATTTGTTGCACATCCTGAACTTAGATCTTTTAGTTTTTAAGGTATTTCTCCCGCTTTCTTAGCATGCCTTCGTGGTGTAGTGGTCAGCACACTCGGAGCGTATTCGAGAGGTCCGTGGTTCAAGTCCCGGCGAGGGCATTGCTCATTCAGGGGGGAAATGCTTATATAATCCCCCTTTTAAAGGGCGACTGGGAATTAGGAGACCCAATCGACAAATCCTGGTGGTGAAGAATCATCATTCACCAACTTTTATTTCGGGCGCCACTGTAGATGCATTAGAATTTTTTTGAAAGCAGGAGAAGTGAATAATGAGCAGTGCTCTCGCTGGGACTCGAACTACGGACCTCTCGAATGCGCGCCGAGTGTGCTGACCACTACACCACGAAAGCATGCCAAGAAGGCGGGAGAAATGCCTTATAAGTTAAGATAGAATAACAGGCCGAAGAAGTATTAATTTAGAAATCAAACAACAAAAATCAGCGTTATATTTGCAAATTTTCACAGGACTAGTATTGGTGAGTTTACTGAACCATCATGCTCAGCTGCCAAAGTGCAAATGAACGAGATAAAATTTAGTGATTAGATAAGATTGAATTGATTTCTAAATTATTACCTTGTAAGTTCCTTGATCCTTATCCTGAATATTCAGGAAATACGAAACTGTTGTACAAGTAACTATGTAAGATGCATAATTTTAGTTTGAGATATGCCGCCCAACCTCTATAGTGGTTAGCATCACTGACTGCCGTGCCGAAGGGCCCGGGTTCGAATCCCGGAGAAGGCGTGGATGTTTGTAAATGTATAGTGTCGATGTATAGTGTCGATAATATGCGGAGAGCCGAAACTCCTCTCCTGTGGATTGGCGGAAGCGGAGAGAGGGATGGGAGATCCTCGGACCCGTCTCCCTAGGGTGCTCTCCATCAAAATTGGGGGCGGAACTGAGCGAAAATGCACTATCACCTGTATGGTGCTCAAGGCTGTTGCCAGCGCCAGGCGTATCTTGCGCTGCTTGCCACGAGGAATTTCGTGGGCTTGGACTGATGTTACTGTCAGACAAGTGAGCATAAGTAACAACAACAACTTAGAGGTATTCTTATGTATATCCGTGACAGATATTCCAGTTATCAGCATTTTTATTTCATGCTGATAACTCCTAATTTAGAACCTAAGATTTTTATGAAAATGAATGCAGAAACATAGTTTAATCGCAAAAGATAATGATTATTCAACTTTGTTTTGGGTTTGTTTCGCAAATTCACATGTAAGAGGAAAACATATGTAACGGGATACTTTTGCTTCAAGCAACTTCAGCCTCCAACGGACTTAAGCACTTAAGCACTAACCTTCGCTTAGCAGCAAACTATCATCTTAATAAAACCTCGAATTTAATACAAATAGCTAAATTTCATCTAAACTAATCCTTTGCTTACAAACTAACCCTGTATGAATCCCGTTGAAGATTTAAACTAGTCTCAAATTTTATAAGCATAAACTTCTCTGCATGCTGTATTTTCACACATTCAGCTTAAAACTGATTATATGCAGCAAAGCGAGAGTTATCAAACACAGGAGAACCATTCTTTTAATCCGTTGCATTAATGCCTGACTGAAATGAGACAGAAAGGAAATATTCGGGAATGAGATACTTCTCTCTGGCATGTTCAAAATAGCAGGTATGAAATTAACAATTAAGCGATCCTTGACTATTTTATTCCCGGTCGGCCAGTAAGGAAATCTGCTAACTACTTGCTGGCAAAATATCCTACTGACGGTTCCCTCATGATCATTTAATTCTCGTGCCTCGCTAAAGATGAGTGACACAAGAATTTAGGGAGAAAAATGGCAACTAAAGTTTAAAAATTCATAACCGATTAGGAGTTGAAATTATATGTTCAGTAATGCAGATACATATGCAGTTTGGACAGAAGGAGGAAAAATATAAATTTTCGGCAAGACAACCTTAGAGAAGTATAGGAAATAAATCTGAAACATACGTATATGCTGCTAATGTTTCTTGCAATACCTGCAAACTACTTACTAGACCATTATGATATAGTTCTTTAAGAATGCAGGTATCCTAAGGAATATTATTAAGAAATCATGCTTACTAGCTGGAATAATATTAGTACATTTTTTGGCGTCGTAACTTGTCTTATAACTAGTCGATGAATAGATTTTAATAAAAAGAAAGTTTTAATTTCAAGAAGAAAATAGATATAACCGAATACATATTATATTTGTATACTTTGGCTATTTCGAACCATTTTAATAACACTTTATGCCAGTAGTATCAAACACAAACTGCATATGAGCCATATGCACAATCTGAAAGTAGCTGACGGACCAGAACGATATTTTAACAAAATTTAAAAACACTTTTAATAAAAAAAATTAATTAAATTTTAAATTTCACTTACTAATTAAAACATGCCTAAATAATAATAATGATGATAACTCAAAGAAAAAATTCAAATTTATGTTAAGTTTTTTTTTCCTGAAATCTAAAGATGAGTACCTGCAAAAAAATTTCTTTCGATTATATTTCAATAATTGATAGTTAAAACGTTTTGACAGTTAAATATTGAATTTTAGACGGCACAATTATTTGATGTAAAACCAGTACTTTGAAGCGCTACCAGTTGTGGTCTGGTAAATTAAATTCACCAATTGTACCAATGTGATAAATTCCCCTCCCCCTTACAGTAGTCACGTTGCCTGGCGTACAAGCATACAGTGGCAAAGCCCCAACTTATTCGTTCTTTCTTTCATCAATGACAGCCACACAGTCCATATCTTGATGTCTCTAAAACTATAAGTTCAGTGCCGCAATTAGCAGTGATCAAACAGTCGACTTAATAAGGTTTAGTTGAACTGGTAAGAGTCAACAAGAATAATTTATTTTCATTTTGCGTCGAAAATGCCGCTGATTTTGTCTTCTATCGAAAGTCTCCAATACAAAGAGTTCAGCGAGCGCAAAAAGATAACGCTCCCTTTTTTGGAGGAGGTATTACATCACCTACTTCAGTATATGTGTATTACATTTATATCAGCTCCTTTACCTGTGGAGTAGAATTTATATTATCTCCTTTAACTGTGGAGTAGAATTAGTATCACCTCTATTAACTATGAAGGAGAGTTAAGAACACCTCCTTTACTTTATAAGGAGGTCTACTTCTTCCCTTTCTTAAACAGTTTGTTTGACAAACAGCGTACAAATGCACGTCAGGTTCTTAGGGGAATATATGCTAAATAAATCTGTGCTTTCCATTTCCATGATCTGTTTAAAATGATGCTTCGAATGCATGCTGTTAATTATTTTCCCCATATTTCTTAATCTAAGCGTATTTAAAGCATCTTTAAGAATAAAATTTCAATACATGCATCACAATAATTTAATTTTGAAACATCCTTTGCCATTTAATTATTTATCTCATCTTTAACTTGAAATGCGTAAAGCTTCTGTTATCAGTATTCATCATCATCATTCATGTAAAATCATTCTGTCACCCTAATCGCACGCACAGCACTTTATACTTCCACACTGCACAATAAACTGCATTTGCATCTGAGATGCTTCATGGCCTAATAGTTACTAACATTATTAGTCCGTTTACCATTTTCGTGCCTTGGCTAGTCAAGCGAATTTAAAAAGGAGAAATGAAGATGGTTTCTATTCCTAGTGTAAAATGATCAGACTTAGTTTTTTAAAATTTTCAGCTACATAAACCTATTGGCATTGCTCAAGGTAGCCTTGTAAGATTCTATCTTAGGTAATTCTAACTTAAAATTCCTTAACCCTATTTAGACTGACAAGTGAGTTATTTTATATTATTTTATTGACAAGTGAGTTATTTTTCCGTCTGTGAAAGTGCTATAAAATTCCAGGAATGTTTTAAATATACTTTTTATTGAGGCTTGATCTTAACGAAATGCACAACTTGTGCGTACAAATGAAAAAACTGCTGCTTGCGATATTTAAATAACAGAAACTTCAATTCACAAATTTAAGTCGATTCGTAGCTGAAGACTACAATATAACTGGCCTAACTAAGCGTTGGCTCGAATTCCTAATTCCTCCCGATTTAACTTCGGCTAGCAAAATGGTTACTGTCGGGTTGCTATCTTAGCAGAGCTGAGACTGAGCAAGTAAAACTGACGAGGATCATTACGAATGCTCTCTATACAAAACTTCGAAGAACTTCAAATTAAGTACGCTTACCAATTTGCATTGTGGTGAGGACTAACGAAAAGGAAAAGTGAAAGTATCAATCCAAATCATAATAAAATGGGTTCATTAACAGAAACTGTACCGCCTCATCACTGACTGAGCTGTTTAAAGCTGCTGAGAAATTTGGTAGTTACTTTCGGATTCGAATCCTGTCGACAGATTGGCTGCATGAATGGTTTACATGGTTTTTCCCATCTGCAACGTAAAATTGAGTCAGCTTCCTTTAGAGCGACCTACACGAAAGCATGCCTTCCCTTAGGTAAACATCCCTCATGTGCTCTGATGTGTTCAAGTAACTCAATCTAATCTAACCTAACCTAATTATTCAAGACAATGGATTAAAATCTATTTCGTAACTTTATGGTTAATTCCGTCTTTTCAGAATGCAATAGTAGGGTGTCATTGAGTACCACGAATCTAGACTTGAAGTGAAAAAAGACAGTATATAGGGGGATAGAAATGTAACGCGCATTAAATTTTCAAAAATTGTAGAAATTGCAAAATGGATATTAATGGCAAATAGTTTGAACAGATGAAAAACCTATGCTGTGAAAAGTAACATGTCATTTGAAAATTTGCTTGCAGTTTATGCAGTAACATTAAAATCAGTTTGTTTTATAAAAGATGGAGATAATTTCTTATCAAATGCATTTCAGTTGAAGATGAAGAAGTAGAATCGAATTTTGAAAATCCCCTATTTAATGCCAGAGAAAAAGAACCAGATGTCTAAGATTCTTCGTCAGCAATTTCATCTGCACCCGAAATCAGAATCAAGCTTGCAACGCTTGCTAGAACGTGCGACATACATGATTTTCGTGACAGGACTGCTGCTTCTCTCGCGTCCAGCATTACTAAGATATTTCCAGAGTGAGATTATCGAGGAAGTAGAGGAAGGTAAATAAGTTAAGAAACAGTTGGATGTAAAAGTCAGAAGGAGAGAAGAAAACTGCCAAAAATCTGCAGAACCAAGCAGCTGAAAGAAATCAAGCTTCAAGGTCTGTACTTTGATGGAAGAAAGGACAAGACATTGTTAATGGACGAGACGAAAGATGGCAGTTCCCACTACAGACTTAAGGCAGGAGAACATATATCGATGATTCTGCAACCAGACAGTGTGTTCCTTGGGCTAGTTTCTCCATTAACTCCTTGAACATCTAGTTCAAGGATGTTATGTTGACTTCTCTGAATGATGAAAACATTGATGTATCTTAACTTGTAGGTGTTGGAGGCAACGGAACTGCAGTGAATATAGAAATTAAGAGGCGTTATGCATGAGGTGGGCTGTGCCAGATTCAATATAACGAACTACCATTAAGGCGCAAGATGAATTATCTGAACGGACTGACAGTGCATTTTACGGGCCTATACGCAAGGGCTTAGTCAACTTGTAAGGTTTTAGTTAAACTAACAAAGTTTTATTTTAATTTAAATCTTTCTATCCCTTCTCATTTTCAACTTCCCGTTAGAAGAAGCGCGCGTTTTCAGCTTTATGCTAATTTGAAGTGGAGCCAAGTTCTATTTAAACGAAAGGTAGAAACCTCTCAGTGTGAGAGAGCCTTTAGTCTCAGACCACGATCATTCTATTCGACGTTCTCCTGACTAGCTAGCATTTAAATTCTAAGCCATAGTGCTTACTACGTGATTTCTTATTGAAATAAATCCAAGTGCGTCAGTATTAGTAAATCTTGCTACGCACCATTTAGTTTAGAGGCCAACCTCGTGCTATAGCTCTGTGAGAGACGACTGTTTAATTTCTAATTAGTTTTAGTTTAAATTATTTGATTGTTCATTTTAGACCCTTGTGTGGTCTTTACTTTCTGTATCCCTCCCGAGTTGGGAAGTGGCTGTAAATAATAGTGATTTAATAAAAGAGGATTTTAAATCCCTTTCAAGTGCAGTTCTTCTACCGCTGAATCACAGTATTCTACCACAGAACATAGTTGCATTCAGCTCCCTGTTCAAGATCAGGACTTAAGGAGTTTCACGAAGATGTTTACCAAGAATACACACCGAACACTCATTCCTGACAAACTGTGAGAATCTACCAGTCGTTGATTTTTCACCCAGACGAGGGACGTGAGAATAACTGAATATCAGTACAGATCAAAAATATTCTGTGGGATATAAGCCGAGCTGTTTCTTTAGATAAATGCTCTACGAATCTGGAGACGCAAAGTTATGGGAAACTTTCTAATGCAAGACGGTTTACTATGGCCAAAAGTCTTTACAGTCGTTAGTCTTTACAGTCGTTAGTCTTTACAGTCGTTAGTCCTCACCACGATGCAAATTGGTAAGCGTACTTAATTTGAAGTTCTTTGAAGTTTTACATAGAGAGTATTCGTAATGACCCTTGTCAGTTTTACTTTCTCTGGCTCAGCTCTGCTCAGTTTACATAAGCAGAATTGATCCGTCTGTCATTTTCAAGGAGGCAGCTCTTTTATAATGAGAGTATGCACTCCAGTATGGTTTTACATTAAGCGCAATCCAACCATTAAGGATGATTTAATTAACTTATGGCGTGTTTTTGTGTTCTCTCGGTATCTCAGTGATAATCTGAAGGTCAGTATAGATGGTTCCATTCAGCGAAATGCTTAATTTCGTAATCCTTAATGGTGCACATTTGAAGAATATCCTTGTAGCTATGCTCGCAGACGAATATAAATATATTCGAAAGTTAGGTGCATGAAAAATTCCTTCTGCGAGGTCAGGGTTAAAAATCCAGCTCTACTAATACACAAATTCAAGATTCTAGCAATCAACGTCAATACGCTATACTACATTGACTTTTTAGACTGGCAGCATTGTGAAGTTATAGAGCGACCTCTTACATCCCAACTACCACATAAAAATTTGAAACCGTGTATCATGCAAGGCATCCCACATCTTCCGTATATTTACCACTTTTCATGCATACCAAGTTTGTTAAGGGGTCTGTAAAGTTTTTACGGAAGTTCGGGGTATGTTTGCAGAGCTGGAGCTTAAGATGGTGCAATCACAGAAACAATATTGGACAGATCAATCATGCACATTTCTGAAGTTAAGTGCAAATTCAGGGCTACGAAGTAAAGACTAAATGCCCAAAAGTAGGTTAGTAAGGACACAGTGCCCAAAGGTAGGTTAGTAGGGATGAGCATTCATGGAACTCGCTATGCACTTATCTCCTCGTCGTCACTTCGAAGAGTTGCATTTTTATAAAGCAAGCCTTACAACAGTGTCATGAATTTAAAAAAGTTAAATTTATTGAAAATTCTCAATTGCACACTACCATTACTAAATCTCAAGGCTCTTTCGTAGAATAAAGATCAAACAAAAAAAATGTTGCTAAAATTCACGACTGATATTTTAGTCAACACACAGCTTTCGGGGAGTAATTCGTTTTCACCCGAAAATGTTCGAAAATTACAAAATCTGAAGGCTCAGTTACCGGAAATGAAGTAGAAAATTTTGAAAAATTTCGCCAATGATATTTTTCACTCGTGAAATACACAACTTTTGAAATGTCAATACACAACTTTAGAAGGGTAGTTCATTTTCATCCCACACCTTTTGAAAATGTTTGTGGTTTCTCGCTTCACCTTACGGTGTACTAGGCAGAAACTGTCGAGTGCTCTGACATTATTTAAAAAATTCAATCCAATCCTTTACTGTACAGAACAACTAGAGTTGATTTTCTTATATTTTTAAATTGGGATATAAACTATGTCTGGGCTGTAGAGATTACAATCCTGTTCCTTTTTCTCTTAAAATCACATTTTATCTCATTTGCATGCCCTGAAAGCTAGGAAGCTAGGAATACTCATAAAAATGGTATATGAAGGAACTTACATCCCCACCATTCATCAAGAATACGTAGTTTTAATATCGCTTAATTTTCATTACCCGAGTTTCTGAAAAGAAACAAAACAGCAGATGGTCTGCCAAAATTATCGTCTCTCTGATTGATAGTAACAGCATCTTCATCCAGAGGAACTTTTTCAGTTTTTGGAAGAAATGTCGATGGTATTAACAGCACATCTGCTTGACGTGAGTTTAACCAACAGCCGATTGTCATGAGTGAAACGTAAAGAATAAGTCGGAAATCTAGTAGATTCCGCGAACGTGACAATTAGGAGAAGGAAGTCGGCGAGGTTGGACGAAGTCAACAACCTCGGATAGATTTCAAGAGGAAAAGGATAAGGTAGCTTTGAGAGGAAGGAATCGATCGGAAATCTAAGATATTCTGCGAAAGTGGTGGTCAAGAGAAGGAAGTAAACGAGGACGTAAGAATCAGAATAGAATCAGAGACAGAATCAAAGACCGGATGGGAAAAAGAAGGCGGGCAGAAGGCAAGGAATTTGACCACTGGCCGTGCAGCAGAAAAAGTGTCAACAAAATGACTTGGCACATGTGGAAGGAGTTTCTTAAAAAAATAGATTGAAAGAGCGAGAAGTAGAACCTCTGCAAAGCAACAGATGAGTCTAAGTAACCTTATGTTTGAATTGTACAAACATTGCTAGTATTAGTTTCATATGAAGCAAATGCTTATAAGTTCTTGATTATAACTAAAAATCATTTTATTGCGAGGTTTTACTCATTTGTAGACTTATTTTTTGTGTTAAACAATATTATGTTTACCTAGTCGAAAGACTGGGAACAATCAGAAGATTTAAGCGTAGAAGTAAAATAATAGCAACTAGAGTACATGTTTATACATTGTCTATGCTAAACCAACAACTGAATGAATGTAATACAAATTAACCAATTTTGAGCAGCTCCAAAATTATATAAGTGTGAATAATTGAAAATTTATTGTTAAGAATTAATTGAAAAGAAAATGTATTATTACAATTATAGTAATCGCTTGTGCATTGTAAATGAAATCGTTAAAACTTTAGTGGTAGGCTTTCCAGAAATACTATGTTTAATTTTGAACTAAACTAACAGAGATTCTGAAACGGAGCATCGTTAAGGACTGGTGTAACTACGAAACTAACCATGTAAGAGTTGACATGGGATATGGAAGTTTTTTGGATTAAACATAAGACACACAGTTGCTCAGCTAACACAAAGCTGGAGAGCAGGGAAACTGTTAACGAATACTAAAGTAAATGATGAATGAAAAAGGATTTAAATACTGTACTGATGCGACCAAATGTACCATACATCTCATGCGACCAAATATACCATACCCTAAGCTACACTACTGTGGAAAACTTAAGCACTATATATCAATCACGATTATGGCCGTAAATCTGAAAAAAAAACCTGCGAGATATGAAATTCATACTACAGAGGCACAATGTAGTAATCAAAGGAGGAGGATAGTAGAACAACAAAAAATAAAATAAAAAGCGAACGAATGGAAAAACGTTTCACTAACAGAAAGGCGTTCGTACAAAAAACTGTGTGGCCAAGAGAGAGAGAACAACAAACCAAGGAGCCTTAGTAAGGAATGTGGCCTCCCATTATTGCAACTGTTATATTGCACCGTCTATAGATACCCAACACCAGATTATCTAACAGTTCTTGATGTAAGAGCTACCATTATTCGGGAAGGAACTATCGAGTTGTCTGATGCTTCCGGGAGCTGTCCAACCTATTCTGTAGATATCTGCAGTTTGCAGGAGCTCCTCGACAGCGTGAGTCTTGTGCGGCCGTGAATTGTCAACCATAAAGAATGTCGGGACCAATGACACCCAAGAAAAAGCACACGTCGGGGTGGTACCGGCTCCGATACCTCCCCGATGTGTACAGTACCGATTCCAGTAACTGAACATCTATCGAAAATGTGGAGCTTCTTCCGTCCTCTCATCATAATGTTGTGTAAGAGAAAATATGTATGCAAAATACAAAATAAGAAACTTTGAAATTCCTTAATAGCTAGGTCATACATTCTGATGATAAAATACCAACTTTTTAATCCTTTCATTAATGAACATTTGATATTAATGTACAAATGCATTCTCAATTACACGTATCCAGATTCTATTTACATGATAATAAATTTAAATTTCCTTACTTTACTGTAGTGGACAGAAACATAATAATAAAATTCGCATGTTCTTAGTTATACAGTTTCATTATTTTATTCTAGCCGTTAATTATTTCATTAATATATAAAATTACAATCAACGTATACATCAAAACCTATCTCGAAATTTAAAATAAAGTCCTGGTTATCCATTTCCTATTCACTCATAATTTACATAATCATTCATGCATGCATGAAAGAGGTAAAGGGTGCTTACAGCTTTTTCAACATAGGAGTTATTTTCTACAGTCCGGTTTTTTTTTATATACCCACGCTTTCACGCTGTTCGATACAGATCATAGGAGCACTGTCTTCCACATTGTTAGATATAGTTCATACGAACACTGACTTCCCCAGAGTTCGATTTCCGTTTTCAGTTTCCAGAGTTCGATTTCCGGAACCGTTTTCAGTGCCCGTAATCACTTCTTCCCTGCAGGACAAGAGCCCTATTTTCTCGATCTTCACTTGAATTCCTCATCACCTAATCATCAAAATCTGAAGGCTCAGTTACCGGAAATGAAGTAGAAAATTTTGAAAAATTTCGCCAATGATATTTTTCACTCGTGAAATACACAACTTTTGAAATGTCAATACACAACTTTAGAAGGGTAGTTCATTTTCATCCCACACCTTTTGAAAATGTTTGTGGTTTCTCGCTTCACCTTACGGTGTACTAGGCAGACAACTGTCGAGTGCTCTGACATTATTTAAAAAATTCAATCCAATCCTTTACTGTACAGAACAACTAGAGTTGATTTTCTTATATTTTTAAATTGGGATATAAACTATGTCTGGGCTGTAGGGG
>KK120952.1:178251-188490 GCA_000611955.2 Stegodyphus mimosarum
CACTTCGTCCTACCAAGACATCTTCGCTAAAATATATTCTTTCTCCTTCACACCTCGTGCACACCTATCAGCCAGTGATCTCTTACTATTCCCAACTTGTAGGAATCATTTTCTTCCATCTCCATTTTTTCTTTCCTTCCTCATATCTCAATGAAGCAAAGGAACGAAGCCGCAACAGAATGAAGTCTCTGAAACCTCTCTTCCTTCGTTTTCACCAAAATATTCTCTTTTTAAACGTCAACTTAATTATTAAGAAAGCACTCTTCTCTCGAAATGATGCCTCACTCGAACATGTTTGGCCAGTCACTCGTCTGCCAACCTTTTGGGAACCAAATTTTTTCACGAAATAATTAAATTCAGGAGCCGCATATTTTTTTCTACCCGCCCCAAGAAGCACAATATAGGTATTTCCTCATTCGTTCTCTGTGGGACATTTCCCGAGATACAAGACACTCGACAAAAAGTTTTGCACCATGCAATACGTTAGCGTACTTTCTTTCCATCATACTTCAAGAACGAATAAATGTCGTCATTCCCTACTCAAATCTTTTTTCTTTTCACATAGTTGCCGCTCCATAAGTTCCCGCAACGGAAATTAGTTTTAACTTTCTCTTTCCAGGCCTTTAACGTACACCAGTAAGAAAGATCTTTTTCAAAAGTCCTCCGTTTGTCGGTCCCCGAGGCTTGTTTCTCATTAAGGGACGGTACGGGCATTCTCGCTTTTTCTGTAACAGACACAAGGGCGAAAAGAGTCCTTTATTACTAATCGCAATCAGTTTTACTGAGGACTAGAGCTCATTTCCTGTCACTAGTTTCCTATAATTAGGAATACCCTTGAAGTCAAAATCTCTGCACAATAATAATATCTCCCCATACGAGCACGCCAGGACCACCGCAACTGTCTCTTCCTGGGAAGTTAGTGGGATGAAAGTGTCTTCCTACCTCTCTTCATGTCAACTGACGCCGAGAATGGTTTGTCAGATTGGAACAGCACTCATCGGTAAAGTGGCCGTGACTCCGTTGATGAGGTGTTTAATATTTGGGTTTTCTACAACTCTGAACGGTGCCGCTGATAGACTGCGGTATGCAGTTTTCAAGGCGGTGGATGAGCAGGCTACTGTTATGAAATCGTCTGGCCACAGTCAAGAGGAACACCTGTCGTCCGTTTGCTGAGCAATGTTACACGATCTCTGGTTTCGATCTCCTTTCACTTACAGAGCGATATATCGGTCATCTGTCATCTTTCCTTTCTTTGGTCGACCAGAAGCCTATAATCTTAATTTCTGCAAAATTATTCTCGTATTTTCGCTGGAATGAGAAGTAAGCATTAATCTTGGCCACAGTTTATGTTACCCATTTTGTTCAGTTGTACTTTTCATCTGCGAAACTTTCCAAGCTTTAGGAATAATACTTTTATCAGTTCTACATTCTTGGGCAACAGACGTTAAATTACGCCTCTCCTCAAGCTTACCAATTATTCTACCACGTATAAAGGTGTCTTGATACCTTCGCGTAGCCATCATTGCACGTACAATCTCCCTTTCACTTGCAGAAGAATGCCTGAAAATGTGCCTTTATTTTATCTTTTTAAGCTGCCTTACACTGCCCAGCCTGATTCTTCTCGTTTTGCATGATCTTAATGAAACTTCTGACATCATTGTGCTGATATTTGCAAATGCATCCCCCTTTTCAGTTTTGGCCTTTCATTGTACTGATCACAAAAAGTTGTTTTAAAGTGCTTTATGACTTATGTGGAAAAATGAATTCGTTGCTTAAATTATCCGCACTAGCGTATTTTTTCCTCGAGGAATACTGGAGGATGAATTGGAGTGTACTAAACCATTACGTCAACATATAACTGAAATTCATTACGCCTTCATAAGTTCCTTAAAGCCTTATTTAGTGAAAATTCATCTGATGCTTCTGTCGAGCATGACTCAGTTACACATACATAGCAATTGTACATTTTTGGTTTTTGTATTGCTTGTTTAGCGATATAGTATATTATCGTGAATAAATATAGTAAATAAAAACATGAAATAAAATGAAGAATATTTTAATTCTGTTGACCCTCATTAAATAAATGACTTTTCTAATGCTCTAATACAGTAAAAGAAATGGCTGGATTTTTAAGTTTCAAATCGAGCTCGTTTTTAAAACTAAAAGATCAGTGTAATATAATGTTAGGCGCGTACGGCTTCGTAACGGATTTCATGCACACAGACCTGAGGACAGCTTCATCAAACTTATTTTTTTCAAACGAAACCCTCAGCACTTCTGGAACTTTCCGCAAAAGAACTCGTCAACTCTTCTCAGTATGACAGAGCACAATCAATAGACACCACTTCTAACTACTAAGAAAGTTAAACACAAAGTAATGTTCCCATCTAACAACCCTCCAAAGTCTAATCCAAACTACAAACTGAGTACAGATGCGCTCTCCTGTCTTATATAGTTTTCCATCGATCGCCGAAGAATTTCCAGTGCTTTCTATTTCTCGAAATTACTGGAAGGCAAATACGGTTAAAGTTACATGTAAGGGCCTGATACGGTTACAGTTACACGAAGCGATCAAATATAGTTATTCAATCACAGTATCAATTACAATTATACAGGTGCCGGACCCAAATGTCGCCAAATGGTCGCCAAGTTTGGCGAAGTTTGGCAGTTTCTCGCAAATTTGTCGACAAAAATTAGTCATAAAACCATCGCTAGCTTGCTGCTATCTCGCCAATTTAGCATTTTACTGGCTTCGATTTCTTGAGGCCGTTCATTTTACATTATACGAAATTCGTAACAATATTATTTAGTAAACCAATAAATCAATATTTTTAATGGAACTGTGGATATAATGATATCACTGCTTAAAAGCGATTTAATCAAATTGGTAAACTTTATACATGGGTATATTTACTTAATTTTTACAAAACTTTGCAAACGTAAATGAGCTAAAGAACCGCTGTCCAAATTAAAATAAATTCTTCTTTGGCATTGATTCCCTAAAGTAAAAAATGTTCAGGCGTTAAAGGCCGAGAATTATTTGACGAAATTAAATTTCTAAATATCACAAAGTGCAAATAGTTAGTCCTCTAGAAATTTTAAACTGTATTAAAGAAAATAATTTTCGGAGCGTGATAACAAAGTTTTTGGTTTAAAGTAAAGCTTATTAAAATACACTCATGTCCATAAATTAAGGATAATGCAAAATCAGGCAAAGAAAGAGTTAGAAGCAAAACAAATTTGACTTATTTGTAAAGCTTATTTATTAAACAAAAGGTAAAAAGCAAAAAAAGATGCTATATGTTTGATATTATTAAAAAAAATAGCGATTTTTTCTCCCTGGAGCAAATTACAAAAAAACCTATTTACAAAAAACCAATATTACATGGTTGGTATGATTGTTAATTCATTGTATGTCTCCCAGACGATGCAATACAGTCCGTACAATGCCTAGGAATGCTGAGTATCAAATTATCGATCTGATCTTGGGGGATATTACACCACCCAAAAAGCAATGCTCTCCGAAGATCCGATAGACATGTAGGAGGAGGTTGATGGGCTGCAACTCTTCGCCCAAGCATGTCCCACACGTGCTTTACTGGATTCAAGTCCGGTGAGAATGCTGGCCAGTCCATACGGGTGATAGCCTCCGATTGAAGGCATTCGCTTACGATGTTTGCACGGTGAGGACGGGTGTTGTCATCCATAAACACAAATTGTGCGCCCATGGCGCCCCGAAACAAACGCACATGTTGTTCCAGAATGACGTCCCGATAAATTTGGCTTGTCATGGTTCCAATTTGAACATGCAGGTCAGTTCTGGAACCCAGAATAATTCCACCCCAAACGAGCACTCCTGCACCACCGTAACGGTGTCGTTCAATGATGTTTTCTTGGTGGTAATGGGTACCTGGAGCTCTCCATATGAAAGTCCGGCGAGAATCAGACTGCAAGCTAAACCTGGACTCGTCGGAAAACATCACACAAGCCCACTGTTGCGGTGTCCACAATGCATGCTCTCTACTCCAGGCTAACCGCAGGCGACAGTGAGTTGCAGTAAGTGGAACGCATCTGACAGGTCTACGAGCATATAGACCAATCTGCCCTAAGCGTCTGTACACGGTCTGCCTTGAAATTGTCGTACCAGTGGCTGAAGAGAGCTGACGAGAGTCTGAGGCTGTACTCCGGCTGTTTCTTTTGGCAGTAACTGCCAAATACGGGTCCTCATTTGGCGTTGTAACTCTGGGGCGACCTGTGCGGTAACGTCTACTCACATTACCATCATCTTGGAATTGTTGCCAAAGCCTGGAGATGACACTCTGGGCAGTTCTAAGTTCGTCTGATACTTCCAGTTGGGTACGCCCACATTCCAGACGGCCGATAATTCTACCACGTAAAAAATTATCCAAATGCGTCCTTTGTGTCATAACTATTCGGTTATTGCACTGAAATGCTTATAAAGCGCCTGCGAACAATTTTACTTATTTGCATGTGTTCCTTACATATCACTCTCTTACACTCTCGTGATTGTGACGTACCATCGGTGTCATCTGGTTACTTCCTGAAATTTGCATATGATTCTTGAAGATGTGTGTAGTGATTTTACAGGATATATATTTATTTTAGAGTTCGATTTCCCCGTGACTCCGAATTATCCTTAATTAATGGAGATGAGTGTATATGTGAGATCTACTACTACAAACAATCTTTTGAATGATCTTGCAGTCATAATTAGCAAAAACAGCATAATTCAAATTTGTCTCAGTAAAGCTATTCAGACTATTTCTGAAGTCCTGAAATAAAGAAAAACGCATCCCCCCCACACACGAGTGTTTTTCTTAAGAATTCTTAGATGTATAGTTTATGTATGTAATAATTAAGAGGCTAGAAAAGAGTCAAATACTTCAGTCGCTACGGATGTTGTAGATGGTACTGGCGTGCAGAATGCATAAGTGAGAATTTCCATTCAGATACATCTATCGTAACAAGTTAACACACTTTATTTCTGGACAAAATAACTCTTTATAAGCACAGACTGACTCACCTATCAATATGAGCGCAATCTACACTCATCATTAACCACATTTTTGGAAGTTTTCTCCATCTTAAGACAAATACAATGGATGAAAGAGGGATATGAGAAGCTGACAGGATGCAAGCAAGCAAAAAAATGCGACGCATTCATTAGAAAGCTTCTGGAAGAGTCAGAAGGTTATGCTTCAATTTCGATTGAAATCTTATAAACTGATTATGTAAAACGTGCCTGCATTAGAATCGTTTTATAAGATCATCTAATTAAAACCTTCCTGAACAATTATGATTATGTACACTGTAAATTGGACTGAAGTATTAATAGGACTCTAAAAATTACTTTTAAGAAGCAATAAAGTTTTCCAGATTGGACTCAAATCTTAATAGAACTTTAAAAGTTGCATTCATTCTCAAAAATGCAATGGTGAAGATTATGTTCTATGTTATTGAAAAATTTGGTTAAACTATTCGACGAAGAAAATGCAACACCAAGAAAGATTGGGTAGCATGAGATAAAGAGAATATGCATATGTAAATAACTGATGATGTTTTTAGAAATTATACAGTGCTGTAATATACAGGAAATCAGATGTTTTACAACCCCTCTTCGCGATACAAGCTGCAACCCTACGAAGTACAGATTCAGTTACTGTCTATTACTGTCTTACTATTACAGTAGTGTCTTGAGGGATGAGAGGATATATGCTCTGAACTCTCCTGCATAGTTCGACCCCGATAGCGGCTGGGGCAAAGCAGAAAAACAAAGACGACCCCCGCTCCAGATATGTCCGATCGGCAGAAGAACAGGGGAATCGCAGCCTAAGGAAGCAATTTGATGTGCTGCAAGGTTTGTCGGCTAACGAGTGCCGTGCGCAGTGTTGCGTTGTGAAGCCGGAAATTACCATTTTGCTGCTAAAACCGATAAGGTAGCACCTCATCCACATATTGTTGTGCTGTCGATGGGCTTTTGATGTATAATAAGCGATGGGTCGATGGGTCGAAGCGATGTCGATGGGCTTTTGATGCGTTTTGATGCGTAATGTTATCATGACTGATGGCACCCAAACCATTATGCTACGTTGACGAGCGGTGTGGCGTTTAGCAAAAGTACTCGAATTGACACTATATCTCCGACGTCTCCAGACTCATAACCGGTGACTATCACCAGATAAACAAAATGGCGTTGATGGTTTGACGCGAATGGCAGTCTTCGCAGAGGACGGCATGTGCGAAAGCAGCTTTCAGCCAAACGTCGGGAAGCTATTCCCCCAGATACTGGAGCATTCAAAGCTCCCGGCACATTCTGAAAAATGTCCATAGCGGTCGATTGTGAGGCCGCCACCTCTTCTCTTCGTATTCGTTGATCTATACGTTCTGGAGTACGTCTAGGTGGACCTGGTCTTTCGCGACTATTTACATTTCCATTCATCGATATATCTAAACCATATTCTAGGCACAGCAGGTACATCTACATATGTTTCAGCAGCGATACGACGGTAAGACCAACCAGCCATACGTAAGCCTACAATTTGACCTCTCGTAAAATCGTCCGCCTGCCGGAACTGTCTATGGTTCGTCGTCGAGGTACCTCTTTATTCACATGCGTCTTCTGGAAAACTGAACTTTTCGAAATTCTGATTCCCTGTGGCTAGTCCCTGCTTTTTCCTTAAAGAGCAGAGAGTAGCTACTGTTGGTTCGTCCGCCATTTCCCTCCCTTTTATCTCGCACTATAATCCCGTGAAAGCCTTGCACCTTACATCATCTCCCTGACTTATTCTGTTACGCGTACCTTGAAATTCACATGTTTATAAGGGCGAATATTCATATCGTTTAATTTTCTATGTCCGGCACTGTATCACGCATTTTCCCCTCTTTTCCGCTTATCTTCGCGGTGTAACTGGAAGCATATTTGAAGCTCATTCGGGAGATCGGTAGTTTGAATCCTCGTCAGGGAATTGCTGATTTCATCTGTTTAGTGACTTCGAAATGACTCTATAAGGGCGCCCGAACTAAAAGTTGGCGGGCCTTAATTCATAACCATAAGATTTGGCAACAAGAGTCCCCTAATCCCTATTTGCCCTTTGAAAAGGGGAGTATGCAAATTCGTTTTGAACGTTCCTGCATCGATATAATCTAATTATTCTATACAGTATTTAGTACAAAATTTCATGATTTATATTTTTCATAATGTATTTCTCTTATTTTGCTGCTCTAATGCTTTTTCTCTCAAAAAGGCTTTTCTATCGCCAACCCATTTTCTCTTTGGAAAGGTAAGATAAAAGTATATAATAACGGAAAGTTCTAATTTTAATTTAGATGATTCCCCTATATATTCTTTATATAACGCTGAATGACGCAACTGATTCAGAACTTAATCCCACAATTTGCAAAACTAAAACCTTTCTTCGTTTGAACTAATATCGGAGGATGCACTTACTTTTTGCTCCTCGGCCTAGCTATTAATAGTCTGCTGCTTCCTGCATTTTTTCTTGCCGCAAACATATCAAAATGCAGATGTTTTGGAACAGAAACGATTAGTGTGCCAAGTTATTTGTTGCCGAAGATGTCAATTAAAATGCAAATGTATTCAGATTCGAGATTCAGCCTGGGCACTGATACTCGGTGTATCTGTATCTGGAAAGAGCGTGGAATACAATACCATTCCTCCCTTATCAGAGAGAATGTATTCGTATGCGTTGATCGTAATGTATTTGTATGCGTTGACCGGGCAATGGTTTGGGCAGGCATTAAATTGGATTACCGCACACCCCTGCATGCATTTAACAAAGGCTTCCTGACTGCTATGAGGTACAGAGAGGAGAACTTAAAGCCCTATGTTCGACTTTTCAGAAGAGCATTTTGTCCTGCTTTCTTGTTAACGGACGACATCGCTGGTCCACATAAGGCTCAGTTGGTCGACGATTACCTGGAAAGTGACGATATTCGCCGCATGGATTGGCCAGGAAGATCTCCTGACCTTTTATTCCTCTTTGATTATTAAGCATTATTATTTAGGTTTCGACCATTCATAAAGAAGCAGATTAATTTCTAATCTACCTTTAATTTTCTAAAATTATGCATTTAAACTTTTCCTAGACAGCTGTATCCACAGAACTGCTACACGCATGACCCAAGTTAACATTTTGCTTTCAGGGCTGTTAATCGTCTTATCTATATAGTGTCTTATTTTTAAATGCAGGATGAAATCACTAAATTGACAAGCTATGGTGTAATAGAAAAGCTTGCTGTTTTTTGTATTTCGTGTTTTTTTAAGAATATTTTATGAAATATTGCCACCAAAATACTTTGAACTCAGGATCATTGTCTTAGAACACGCTGCGCACGTGTATAAATGCTGTACATGCGTATAATTTTTAAATTGGGGAAAAGGAATATTTTTTTTGCCTAAATTGTACAATAAAACCTTATTCATTACTTTCCATTAATTACTTTTTCAAGGAATTCTGAATTTGTTAAGAATCAGAAATTTAAAACAAAACGAGAATCGTATATCCTGTCTTCTTTTTGCACCTAATAGACTACGAATATTGGGAAGCGTACAGCATCAGTCGATGAAATAATTTATACGGAAAAAGAGTATAAGTTGTAAGAGGATCCTATCCTATTACAACGCGGCAGATTGAGAGTATTTTTTCTAGCTTCTTCCATTCGCATGCAACTAGAAGAGAGTATTTGTCGTTCACTATTGAATTTAGTGCAATTTATCATTATGTTTTAGTTAAAAAACAAAGGCCAGTTTTCTGCTTCGAGGTTTGCTTTTATTGTACGTTTAGTTAAAGTTGGCTTAATCCTGGAGTTTTTTGAAAGTTCAATATGATACTTAAAATTAAACAGATTATGTTTTTCTATAAATTTGAAGAATAAATGAAAATGAAACAGACGGGCGTGTAAAGACTTGATTTATTCAGATACTTGATTTTCCACCTTTATCTGGAAAAAGAAATTACGTAAAAATGATGAGCTTAAAGAGAGTATACTTTAAATACAAAGATAGAAACACAAAACATTGTCAAACTACGTGGCACTAGAAAATTAGCTAATTAATAGTTTATGATATTAAAGAAAGGTTTTGTTTCGAGCTATTCAGTTGCTTCATATAGGAATAATGGCCCACCAGCGGCCGAGCGGTTAAAGACGCTGAACCCTGGTAGTTCGGTCCGAGGTTCGAATCCCGCGAACGGGCTGGCTGCATGGGCGTTTTCGTGGTTTTCCCCATGTGTAACGTGTATACGAGCCAGCTTCCCTTAAAAAGTCCTCCACGAAGGCATCCCTCCCCTGAGGCAGATAGCCCCTCGTGTGCTTTGCCATAATTGAATAACCATATAGGAATAAGTACGTGAACTAGGAATGAATTCATCAATTTCAGTGCGTTTTTAGTATCGACTCGAAGACATAAAAAATATACAAATTGCTGAACAGATGATGCATGTGGTTTTTTGGAATAGATTGCTATAATTGCTTTGAGACTTCAGATATGGGATTTTGATAGTAATGATAATAATAATAATAACAGCAACAACTTGACAACTGATACGAATTAAGTTTTCCTGATACGGGGAATAAAACAGAACTTCGGATAATCAAAGTAGAGAAATGGGGATTTTATTCTACACTTATGTCCTCATTCTCTTTACTCCATGAAATATCCAATCGATCTAATTCATTTTGACAAGCAATATGAGAAAGACAAGCCTAATTAACATTATCCAATCAAGAAGGAGCAAACGGTTTCTGACTTGCAAATTAAGGCGCCACGTCATCTGATGTTTGCTCAAAGTGAATATCTGAGTGAATTTCTGCAATACAGCGTTTCAGTGTGTAAGAACTTAAAACGAGGTGTAATGGCACAAAGTATCATTTGAATGAACCTGTGAAGTGACGAATCATCGGCTGCTTAGATGCAGGGCAGACTATCACTTAAACAATAAGATGTGTACATATTTCAAGAGAGGCTTTGTCTTAGCCATAGGAAAAATTTCAGAAATTTAGAACTGTTGTGGGAGACCTCGACAAGGTCATAAACTAATTACAACTGCTTCTCAAGATCGATATCTAGCAATACGTTTCCGTCACAATAGGAAGTATACTGCTCTGCAGTTAAGTTCAGAGCTTGCATCTGCCACTGGATTTGTTGTATCATGGAAAATTACATACAAAAGGCTTAACCAAAAGGACCTTTATGCCAGA
>KK120952.1:188544-201843 GCA_000611955.2 Stegodyphus mimosarum
TTCTCCACAACAAAATAAGAATTGTTTTAATTTGTTCAAACAACACCAAAACTGGAGCAAACACAAGTGGTCCCTTGTTCTTTTTACTGATAGTTCAAGGTTTAGCTTCATATCTGATTCTAAAAGCGTTTACTTCTAAAGGCATTCAAAAACGCGAAATCTTCCTTCGAACAATATGGAACATGACAATTTCGGTAATGCAGACATGATGGTACAAGGAGGAATAATGATAGACGAACATACGCTCCTACACGTTTCTAGTAGCGAATCTGTGGGGGGCCAGAGATATCGGCATGACGATGTTGAGACATTAGGTTTTTTTTAAGCAGATGACATGAAAAATGACCACTTCCCTCGCCGGGACTCGAACCTGCACCTCTCGAATACGCGCCGAGTATGCTACCATTACACCACGAAAACATGCGTAAAGGGAGGAGAAAATACCTTACAGCGTCGTAGAAACTTATGAAAAACTTTTGAGGGAGTGTATATGAATCTGACATGTTATTTATGGATGATAACACTCTTCCACATCGAGCAAATCTCGCTGACGAACTACTTAAAAGTGAAGACATTAAGCGAATACCGTAGCCAAAAAACGTTGATCTTAACTCGATTGAGAACCTGTAGGACTGCCTTCGAAACGCAGTTGCACGGAGGCATCCTCCTTCTACAAATGTAGATGCTTTGTAGGCCACGCTGGTGGAAGAGTTTAATTTAGTTCCCCAAACTGTGGTAACAACGTTATTGCTAGCATGAAAACACTTTGTGATACGTTTGCACAGGTCAGGGAAGATTGCGTTCCATGTTAATTTCAAAAGGCTTAATTTAAAAAAAAATTTTTTTAACACTTACTGTATACTGTAACGTATTATAACCATTCTTAGTGTTACATGCTAGAGTTCCACATAACGAAATGCTTGTAAGTTATCCACTTTGTATTTGTGTGTCATGATGCTATGCATCATTCTGCATATACTTATAAAATCATATTCACAGTTTCTGAGAAATCCGTGACTTCATGCATGTAAAAATAATTCTGGATGCGAGTTTATTTTGACTAGTAATGAAACCTACGTGTTGCTCATTAATAGAAATGACTTGTGTAGCTGAAGAAAACTTCAATATGCTTGTAAGGACTTATTTTAGTCTAACCAATTATTTTGAGTTTTCCTTTCCCTCCAGATTTCAGTTTCCTGCCGGAATGTAAATTTGTTACATAGTATGTGCAAATCTAAACATGTTTCAGAAGCAGTATTTAAGATGCCTGTCAAGAGTTCAAGAAGAGTGTAGCGGACTTACTTCCGATGTTTATGCCGCGAGTTTGCAATTAGCTCTTTAGTTCGGAGTTCGACACCTTTCAGTTTATACTGATATTTCTCAACTGGGCGTTGCTGTGTTCAGTCGATTTAGCGTTAGTTAAACTAAGGAGCCAGTCGTTAGTTATCTCAAAATTTAATGTGCATTTACAATCTTATTTTCTGTTAATTTATGTTAGCCCCAAGTGGTAGTGGTTTGTGGGCACGAAGGGTATGCATCAGTTTTAATTTAGTTTAAATAAAAAGGTTATTGAAAAGTTTTCTTCTACAGTATTTATTCCTAAAGACATAGCGAGAATTCTCTACTTCATCTTCGACGTGGAGTCAACGTTGTATGTTAACTAAAAAAACACTTAGACTCCACATGCTTACCTTAATTTTTTTCTAAACCTTTTTTACCTTGTACAAATAGAACTAGAATTCAGATCATTAATACTATTTTTAGATCTATTTACTTAATATCACTTTCTTTAATTCTAACTTAGGTCTATTCTAGTCTTATACAGATTACATCTAGTTTTCGGTCTATTTACATAGCATTACTTTCTGAAGTTATCTCTATACTCGATTCCAATGAAGTATGGAAGAATAGGTTTTTCCCAATTTAAAATTAAATGATGAAAAATCGTTTTTTACTTTTCTTAAAACATAATTTTTTATCGTGTATATTAAATCTTTTATGAGAGATCTAGTTAAGTTTTGTTAACTTGCTTAAGACAAAATTTGGTTTATTTCTTTACAGATAAGCTCTATAGAGTTATTATTTTTCACACTATCAGTCCAGAACTTTAGCGACCGATGGCCTTGTGCTGCAGAAACACGGTGAAACGGAAAACATTACGTAGCGGTTTAGTTTCTCATCAGTTCAGGGATAAGTGGTATTGCAAAGCAACTCGTACTTCGTTATTTCGGTACTTCACCGATAAAAATGATGGCGCCATATTGCGAAGTATCTATTCATTTACGCTGATCGTGCATCATGAATTGTCTTATCATAATAATGGAGAGCATCGCTTGAGGATATCTGGCTGCTCTTTTACTTTTGATTCTTTGGACTCTTCTCAGCAAATCATACTCTTCCCTTTCGTGAAGCGAATGTCATGCTAAATAAGGAAATGACGCCTTTGCAGATGAGCAATATTTACAAGCCATTTCATTTTGGCCAATCCTGCGAGATGGTTTGCTTATCTCCATTGCGATCCTCGATAAAAGACGATAGCTTTCGCCTGCCACCTTACGATTCGGACAATATCATGCTGTTAATTTTATAGTATAGATGAGTTTTTTTCCTTCGCCATAATCACAAGCAGTTGTAGTCGATTGAGATAAATATGTTTATTTTGTTCTTTAACTTTCAGATTTCATTCGGGTGACAACGAAAATGAATGATTCAAGTGCCGATGGATTATATGAAGGACATGTAATAGCAACTATGTTTAAAAACCACAGTTTCAGTTGAGATACTTTGATGAGTCCAAAGGACCCATTTATCTACACAAAATACGTATTAAATGTTAGATAATATGAAAAATGATCTGGCATCAATCCATAATGTTTTCGGATGTAAAAATAAGAGAAATGTGAGACTCTTATTTAGTTTTAAACCAAAATCTCGTTTTTTTTAAATTTAATTAATTTATTTGTTTTTTTTAGTTCTGTAAAAAGCTAATATTCAGTTCTCTTTTCAGAACTAAGTGTATCAGATTTAGAAGGTTGATGGTCACATAATTCTCAATACAATGGAATAACGCTAATGATGTATTTCAACGAGAGAAATTACTGTATCGAAATGCTTTTGAAAGTTATAATCCCACAATAAGATGTGAAATGAATTAAGCATTTCAGATAAGACATGCATGTTTAGAAATAATGCGATCTGTTAGTTCTTCATCGATTAAATTTCCGAAGTTCTCACACTAGTGCAGAAATCATTTTCACGATACAACAGAGTAAATGTGAGCAACATTATAAATAAAATCATGACGAAACGTTGGGACGAAAAGAAGTGTATCTACTCAATGACTGAAATTTTCACAGATCTTTGAGTAGAACAGATGATACTAGAATAGGAAAATGCAAAGAAAATTACCAATAACTAATTAAATATTAGTGCAAACAAAAACATGGGAATTTTATTGGCAAAAAAACGTTTTTAATGGAGGTCTCTCTACAAGGAATGCGATGATCTCTCCTGGACACCCATAACCGACAGTGTGGATTCATTCTGCGAAAATTCTGGCACTTTGGAGTATCTGTACCTGATCATTTATTAATACATTATTGTTCCTGTTCACTCTTCTTAGCTGGCTTATGATCGGAGGAGAATCACGGAGAAAAATTAAACATTTTCCAAGCCGGAAATCGGTGAACTCGAAAAATGTATTCGATATAATTTCAAATCAGTTAAATGTAGGATAAATTTTGTTAAATGGTTAAGATTCAACATTGATCTGCTATGAAAGAAACCTTCCGTTACTAAACGAATGGTAAGTGATTCAAATGGCTGGTTAGTTGTTTAAGGTACAATAACGCGAGAAGTAGCTGCCTAAAAAGAATATGTCTTTGTGTAAGACATTTTGATGGAAATATTTATCATACTCACGTTACCCCTGGGAAAAACCATTAATGGAAACACCTTGGGAAATACCCATGCAGTCACTCAACTAATTTGTAGATTTAAACTTGGATCGAACTAGCATACTTCAGCTATCTCATCCACTCGGCCACCAGTGAAGCGAGTTGCTTGGAGCAAGCAACTTACATATTGATTAAATTAAAATATATTACTAATTGAAAAACACTTCATTTTGCATAAGAAGACGCTTTAAATTGGAATTAAAAGCAAAGTGGTCAAACTATGAACATACATTTTGGAACTTTAGCTGTATTGGGAAGATGTAGCCATAGCTACTCATACACTCATACACAAATTATTTGCCTATTGCAAGATAAAAAAATAATCAAAACTGCTCGACAACTTTCTATTCCTGTCCGTTAGGGCTTTGGATTATAGCTAGGATGGAAGACTTGGTATTGCCAAGTAATATTGCAAAGATGCCGAAAACATGAGAAGATAAGCTCCTAGAATCATTAGGTTTTGTTTTTGATGTAGGCGATGTGAAAAATGTGCAACCGCGACTCGAACCAGACCTCCTAAATACGCATCGAGTGTGTTTTCAGTTATACCACACAGCCAGGCGGAAAGGAGAGAGCATCTACCTTATAAGCTTTGCGATATTGGATGTCAGTCTGCCTTTATCTCTATGAAATGGGTAGTCGTGTCGCCATATTGGCTATTCCAAACTAAGCATACCACAAACAGATAACGTATAAAATATTCAGCTATAATAGCAAAATTATTGACCTAACATCATTATTGACAGAATTACATAGAAGTAAAAACAGGGAAATAATTATGAATCAACCTGTTATTATTAACAAAGTATGATAAGAGATAACATTATTTCAAATAAATTTTGTATTCAATTCTACAGTAAAATTCTCTTTTCTATGACCCTCTTATAAATTCCGTGACTAGTGTCTTGGAGTTTGTCTTCAGGAGAAGTGTCGTTTGCTTTTATATTGCATTGCAATCTAAAAATAGGTTTCTTTCTAGTCAGATCTCTAATAAAAATTGAAAAAAGAATTTTTTCGAGCTTATGTCCTTTATCTCCGCATAATGTTGATCAAGAATATGCAGGATGTGACAAATAATGTTGAAGGAAATCAGAAAAGTAAGAACGGAAATTTGAAAATGAATTGCTAGTGGGAGAGCCTTACTTCTGAAATGCTGACTAGAAAAACAGTATGGAAAAGGGGAAAATAAAGCAAGTTAGTCAAATAAGGAAGCTGGATATGACTTAAAAGAGGCAGTTCAAATAAAGTATAGGAAATGGATAAAACTAAAGCAGATAGGATTGAAAAGTAATTTTCAGGGCTAACAAAGAAAATACTTTTTTGCTAGTTAGCAAAGTACAGAAGCACGTCGTAACATACCCTGCTGAAAATGCCCTAATAAAACTAATAAAATTATTTTACGGGAAATTGGCCTACGGGTACCCGTCCAGCTCTGCGTCCAGCTCTGCGTAGGCCAACCCCGTATAAACCCATAAAAACCCATTTCTTTTCACCTGTACAACTGTACGGATTCCGTAGGCCAAATCCCCGTAAAAACCCATAGACAGAAACTTGTAGGCCAAAGCTCCATTAAAAACACATAGAATAGGTGTTCTATTCCGTAGGCCAAATCCCCATAAAAACCAGTAGACCAAAAACCCATAAACAAAACCAGTAGAATCATACCGTACGATCCAGAGTACATCTCACCCGCCTGGCCACACTGTGACCCTATGGTATTAAGAGATGCCTCAATCCAAATCACAAACGAGGACATTCAACGACCCAACCGGTTTCCCAAGACAAAAATATAGCCGGAAAAACTAATAGTCTAACAAAATTCTATAAATATTCAGAGAAACCAAACTTGGAATTCCGAGTAACTAAAAAGTTAGTAAAAATAACTAAAATAATAAATGCACAGGTTTAAATAGGTTGCAGCTGATAATAATCTGGCAGGACAACACAAAAGGAAAAAAAGAAGAACAAAAAAAATTATTATTATATATAAAAAAAGGTATTATAATTAAATTATTAAGGAAATTTACTTTAGTTAAAAACATAACAATTACACATCAGACATTCACACCAACAAGAATCCAGTATACCTTTCGAATAAACTCAGTTAGTTTGCATTCCAAAATAAAATGTCCAGAATCACCAAGAGCGTTACAGTTCAAGCATAAATCCTTATCCTGTAGTTTGAACCTGCTCAGATATTCGGGAAATCTTCCATGACCCGTTAACACCTGGTTACAATCGATATTGTTATATAACTTTCCTTTATAATCTATTTTAATCATATGCATTAAATTCTTATTTTTATCAGAGTTCAACCATTTATCTTTCCATTCGTCTATATATTGTTTATTCATTACATTAATTGTACGTTTCCGAGAGCCAGGTAGTTCAATATTTACAAGGCCAATTTTAGATACAGCTTCTTTGGCCAGACTGTCAGCTCTCTCATTGCCCTGATAACTTGCATGGGCTTTAACCCAGTGCAAGCCCAATATCACTCTAGAAAAAACACTATATAAACATGATTTCAAGTTTACAATAAATAAATTAACGCTATCTGGGGGAAAGCGCATGCAACAGCGAGAGACAATCTGTATATATGTTAACATGAGCACCATCTCGCACATTTTCTTTAATCCAAAGTAAGGCCTGGTAAACCGCCGCACTCTCGGCTGATAAACCGAATTATAATTATTCAACACAAATTGTTTATTTCCGATCTCAACTCCGTAATAATGAACGACAAAAGCTGCTGCAATGCCACCCCCAAAACCAGAACTATCTGTATATATATCATACTCACTAGTAAAAGGCTTATCTTTATCAAATAGAAACATAATCTTCTCAGCAGGATGAATCAAATTAAAATTAAACTTCTCAAATACATTCCTGGTTATAAGATAATCGCCATACATTTTCATCTCAGTATGACGAGAACGAAACAAAAATTTTTCACAATAGAATTTATGCATAATAGAGAGAGGTGGCAGTCCGGCCAATACACATACTGCCTCGGTAGAGACAGTTTTAAAGCATCTTGTTAATGCCCTCTGAATAGTGTCAAGCTTCATTCTGACTCTTACTAACTCCCCCGCTCTGGAACCCCAAGAGCTTACTCCATACATAACTATTGGTATTACAACATTTTTATAGATATTCAAAAGAATTGCAGATTTATAACATAAGACATCAGCTGTAAAATTTCTCTTATAGTACATTAAAAGACTATCAGTCTTCTTTTGAACGTTTTTGAAATGTTCCTTAAAAGTCAATTTTTGATCGATTGTTACACCCAAATACATAAGGAGATTCACAAATTTGATCCTGCTATTCTGATATTTTAATTGAGGGTTTCTAACTCTCCTCCCTCCCCTAGGGAAGAAAAGAGCACAAGTCTTATCTAGATTAAATACCTGTTTTTCTTCAGTCAGCCATCAGTTCATTATATCCATGACACGATCGAAGATATTTAGAATCATACCGTAGCGGAGTATCCATACATAGATCGTACATAGAACGTGTGTCAATAGACAAAATCCCTATAAAAAATAGAACAGTAGATCAAATGACCATAAAAACTAGTAGTTATAAGCATAAACCAGCAGACGTACAAAATTAGCAATGATGAAACACGCAGAACTAAATGGTGGAAGAACATGTATAATAATTTTAAATAAAATTCTATGCGAATAAACTTAATAACATTTTATTAATATCTAAAAGTCTACAGGCCCATGTCCTTCTCTATGCATGTCAGTACAAATGCATTACAAAATATTTGCATAAATTCTCTTTACAAAATTTTAAACTCCCTTTATGTAATTTTGAAAATTAAATTAATAGAAAGATAATAATCAAAGTCCTGATTCACAATCATCGAATGATATATATATATATGTAAAAAAAATTACGATGGCATCAACCTCTAATTAACTTTCCGCAATTTCAGGATCTTCGCCCTATACCAGTACTTTCCAGAACTCTCTGGCCTGTTATGTAACCGCTACTGTAATAGCTCTATGCGCCATTTTTCTTCAGATTGCTTCCTGCCATTCCGTGCTATACGAACGCTTTGCTCTGCCTCTTCATTTTCCCTCTGTTAAAATATTTATTATTTCAAGGTTCTAAATTTAATAGTATTGTTATTTAAATCATTATTGAATATGTCATCTTCGTCTAAAGAAAATGAGCTGCCATGTTAATTTAATAAAGGTGTGGAGTTTTTAAAGTGAAACACTTCTGTCTTTATTTCTGCTGCCTTCCACTCGCAACGACACCATCCGGACCATGACTGCTAAGCTTCAGCATTTCCAATGCCCATCGACTGCAAATATCACAGTATAATTAATTAGCCGGTAGGATTACTGCGTGGGAAAGCACTCCTCTGGATCTTCGTCGCAATGGGAAAATAGATCAAGGTCAAGGCTCTAAATAGTGTGTCAATCATCTGCAGACAGATTCGCTTTTTCTGCTGTGCTTTGTGCTCTGTCGCTTCAAAAACGTTGGTGTGGATTATGCTTACAAGATCAAAAGCCATGTTCAAAAATACAGGAAACAACTACTATCGATACCACAAAGTTCCAGTTGCCCATTTTTGGTGGCCCTAATAGTGATATACCTGTGGATAATTATATTTTACTATTCGAAAGAAAATGTGACACTAAAAGTATTGGAGATAAGAACAAACCGTTAATATTCTCGGAGTGCCTGCGTGACGAGGCACTTGCATACTTCCTTCGCGAATGTTTAGACAAGGACTGGAAAACAGTAAAAGAAAACTTCACTATATACTTTTCTATAGCAGAGGCAGTGAGATATAATGACTTTGTATCTGCGAAATACGAAATATTTAATAACATTGGTCTCTATTATCGAACCAAATTAGGATATGGATCCAGTTCGAAATTAAGAGATTCCATCATACTCGAAGCCCTCAACCAAGAACTTCCAGAAGCCCAGCGCATGTGTTTACTTTTTCAAAGTATAAAAACAACAAAAAATGGATTGAAACAGCTCGCAAACTATTCCCAATTTCATTGGCACTGGAGGAAGTACCAAGTGGTGATCACAGATTTTTTACTCCCAAGAAAAATCCACCTAGATGTTTTTTAAGATCATTTCAACCAATCCGGTATCTGTATAAGCCGCTTTCTTATCAACCATTTCCTTCTTTAAGTTATCATAATACAATACCCAAGTCTGAATCAAAAAAAGTGAAAATATTTTTTAATTAATGTCCAAATTGGACAACAAAATTTACCAACTATCATAGATACTGGTAGTGAAATCAATGTTATTTCAAAAAATATTTTTCATGATATGGATATCCAAGGTGAATTAAATGAAGATAAACCTCTAAATAAATCATTTTCTTTATCTAATCAGATTTCAGTGGTTAAAATTATTAAGATGCCATGTAAAATAGGAAAAATCGCAAAAAATATAGTGCATTCTAATTTAAATTATTTATTATTGTCTTCAGCTTGTGTTTCACTGTTTAAATTACAATTGCACTTTAATACTTATGAAGTCTACCAGTTTAAACACCAGGTGAGTAAAAACGTTAAATTAGATAAGTTTTTTCAAAATAATTTTGTATGTAAAAGTGATATAAGTAATAAAAATTCCGGTAAATATTCTGAAAACGATAAACATTTTCCGAAAATAATAAAAAATGTCAAAATGATATCAGTAGTAAAAATTCTGATAATTATTTTGAAAGTATTGAAAATTCTGATAATAAATTAGAAAAATTGTTGAATAGTTATAATCATATATTTGATAAAAGTAAAAATGATGTTGATTGTATTAATATTGAACCGTCTAGAGTTGTTGTAACTTCTGAATTACCAATAGCCTATAGACCATATCGAGCATCTCCTAAAGATAATAATGAAATTAAGAAACAAACAGATGAGTTGTTAAAAGCTGGTATAATTAAACCTTCTTATAGGCCTTATGGTGCTCCTGTAACTTTAGCCTATAAGAGCGATGAACATTCAAAGTCTAGATTATGTATTGATTTTCGAAAACTTAATCAAATTACCAAAACAGATTCTGAACCAATCCCTAGAATAAATGCTGTTTTAGATCAGTTAACGAATGCCAAAGTTTTCTGTACATTATATTTAGCATCTGGCTATTGGCATATAAAATTAAATGAAAATGATACTCAGAAATTAGCAATTACTACAAATTTTGGACTTTATGAATTTATTAGATTACCTTTTGGTTGAAAGAATTCTCCAGCTGTCTTTCAAAGAGCTCTTGGCTAAATTTTAAACAAATATCAGATTCAATTTGCTTTAAATTATTTTGATGATATTATAGTATTTTCTCCAAATTTTGATGAGCATTTAAACCATCTTTAAATAATATTTGGTATATGTGAGAAAGAAAATATAAAATTAAAACAATCTAAATGTAATTTTGCTAAGGAAAAAATAAATTTTCTAGGATACGAAATTCAAGTAGGCAAATACCAACCCAGTCATTCAAATATAGAAGTTATTAAGAAATTGCAACCCCCTAAAAATGTTAAAGAATTGCAAAGATTTTTAGGAAGTATAAACGTATATCATAAATTTATTCAAAATTATGCAAAAATTAGGACCCATTTAACGAATTTACTTAAAAAAGATATCCCCTATAAGTGGACTCTTGAATGTCAAATAACTTTTCAAAAATTGAAAGGTGCATTAATTTCTAGACCTACTTTAAATTTGTTTAATCCAAAATACCCATGTCATGTATTTGTTGATGCCTCTAAAGAAGCTGTTGGTGCTGTTTTAAAACAGCAACACCCGGAGGGCAGTTTACATCCAATTGTTTTTCATTCCTGAAAGTTAAGATCTTATGAACAAAATTATGCAATTACTGAGCTGGAATGTTTAGCTATTATTGATGCAATAGATAAGTTTTCTTATTATTTACAGCGTAATCATTTTACTGTACATACTGTTCATGCTGTTTTAGTTTCGCTTAAAAATATTAAACACACTACTTATCGCTTATTTAGATGGTCTTTAAAATTATCCATGCATGGTTTTGATATTAAATACAAGAAAGTTTCCACTAATATGGAGGCGGATATATTCTTTAGAAATCCTGTTTGTCAACATTTAAGTTTACAAGTTAATTTATTATCATTAGAAGAAATTAAAGAATATCAAAATTTAGATAATGTCTGCAATCCTAAATATAAGAAAGTGAATGACGTGTTCAACATTAAAAAACAAGGACTGTATAAAATTGTAATTCCAGTGTCTCTTCGTACTAAATTACTTGAAAAAGCTCATACTCAATTTCGTCATACTGGCATGTTCTCAATGCTAAATAGTTGTTCAGGATGTTAGAAATTATTGCAAGCGTTATGACGTATGTCAATTCAAATAGTAATCTAAACAAAAGAAATTTGGTTTAATCCAAAATTTACGATCTGTCAGCGAACCTTTCGAAATACTATCTATTGATACTGTTGGTGGTTTAAATTATTGTAATTCTACTAAAAAGTATATTCACATTATTATTGATCATGCAACTAGGTATATTTGGACTTTTGCTTCTACGAGTGTAACCACTGATACTTACATAAATTGTTTAAGGCAAATTTTTCAAATTCGGGTACCAAAGAAAATTTTAAGTGAATGAAATGCTTCTTTCACATCTTCAAAATTTAAGCACTTTTTAAGGAATCATAATGTAAAACAATTATTAACTACTGTTAATAGACCCTAAACTAACGGTAAGTTGAACGCGTTAATAAAACAATTATAACTAGATTAAAATGCAAACTAAATTCTTATCAAGGTAATGTTGTGTGGACAAAATTATTACCCCAAGTAACTGAAGAATATAATACCCCTCATTATGTAACCAAATTCCCCCCATCGTATTTAATGTATGGAAAATTACCTTATGATTCCTTACTTCAAAATCAAGAATTATATCCACCAATTGAAGAAGCTAGGAAAATTGCTCAAAAAAGATCTGATGATTATCATAACGTAAATAAAGAAAGATATGACGTTCACTATAAACCAAATAATTTTAAGAGGTGATTTAGCAATTTATAAAGAATTCCAATATCCTAATACACATAAACTCTCTCCTCCTTTTACAGGACCATACAAAATTTTAAAGCAATATTCTGAAGTTACTTATGAAGTTGATAAACCTAATCCTTTAACTAAGAAGAAATCAGAAATCGTTCATTCAACCAGATTAAGACCTTTTAATCCGGCCATTGAGTTTAAATTAACTGTTATGAGGACTGAACATTCTGTGAAACATGGTAAATTCTATAAAGGGTTCTTAACCTGAAGTTTTCAGTCCTGAACTGGAACAGTGAGCTGATTAGATGTAAGCTTTGTTCTGATGTAACTGCTGGGCTAGATAGTAACTGCACGTGAAGGGATTTGAAATCATCTTCTATTAAATCACTATTTAATACAAACTTCCCAACACGGGAGAAATACAGAAAGTAAAAGACCGCTCTTGGGTCGAACTTAACAATCAAATCAATTTAAAACTAAACCTAAAATAGAACTTAAATCAAAGGTTGCTTCGCAGAGCAATTCGCGGAAGTTGGCCTCTCACTAAATGGTGCGTAGCAAGATATACTAATACTAGCGCACTTCAAATTGTTTTACAATGCAATCACGTAGTAAGCACTATGGCTTATAAATTTAAATTGCTAGCTGGTCAGACGAACGTTGAGTCGAGTGGCCGTGATCTGAGACTAAGCTCTCTCACAATAAGAGGTTTCTACCTCTGGCTTTAATAGTACTTCGTTGTACTTCAAAATTAGCATAAGCTGAAAACGCGCGCTTCTTCTGACAGGAAGTTGAAACAGAGAGGAGATAGAAAAGATTTAAATTAAAATAAAACTTGGTTAGTTTAACTAAAACCTTACATACTTCCTGCCAGAATTGCGATAGTTAAACTACTTTGGTCCAAACGGACCATGTTGAAACTCGCAATTCTAAATAGTCGAAATTTCACTGTTCTAAACTTAGGCCAACTCTTACAAGGCAATATCTGTTTGTGAAACATACAGACGAAATATTCTTGAACAACAATCTTCAACATTTTTTCTTAACAAGTCTTATTCTTCCAACAAGTCTTACTCCTTCCAGCAAAGTAGCCCACCAGCGGCCGAGCGGTAAAGACGCTGAACACTGGTAGTTCGGTCCGAGGTTCGAATCCCGCGAACGGGCTGGCTGCATGGGCGTTTTCGTGGTTTTCCCCATGTGTAACGTGTATACGAGCCAGTTTCCCTTAGAAAGTCCTCCACGAAGGCATCCCTCCCTTTAGGCAGATAGCCCTCGTGTGCTTTGCCATA
>KK120952.1:207256-226480 GCA_000611955.2 Stegodyphus mimosarum
TAAAGGGTTCTTAACCTGAAGTTTTCAGTCCTGAACTGGAACAGTGAGCTGATTAGATGTAAGCTTTGTTCTGATGTAACTGCTGGGCTAGATAGTAACTGCACGTGAAGGGATTTGAAATCATCTTCTATTAAATCACTATTTAATACAAACTTCCCAACACGGGAGAAATACAGAAAGTAAAAGACCGCTCTTGGGTCGAACTTAACAATCAAATCAATTTAAAACTAAACCTAAAATAGAACTTAAATCAAAGGTTGCTTCGCAGAGCAATTCGCGGAAGTTGGCCTCTCACTAAATGGTGCGTAGCAAGATATACTAATACTAGCGCACTTCAAATTGTTTTACAATGCAATCACGTAGTAAGCACTATGGCTTATAAATTTAAACTGCTAGCTGGTCAGACGAACGTTGAGTCGAGTGGCCGTGATCTGAGACTAAGCTCTCTCACAATAAGAGGTTTCTACCTCTGGCTTTAATAGTACTTCGTTGTACTTCAAAATTAGCATAAGCTGAAAACGCGCGCTTCTTCTGACAGGAAGTTGAAACAGAGAGGAGATAGAAAAGATTTAAATTAAAATAAAACTTGGTTAGTTTAACTAAAACCTTACACTGTTAGAAATAGTAGAATTCCAGTTTCTGTCCAAAATTAATTTATTTTTTAATTTTTCAAAATTCTCCATTAAACTTTTTCCCGTTTATGACATTTAGTACCTGAGTTAGACTAAAAACCCTAATTATGACCAATTATTTTTACCGATCTTGACCTTTCCCAGTCTGGCTCCTTTCCTATTCTGCCTTTCCTTCTTCTCAGAGTTTTTCCGTTCATGATTTGTTATATACGTCCCCCATAGCCCGGAAGATGAGAAATGGAAAAACTCTACCCACACATTTTTGAAAATCTGGCTTTTACACCAGATTTTTATTCGAAGACAAATGTTTTTATTCTTTTTCTCTGACACTAGGTTTACACTATGTGTATTTTTCCATGTATCTTCTCTTTAGGGATTATATAAAAAGTGATAGCACACGCTCGCTGTCTCCCTAGGTAATACTCATAACACCCCCTCAAAATTTTACCTTTTTATTTATTTATTTATTTGTTGTTAGGAGATTCAACTATGGTCAAGATACTGGCTTGGGTCCTTTCATATTTTTCATATCAGCCAGGATCCTCTGACCATAGTTTAACACAAAAGTGCTACAACACACACACAGACATATAACACATAATTTTAGAAAACAGAAATTTTCTTTATTTTTCTTTCATACATAATTCTGAAACAAAATTTTCTTTTCTTTCTTCTTGTTGTAGGGTAATATTTATTTCTAATTTCCAAAATTCTAAAAAAGACTTTAACTTGATCATATAAGTTACTTGTCCCCAATTTTAATTTTAATTTTGTAGGGTTTTGTAATTTGTACACTTTGATTTAGTTCATTTAAAAGAATTAGTTTTACAATACTTTGATACAATGTACAATGCCAAAAACCAGTTACCTTTTATGAGGCAACACATGTTTTTGATATTTTATACTTAAGCACCCCTCCAACAATCAGAACTTAGTCACGCTGATTTCTTGGAGAGGAAATGCCATAAAATCTTAATTCAAGGTGTCATTGTCGTAATGCATCAAGATTTATATTGAATTGTTTCCTTAAGGTATTATATCATATTGTTTTTGTATTGCATTTTTATATTGTTTTGAAGTATATCAATGTATTGTTAATTACCTGCAATGAGAGGACTGAATGCCATTATAGTACTTTACTCGTAAATTGTATATCTTCTAATTTTTACGTAAAAAGATGTTCCTCATCTAGAGACTTTAAAAAACATTTCATTCAATTTCAACTATTTTTGTGAAAAGGACTTTGCTACTGAATTGCATTCTTCAATGGACATTTTTGAAGAAGTTGAGGACCCTTCATAAGTCTAATTTATTATTTAATATAATATTATTGTCTTATTATGGTCTGAGTTAGATGTTTAGTTCTAAATTATATCTTTATTTATAAATTCAGAGTTTTATTGTAAAATTATATAATTAAGAATTTTCTAAACATATGAGAAAGAGCAAGAGTATGATAGGGCATAGCTAAAGTTTGTACTCTATGTCCTAGATGTTTTCCATGTCTTTTCTCATAATCTAAACTTTTCTTGCTTCACTAATATACTAATGCTTTGGTATCCCGGCCTCTTGTTTTGAGTGGAGAGGGGAGATGAAAAATAAAATTACGATGGTTGTGTACTACGCGAACACAACCTTTAATTAACTTTCCGCAATTTTAGGATCTGCCCCCTAAACCAGTACTTTCTAGAACTCTCTGGCTTGTTATGTAACCGCTACTGTAAATAGCTCTACGCGCCATTTTTTTTCAGACTGCTTTCTGCCACTCCATGCTATACGAACGCTTTGCTCTGTGTCTTCATCTTTGTTAAAATATTTATGACGTCAAGATTCTTAATTTAATAGTATTATTATATAAATCATTATTGAATATGTGATCTTCGTCCAAAGAAAATGAGCTGCCATGTTAATTGAATAAAAATGTGGAGTTTTTAAAGTGAAACTCTTCTGTCTTTAGTTCTGCTGCCTTCCACTCGCAACGACAACATCCGGACCCTGACTGCTGAGCTTCAGCACTTCCAATGCCCATCGACTGCAAATATCACCCCACACACATATATATATATATATATATAATTTGATAATTGCGAATCATGACTTTGATTATATATACATATATTATTGATTTTTTTATAAATATCTACAGAGAGTACTGTATCTCATTGCATATATTTGCATAATACTGTACTTCAGTTCTTTCCTTGGGAAATTAAACAATGAGATTTCATCACATCAGCTTGTTTAACAATTTTATAATAATCGAAGTCATGATTCACATTTCAGTTCTTTTATTGAGAAATTAAACAATGGGATTTCATCGCATCAGCTTGTTTAACAATTTGATACCCAACATGAAATATATTGCCAAAGAATGGTACTTTCTAGCATCTGCGTAAATTTTATGTCATCTACAATGCACTAAGATAAGAGATATTGGGTGTTCACCATCCCGTGAACTAAGCGCACTTTGGGTCCTCACCCCCTCCCCGTCGAACTAGGCCCAGGAGTTCAACCCCTGTCCTAGAACCTTGGTTGGATCGCCTCCAATGCACTTGGAGTGACACAGACTCCAGGGTAGCACTAGTCATCAATTCGCTACCTACTAGTCTCTCGGGCTTCCGGTCGCAGAGTGACATTACCCAGCAAACCCGGGACGCTATCCCTGGGCGACTAGAGCCGTCGGCTCTAGGAAAGTACAGTGCACTAACCAAATTTAAACGAAACCCTAATTTTCAGGAAGAGAAAGCTATTACTAGTAAAAATATTAAATAAACAACCAAGCAAACAGAATAAGGGACTTGCAAATTAGAAATTTAACAAAGAGTTCAAATTCATTTTGTTATCTCCCTCAAGCTCGCTTACCACTGATAGCAACACCCTGCAGCTTATTATGACACGCATACACATAGCTGTTTTGCAAGGAAGAAAGTATGAATCCTAGAATATAAATGCAGTGAAGAAATATTTCAAGAATACTGTGTCAACCACCTCTTTACAATACTTTGAACTTTACCTATATATTTCTCAGAACATAAATGAAACATCAATATAAAAGTATAATAAACTTAATAATGCCCAAAATACAATAAATTATATTGTAACAAAACAAACTTTCAAAAATTTACAAGACTCAACAAATACCGACTCTCAACTCACATTTCGGGAATTAAGGAAATATCTCATAACATATGTTATCTTACTCTGTATCTCACTTTTAGCGCTATATAATCTTCCGCAGACTTTATATAGATAAAATCCATAACATAATAGGTATTTATACAATATGTTGCTCTCGATGTAGAAAAAGTTTAATTATTAACTTTCGTACTGTAAGAATTCTATCTCTGTGAATAAATATGAATATAATTATTGTCATGTACAAATAGTTATAAGTATCTGTTTATTAAATAACTAATTTAACGAAACTAAATCCCTATAGAAAAAAATATGTAAAAATATGATTTACCTATATATATATGTATATTTATTAATAATTTATTATTACAAAAGGGTTTTCATATATCTCCAAGGAACATAATCATCAGAATAACGATCAATGTTTGATATGCAATGAGATTCGTGATGCAAGGCACTTCTTTGAAGATTGTATGTTGACTGAGAGTGCAAGGGAAAATTTTAAGAAATATTATAAAAATGACTTTGAAAAGAATTATGCTAATTTAGTAGAATATGCAAAAAATATTATGAAGTCTATAAATAACAATAAACAAGCTGGGAGAATTATTTGATGTATTGTGTGCTCGGAAGTATATGTGTTTGCTTTTGTGTATTATGAGTTGTTTTATTTTCTGTTTCTTAACACAGTTTTATTTTATTCTTTTTAGCTCGTTTTGTATAGTTTCTTGTATTTAGGTTCAGTGATAATTTGAGTTTCTCTGATCGTATTTACTGTTTTGTTTCGTTTCCTTTTACTAACTCTTTTGATACGGCTGGGGGGGGGCTGGATACCACCGTTTGTTGTTGAAATGGGTTGGTCCCCTAATGAGTCATACGGCTGTCATAATTCGGCTAGGTGGACTGGGGGCTTCGCCCCAATAATCAATCAATCAATCTTATATACTCACCCTTTTAAAGGGCGACTGAGAATGAAGAGACCCAATCCCCGAATCCTGTGGTGACGAATTGCCGTACACCACATTTCAGTTCGGGGGCAACTATAGAGTCATTAAGCTATTGTGAAGCAGGACAGATGAAAAATGTTCACTGCCGTCGCCGGTACTCGAACCTGGACCTCTCGAATGCGAGGATGAGTGTGTCAGCACTAAGGCATGCTGGGAGGAGGGAGAAAATATCTTACAGAGTCATTAGGTTATTTTTGAAGCAGGAGACGTGACAAAAGTGCAATGCAGTCGCCGGGACTCGAACCTTGGACCCTTGGAATATGCGTGGAGTATGCTTCCAATTACACCCCGAAGGCATGCGGAAAGGAGAAAATACCTTATATGCTTTTGATTCGGTTATTTGGACGTAACTGCTAAATACTTTGGCGGATTTGAAAATTCAAAAAAATATATTGGAAGTTTATTTAAGTTATTTTCGGGAAAGAAAGTTATCTACAATGCCTTTAAATGAGAGAAATAAGGCCGTACTAGACATCCATCAAGGGTGCCCGCAAGGCTCCTGTAGTGCACCCCTGTTCTGGAACATCTTAACAAATAAATTGCTGTCCAGGGAATTCCCAAATGGGGTGTGATTGTCGCCTACGCAGGTGATAGCATGATACTAATTAGACAAGATTCGTTGGAAAAGCTTGAGAAATTATTTCGTGATATAGAATCGATTGTTGAAGAGTGGAGTATTGAGGAAGATATGAGGTTTAGTGTGGTAAAAACCTAGGCAATGTTTTTCCAAGGGTGGCTAGAAAACAAGACCACTACGACTAAAATTCAAGGGTTAAAGAATCAAGTTTATTAACGATTTAAAATATTTAGTAATTTTCGACACGAGCCTCACCTTCATAGATCACTTGAAAAATGTGCAACGTAAGACGGACAATATATTAATTAATTATAAACGCGCCTTTTTCTCCTGTAGTTTGAGTGAAAGGTCAGGATTGATTAGAGAAATATTCAAAGATGTCATCACTCCAATGGTCATGTATGGCATTGGAGTGTGGGGTTCCAGAGCAGAGGAAATTTTGTTTAAAATTAGATTCTATCCAGAGAGGCTGGTGCCTAGCCATGACAAGAAGCTTTAGAACAATTTCTACAGAGGTGCTCTGTCTCTTGGCCGGTACGCCGCCAAGTTTTTGATGAGAACGCAGAGACAGGACTTCAAACTGTATGGAGATGACTTGTTAACAAAATATATGTTTGAAGATTATAATGTATATAGTGCACATCCATCTAAAACTTGTCTATCACTTATGATAAATACGAGCCAAAGACTGGAGTAATAGACATTTATACTGACGGCTGGGGACTGGATAACATTTATGGTTCACCATTCTTAGTATTTTACTATGGAATTGAAATTGACTGTGGAAAGTATAGACTTCATTATTATAAATTACTTCTTCAATCCGAATGCTGTGCATACGGTTCAGGATTCGTAGAATTTTCTTATGGAATTGAAAGTGACTGTGGAAAGTATAGAGTAAATTATTATAACTCAGTTTTTCAATCCGAATGCTGTGCATTCAGTGATATGAATTAAAAGAAACTTATGTGTTCCTACTCATGTTAATATTTATACAGATTGCCTTTCCTTGTTATAGTCATTGTCTGTTCCGGTTTCCAAAAGTCCATTAATTAATGAAAATAAAGAAAATTTAAGAAATATAAAGAAGAAAAATTGTACTTTGTTACATTGAGTTAATGCTCATGAGGGCTTTGCCGGCAATGAGAGGGCGGACGTGATGGGCTTGTAGAGATAGTAGGTTATTTGGAACGTAGAAGACATGAAAAATTAGCAATGCCCTCTCCGGGACTCGAACCACGGACCTTGAGCGAGCTAACCACTACACCACGAAGGCATGCCAAGAAGGCGAGAGAACTACTTTACAGGCTAAGTAGGCGACCATCGTGGAAAATGAAAATTTTGTAGAAATATCCGGTTCAAAGAAATATGCAGTTTGAGTAATGCAAAAATATTGTCTTGATAAATGGTCGCAAGAGCTGAATAGTTGAATAAGAAATAAGGGCTTATTGAAAAATATAAAAATAGCTCAAAATGCCAATATATAATTATATAGATGCAAATCAGTTTGTAACAAATCATGCTAGATTTCCGGAGTATCTTAGTAGATTTGGTATACAGGAAAATTCATTATGCTTAGCTTGTAATTCATCTGGCTCCGCAGCGCAAAAGTTCACGCTTGAATGTAAATTACCAGAAAGCGCACGACAACAAATGGAAATTGCAAATTTTGAAAATATAAGTTATTAGGAATTACGTAAGTTTATTAAAGAGATTGTAAGACTTATTAGCGGTAAACGGAGCGCATGTGGTCTTTTGATATAATCAAAATTATAACTGTATTAACTAAAAATTGTCTTTTATTGTATTTTTATTCATATTTTAGTGATTTTAGAATTTTATAGAACCGATTTGCAGTTTTTACGTGTAATTTTATTCATCTTGACTTGCTAAGATGTTAATAATTTTATGTTATGTTAATGACATAAATGACACATGTGTTATGATTTTTATGATTTTTTTATTTCTGTATGTCCCTGTTTCTCTTTACTTAATGTGTGTTAATTGTGTGTTTATAGTTTGTGTTTTATATTATGATTGAGCTTGTGTTTGGTTTTTTTGTGAGATTCCTTATTTTGTGGTAAACTTATAATGTATTTCTCCCGCCTTCTTCGCGTGCCTTCGTGGTGTAGTGATCAGCACGCTGGGCGTGTATTCCAGCGGTTCGAATCCCGGCGAGGGCATTGCAAATTTTTCATCTCTCCTGCTTCTAAATAACCTAATGACTCTACAAGTGGCGCCCGAACTAAAAAAGGTGGTGGATGACGATTCTCCACCACCGGGATTTGGCGATTGGGTCCCTTAATCCCACGTCGCCCTTTAAAAAAGGAGGGAGTATACAAGGTATTTCTCCCGCCTTCTTCGCATGCTTCCGTGGTGTAGCGGTCAGCATGCTGGGCGCGTATTACAGAGGTCCGCGGTTCGAAGGCGTTGCTCATTTTTCATCACTCCTGCTTCAAAAGTAACTAATGTCTCTACAAACTTAAAGGCGACCCAAACAAGATCTATTTTTAGGCCAGGTGGATCGGGTCGTATTCCTCTCATTTGTACCTTATATACTTCCCCTTTTAGAAGATGACTGGGGATTAGGGGACTTAGTCACCAAATGATGGTAGTCATGAATTATCGTCCACCACCTTTTAGTTCGGACGCCACTTGTAGAGTCATTATTATTATTATTATTATTATTATTATTATTATTATTATTATTATTATTATTATTATTTTAAGCAGGAGACGTGAAAAATGTGCAATGCCCTCGCAAGACTAAAACTCTGGACCTATCGAATACGCGTCAAATATGCTTCCGCCACGAAAGCATGCGGAAAGGAGGGAGAAAATACCTTATAAACATATGTAACTAAACTGGTGCAAGAGAAATCCACATTATTCTATAATTCCAAACATATTTTGCACATACTCACAGTATTACATATGGAAAGAAAGCCAAACTACGTGTTAGAAGGATAGAAGCAAGTGAGAAGAGCAAAATTATGTTGATGTTGGTAGATCTGAATAAAGTGCATATCTAATACTACATATTTTAAAGAAGTGTTAATTAAATAAGAGTCATTTATAAAATGAAGTACTTAAATAAAAGTTTCAGACATGGTCAGATCTTTCAGCATACAATGTAACTGACGTGATAATATAAACATTATTGGGAATAACTGGTTATTGCTTGATTTTAATTATTTCTGCGTTTAAAAAACTTAAATTTAGAAAATGGATTTCTCATGAGTCCCATTTGATTCAAATGTTGCATGCGTACGTAATAGATTGGATGCACAAGTCTGATAAAAAGTTAATAAAAATTTATTCTAATCAAAAGAAATGTAACAAAACGCTGGATTATTCTTCAAAGATATTCGTAAAGTATCACAGTATCACGCAATATAATCAGTAGTTATATTTTAAACTACTAAAACATTAAACAGAATGCAATCTAAAGCGCAAAGAAAGCTAATCCGATCTCACTCCTAATTCACTACAAGCAACATCAACAGTTCACTTAAAACAACTGAGCTGAGATGTTTCTTTCCGGCTGAGAGTTCTAGCAATTTCTGAAAAGCAAAAAGGGTAGAATTCCGGTTACAATTAACATACTAGTCAATTACATTTATTCAAATTAAATATCAATTACAGAGATAAACTTTTATTCAATGTTAAATGCATGTGCTCTTGTACATCTTTCTCTTAAAATATTTCACGCGCTGCATTGCACGGGGAAATGAAACAATTTAAATTGTAATTCTAATAAAACTATCGAACTAAATGCAAAAATTGGTAACACAACGATATGTTATGAAATAAAAATTCTGTAAATTAACACATATCTTAAATTTGAAATTTGAAGTTTTTTTTGTCTATATATTCATATAAAAATATTCACCTGATAAATCAAATTGTAGGAAAATATAATTATTTATTTCTGCTGAACATACACTTCTTTGCTGATATATGTATGAGTTTTAAATATTTTTTATTTCATCGAACAGTACATTTTAACTATTATTCGAATTCATTGTCTTTTTCTCAGAGGTTTCCTCACAATATTAATTGTCTACAGCATTCATTATTTTAATTATCTGCTTCAATGAGAACTTTATGTAAATTGTCAATTTTTATCCTTTTCAAGATGTACTAGAATCTCATTAATTAATGGCAGAAAACAATCATTTCTTTGGTAATGAAAAATAATCGAAGTCCACAATTTTTTTATTAATTTTTGTAACTTATATTAATATTTCATACTATATACTAACAGTATTAACTAAAAGGAAAATAGCATTTTCTAATTCTGTTTTCCCCTTTGTAGGTACGTTCCTAAATCTTTTTAACAGAAATTTTACGGAAAATGTGCAACAGAAAATTCCTTTCTATTTAATTTTAATGTGAAAGAATAACCTTTAAAAACTGAGCTGAATAAGCCCAATCGAACTTTAGTGTGAAGGAATGACGTTTAATGCCTCTTTTGTGCAACATTAAAGGTTATTACAAACTTCACAGTAGCCGACGTTTCACATTTTCTGTAAACCACTTATATATTAAAAAATCCACTGAAAATTCCTAAATTATAAATTTCCCATTCATAGTTTATAAATTAAAATTATCTTTAATTATGATAAATATTAATATGAAAAACATGCAAAATTAAAGCTGCAATTTGTAAAATTTAGAAAATAATGAATATGTTTTACTGGTATAGTTCTCTCTTACAAGCTGCTGAAGATTTACATAATCTTCAGCAGCAGGCTTTGAATATGTTACCTAATACATCTTTTAGATTTAATTTATAAACAGCAAAATTACAATCATATTTATCATATATAGCTTCTTCAACTTCAAGGGCATTTGCTACAAAAATGTAATTTTAATTTCGATTGAAGTTAGACGGACTGCTAAAAATATATTCCAAATGAAAGATGTGCTTACAAATATATAGTAACCAAAAAAGTATATTTATATAGAGAGAAATACAAATTTAACATACTCTTTAATGCAGTAGAATATTTAAAAGGGTATAAATTTAATTTATTAATCACGTTATTAGTTTTTTCCCTGTTTCAAAAGAAAAAAAATCTTCTAATGCCTCATCTGATTTCCTATAGCAGATCGATATAGTCAGACGTTTATTTTAATTAAAAGTGAATGTGTATGCAGAACTAGGATTGGGAAATAATGATCAAAGCAAATTTTGCTATTTCATGAACTTGAATTAAATTTTTATACCTGATGTTTTGACAATTATCACTGCTCTATGCGAACTAGTACAGTAGTTTGCAATTACCTTTTTTTTTTACTCGATTCAGAAGACGGCTGTTTTTTACTACGCAGATTTCTCGCTATAATGCCAATTGTGAAATAAGTATTTTTCAGCAAAACATTCTTTCCTTAATCCAGCGTTCATCGTAACTTCTTTCGCCATTATTTTTTGGTGACGGCGTCTTATTGCTACTTTTTTACCACGTGACTCCAACGCTTTCGTGGACATACGGACAGAAGTTGAACATGGTTCAACTCTTTGCGGTCCGTCATCCGTCAAAGCATCACAGATGTCAATCAAAGTCAGTTCGTTCGCTGATCGGAAACACGCATACGAATATGGATCGGAAAAACGCATATGAATGCGTGTGCATCGTAGTAATGAAAAAAGCCTTAACGGTAGCACACTCGGCTTGCATTCGAGAGATCCAGGTTCAAGACATGGTGAGAGCATTGATTACTTTTTATGTTTCCTAGTTCAAAATTCCTAATGAGTCTACATGCTCATCACTGGTTAATTATTTTCGCAAAGCATTACAACTTTGTTTTAAATATAAATAAATTCCTGAATTGTATCAAGGCTTCTGTGCATCTGTTTTGAGAACAATTTTGCTTCAGTTTCATAATTTCATATTAAGTTCTTGTGAATAGTTTAGTGCTTTTTCTGTATAATTTAATATTGTTATGATAGTTTCATCTGTGAACGATATTTAGATTTGAAACGATATTTCAACGACGGGCGGAATGTTTCGGACACCAGATCGCAGATAGTCTACTAGTCTGACTGGATCGCCTCTCTGTCTGAAAACTAATTTCGCATCCCGCAGTTCGCACTTTTTTTCTTGTTTTTTCTTTAATTTTTAATTAAAATACTGGAAACTACTGCCTTCACTGAAGGCATCTTTCTGAATACTTTCTAAGAGTAATCGGTTCGTATGCAAATTATGCATGAGCGAAACGACAGAAACGCCCACGCAACCAGCTAATTCGCCGACCGAACTGTCAGTATTCAGACTTTATCGCTCAGCCGCAAGCAGCCCGACACACATACCAAAATTTACATAATTAAAAACCCGTGCGAACACTCCTAAATAATCAACACACTGAAATAATCGAATTTACATTTTCCTCAAATAGGCATTTTTTTTTAATATTTTGCAACAATAACTACTCAGACTAATAAATGATACTAGCAGAAAACGATTCAATACTAAACACTAAAATAGTTCAGCACAGTACAAAAATGGGAATCACACATTACTAAATAATCAAAAATTTTATTTAAATAAATATAAGCAAATTACAAATCACTAATGCAATGGATTGAATAACTTTATACCGATTTCTCTATACTAACAGTAACTTTAACCTAGTACGTTAAAAATTCATTTCACAATAACGCCTTTATGTAGCCCACTCAAGAAGTCTACACAGCTTGATAACATAATAAATACTAGCATATTCACACAAAAGACTATTTTTGCACTGTAATAATCAAATTTACATTTTCTCTGAAATACGCAGTTTTGTAATATATGAAACAATAATTAGCCAAACTAATGAAAAACGATTCAATACTAAATGCTAAAGCAGTTCCGCATAGTAAAAAATATAGAAATCACATATTACCAATGACTATCTTAAACAAATACACAGTCCAGTCACATTAATGTGACCACCACGTACTTTCCATGTCAGAGTTGAATAACCAATCACAGAAGGCAGGTGGCAGCACAGTGCAGTTGAGCGTATATAAAGGGTGTGTGAGGGCTTCGGAAAACATTTCAATCGTTGGCGTAATGCAGAAACGAAGCGATTTATCCGACTTCCAAAAGGGCATGATCATTGGCTTTCGGGCCAAGGGTGGAAGCATTTCCGAAACGGCTGAGTTTGTGAACTGTTCGCGTGCCGCCGTGGTAAAAGTGTACCGTGCATGGCAAAATGGGACTGTCCAAAATCAACGACGTGGCAAATGTGGTGCACCACGGGCCATAGATGACAGAGGCGAACGACGGTTGCGGAGATGCGTTCGGGCAGATAGACGGGCTACCGTTGAGCAACTGACCACCAAAATGAACCAAGGGGCTACCAAAAGTGTCTCCCAAAGTACTATTCAGCGAACATTGCTGCGTCTGGGCCTCCGAAGCAGACGCCTGGTTCGTGCACCTATGCTGACTGCTGTTCATCGACGGCGAAGGCTAGAATTTGCACGCCAGTACAGCAGCTGGACGTCCACTGAGTGGCGACAGGTTGCGTTTTCGGATGAATCGCGTTTTATGCTCCATCGGACAGATGGACGTTGGCGTATAAGGCGTGAAACCTCTGAAAGGAACCACCCTGCAACCATTGCCGGAACGGTCCAAGCTGGAGGCGGGAGCATTATGGTCTGGGGAATGTTTTCCTGGCATTCTCTAGGTTCACTGATCATTGTGGAAGGCACAATGGATCAATACAAGTACGCATCTGTCCTTGCGGACCATGTTCACCACTACATGCGCATTGTTTTTCCTCAGGATGATGGCATCTTCCAGTAGGACAATGCGAGGTGCCATACAGCTGCCAGTGTACGTGCGTGGTTCGAAGAGCACCAGGATGAGTTTACCGTCCTCCCCTGGCCAGCAAACTCACCTGACTTAAACCCAATCGAGCATCTGTGGGACCATCTCGATCGAGTTGTTCGCGCCATGGATCCTCAACCGCGTAATCTAGCGCAGCTGGCCACGGCATTAGAGTCGGCATGGCTCAACATCCCAGAGAACACCTTCAGGGACCTATGTGACTCTCTTCCTGCACGTCTCGCAGCAGTCCGCTCTGCGAAAGGTGGTTATTCTGGCTTTTGACAGATGGTCACATTAATGTGACTGGACTGTGTATGTACAAGTTATAAATCCCGTTCTAATATATAGTTATAAATCACTATATTCTAATATATAGTTATTCTAATATATAGTTATAATCTAATATATAGTTATAAATCACGTTCTTGAGTATCTTAAACAAATATATACAAGTTATAAATACAAGTTATAAATACACTCACGTTTGTGAAAATTGCAACACCATGAAGGACTTACGCGAGTGAGCTGAAATTTTCAGGAAATGCAAAGTAGCGCATGATATGCAAATGATTAGAATTGCAAATCCGTAGCGCATGCGTATGCTGAGCAGCGCCCTCTGAACGGCTGATGGATCCGAATAAATAGACGGCTGTAGCGAGGCGTGTATGGTTATCGGTGGTTATCTGCTAGTGGTAAACGTTAACTCAATCTGTACTTATGCCTCGTCGACGAAAGAGAGCGAGATTTGAACAACTTACAGAGTTTGAACGAGGGAGAATCATCGGCCTTCGTGAAGCTGGATTGTCGTATCGTGCAGTAGCCTCTCGTGTGCAGCGTAACAGCAGCACAGTGATGCGCGTTTGGAAGCAGTGGACGGACGAGTGTCGGACAACTCGGAAATCCGGGAGTGGACCCCGAAATGTGACGTCAGCTCGCGATGATAGACACCTGGTCCGCATGGCGCGGACGGACCGTACAGCTTCCTCTAGACAATTGGCAGCACTGTGGTCAATAGCTACAGGTGTTTCATTGTGTGCTTCATCAATTCGTAGACGTCTGCTGCAGTGTGGACTGCGCGCACGGACTCCTTTATACAGGATCCCCCTAACGCACGACCATCGCCGCCTGCGGCTACAATGGGCCAATCAGCATAGAGACTGGCGTGCTGATTGGCAGCATGTCGTGTTTTCTGACGAATCCCGCTTTAATTTGTGGTACCATGATGGCCGCATTCGTGTCAGACGCTATGCCGGTGAACGCCACCTTCCGGAGTGCATTATCGAACGCCACAGTGGACGAACACCCGGAGTTATGGTCTGGGGCGCCATAGCATATCATAGACGATCTCAATTGCTACGAATTGTGGGCAATCTGAACAGCAACCGGTATATCCGTGAAGTTCTACAGCCCGAAGCTGTTCCCTTCCTTCAAAGCTTGCCAGGCGCTGTATTTCAACAGGACAATGCCCGCCCTCATACTGCTCGGATTGTTAAATCCTTCTTTGCAGCGCAGCAGGTACAGCTTCTTCCTTGGCCTGCGTGTTCCCCGGATATGTCGCCAATTGAACATATGTGGGATGTCATTGGTCGGCGTCTTGCTCGTGATCCTCGTCCTGTTGCGTCTGCAGACGAACTTTGGGTACGCGTACAAACGATATGGAATGCTCTTCCTCAGTCAGACATTCAAACTTTGTTTGACTCCATGCCACGTCGTGTAGCAGCACTTATTGCGGCGCGTGGTGGCCACACAAAATACTGAATCTGATCTCTTGTTCTTGTTTGTTTGCTTTGAACATTTAATCATTTATTTGTACCACTACCACTCAACTGTGTATTAAATTGCATTCAATTATGACGATTCCTTCTTGGTGTTGCAATTTTCACAAACGTGAGTGTAATTTCTTTCAAGGATTTTACTAATTCTGGTAAATTCGTTAGAAGGGCTTTCACAGCTACATAGTTTGCCGACCATCGCGTCTGGCTGCTTCCTTTTAAGTTGGTTTTTGAGCATTTTTTCATAATATCCCATCGAATTGTGGATACGACAAAAAAGCTAAATATCTTCTGGATAATTCCGAAAAGGTTAACTGCTTCGGAGCACTATGAGGCAGAATGCACACCGACAAGATTCAAAGAATGAGCCAAACATGGCACAAATTCGGCCAGCTTATTCATTTCTGTAATCCTGGCTTGTACTCCTTTATAAGTACCGGCCATATTAGATCCGTTATCCTAAGATTGACCACGACATTGTCCAATATCCAAACCATCAAGTGACAGGTTTTCCACAATCCGTTGAGAAATACATTCTCCTGTCTTTCCACCAACTTCTATGAAATCAATAAAGCTTTCTTTTATTTCACACACATCACCACATATTTTTACGTATCGAACCACCTGGCTCATTTGTTCCGTATGCGACACGTCTGGAGTGCAATCGAACATTATTGTATAATATTTGGCTTCATTGATATAGTTTAAAATGCTATTGCGAACTGTTTTCGCCATTATATCAATAATTTCATTTTGAATTGTTTTTGATAAATATGATATTTGTCCCTTTTTTAGGTGTTCTAACTGGTACTTAAGAGTTGAGTTATGTTTCGCTAGCAGAGTCATTAAATTCAAAAAATTGCCTTGACTAGGCCGAGGACACTTTGTGAGCAGACTGCTAGGGGTTTCATCAGACCCACGGAAAGAAAGACAGTTTGTTGAAAGGTACAATACAGCATCCACAATTATGTACAGGATCTCTCTCCATTTTTCTTTCTCTGTGTGAATTAGTTTTTCAATGTCATGATCGATGCCTTGACACGATTTCATTTGTTGTAGTCGAATTTTCCACTTAATCATGCACTCTCTGTGAATTTCAGATGCTTCGTGCTCAGTTAACCTTTCTGAAGCTTTTTTCCAATTAACGAATCCTGTAGTACACAATGTTGATGTAGCCGCAGTGGCATGTTTCTGGTAAATCTTACAGGGTGAACAAAAAATTGCATTTTTAAGTTTAGAATATATAAGCCAAGATCTTTTAATCTTTTCACTATTTGCTGATGTTCTGTACCACAATGAAGATGTCAAATGTTTGCCATCACGTTCAGTGGACCTAAGGTTTATATTTTCTGGATGCTTTTCGGCTAATAATACAGCTTGATTGCTTAAGAAAGATCGTTGCTGATCGTTCATTTTTTCTGTGATTGGCCAACTGCCTGGGTCCGACAAATCAAAAGTTTTTAAGTCTTCTTTCTGCTGCCCATCCGCATCTAAATGAGAAGATTCTTTATATCCTAATTTCATGCCCTCTAGATGTTCGTTTGAAGTCGTTGAAGAAGTTGTTCTCTCAGTTGCTGAAATGTAGTCTGTTTAAAGATGATAGATGAAGATTCTTCATCTTGGTTATGCAAACTGCAAGAAATATCAATATCCTTTAGAATCTCGGTATCATTGGAAGTTGAGGCAGTGTTTGACGGTTCGTCTTTTCCGTGAAGCCAATTTTTCATTTTAGCTGCAATTTGTTTTCTCTGTTCGGTCCTATCTTTTGCTCTTTTTCTATATTCTGCTCCTGAGAGTTTTTTTCTAGACGCTCTCATGATGTTTTTACTCTAAATAATATACTTCATAAAACACTCAACAGTCTTAGGGCTCGCGGATGCGAGTGGTAACTAAATGGTTGCGTCTCGCTAAAAATGGTGAAGAATACTGAAAGCAGGCATATTAAAACAAAATGAGAGAACAAAACACTCTCCAAACTTAAAAAAACTTTAGAAAATATAAAAATAATAAATCCATTTTTAAAACCTAAGTTGCCGACTAGCTGCAAAAATCAAAATGACTTACTTCATTTCTTAGAGGCATAGTCCACGTTGACGGTCTGCTGTATATTCTCGATGTACATTAATCTGAGTTATTTCATTGGTCCAAGATGGTACAAGGTTAATTTGTATTGGGCGTTAGGAATTAGTTACAATTTACAGTGCTTCTCCATTTACTTCCCAAAAGGCGTCGGTGTGATAACAAGGCGCCTCTATGCTATCGTTCTGTTTCTCATTTGAATATCCCCGCCTAGAGAGACTACAACAGAGAGACTCCAGGCGTCACTTACAGGGACCAAAGACCAAGGCGTTTACGGAGTACCTTGGTAATAAAATTACAATTACCTCCCCATCATCGAAATGAAGCATTTAAATAAATAATGGAAACAATGGCTAAAGAGACTGAGAGGAAGACCGTTAAGTGTTTAACAAAGATAAGTATCCTGACGAAATAGGGGAGGACGGGGGTGGACCTAATGAGATTCATTTTAGCTGCAATTTGTTTTCTCTGTTCGGTCCTATCTTTTGCTCTTTTTCTATATTCTGCTCCTGAGAGTTTTTTTCTAGACGCTCTCATGATGTTTTTACTCTAAATAATATACTTCATAAAACACTCAACAGTCTTAGGGCTCGCGGATGCGAGTGGTAACTAAATGGTTGCGTCTCGCTAAAAATGGTGAAGAATACTGAAAGCAGGCATATTAAAACAAAATGAGAGAACAAAACACTCTCCAAACTTAAAAAAACTTTAGAAAATATAAAAATAATAAATCCATTTTTAAAACCTAAGTTGCCGACTAGCTGCAAAAATCAAAATGACTTACTTCATTTCTTAGAGGCATAGTCCACGTTGACGGTCTGCTGTATATTCTCGATGTACATTAATCTGAGTTATTTCATTGGTCCAAGATGGTACAAGGTTAATTTGTATTGGGCGTTAGGAATTAGTTACAATTTACAGTGCTTCTCCATTTACTTCCCAAAAGGCGTCGGTGTGATAACAAGGCGCCTCTATGCTATCGTTCTGTTTCTCATTTGAATATCCCCGCCTAGAGAGACTACAACAGAGAGACTCCAGGCGTCACTTACAGGGACCAAAGACCAAGGCGTTTACGGAGTACCTTGGTAATAAAATTACAATTACCTCCCCATCATCGAAATGAAGCATTTAAATAAATAATGGAAACAATGGCTAAAGAGACTGAGAGGAAGACCGTTAAGTGTTTAACAAAGATAAGTATCCTGACGAAATAGGGGAGGACGGGGGTGGACCTAATGAGCTTATAAAGTGAAAAAATTTTCCTCTCTCCTAGACACTCCAGGAAGTCTTCACGCTCTCCATCCTACAAGACCTCCTCTTTCAAAAAACTAAGGGTTACATTTACTTTTACTTTTCGAATAGCAGCCAAGAGGAAAAGAAACATAGAGAAATATAATTGCAAATCACGAGAACAAGTAAAAAATATCTAATAAGCAGGTAATTACCTGAATAACAGTAATAAGTACGAGAGCTAAATGCAAGAAATTTTCCCCAATACTTTGAGCTTGCCCTGATATTTCATGGAAAAAGAACTAATGCATGTGAAGCATTTCATTCAAAATTCAGTGCGAATTTTTACTCATCCGAATAAAGATGGGATGGCAACATAAGCAAATTCTAATATACAGCAAAAAGAAATATACGAAGAAAGTTTAAAAAGAAATGGATGAACAGGAAATTAAAAATTCTAAGCGACAAATATAAGAGAGCTCGAAATTTTTCGTTTAATTATGAACAGATTTCATATGTTCTTAATTATTAATTAAACGTGTATTATAAATTAAATGTGTTTCATAGTATATCGGTGAGAGAAATAATTGGGAAACAAAATAAATATTTAAACATTTCTTATATTTCTTAAAATATGGAATCCGTAAGAAAGTTAAATAAGTTCAACTTCAGTCACAAAAAATTGGAAAAGTAAATAACAGCTTAGTATGACATACATCATAACAACATTTGTGTGAATTTAGAACCGTTTAACAAACCGAATATTTAGATTTAATGAAAAGAATTTTTAAAATTAGATTAGAACTATTAACCTAAATTGGTGAATTTGAAAGTTAAGACCATTCCATTATTTAAGAAGATTCATTAATATTTATCTAGAAGGAAAAAATAATTTAAACTGAACTACAAATTAATATTAGCATCTTCTCTTAAATTCGATATTTGATAGGTTGATTTTATATATATATA
>KK120952.1:226674-264300 GCA_000611955.2 Stegodyphus mimosarum
ATCAATTTATCTGGTTTACATATGTCAAAACTGATATATTAAACTTGAATATTACCTTCCAAAGTGAAATTAAAAGGGGACAAGTAATGTTAAAACTAAATACGAAAAAATTCAAACTAACTCAGTTATTCCGCTTCGTAAAATTATATCAGTAAATATGGATAATAATTTTAAGAAGCTTGATATAACTCAGTTTAATTTCAGTTTACTCCTATATAGTTTTTGACATTAATTGCCCACTTTTAATTTCAAGAATTTAGAGATAATATTTTAGTACAGTGTTAGTTATCGGAGAGAACGGAAGGGGGCTTCAATTAATTCCGCGAAGATGGTATACGACCGGGCAAGACATCCTGAAGCGAGCCTGCGTAAAAGGGGCAATTATCCCCTGTGGCAAGGCAAGCGAACAGTAATGGAAATCAAGTGAGGTTGTTCAACACCCCCAGACCCCCTATATTTAGGGGGTGTAGGGTTTGCAGAAACAGACCCTGTCTCCGAGTGACGCCTGGAGTCCCTCTATTGTCCTCTCTCTGATTTTATATTTAGAGTCATATTCGGCTGTACTTAGCTTTCTTTTAACTGTACGTTCCATTAAAAAGTTTCTTTGTAATTACTTATAATACTTTCTTAAGAGGTTTTTTTTAAGCCTGGCTTTAAAACTACTAATATTGTATCAAAATAGACAACATTCCAAATACGATCCAGCGCCACGCTTGAATTTGCCGCCTTCAAAAGTTGCCGCCCGGGGCACAGACCCCGGCTTGCTCTCCCCCCTAGATCCGGCACTGGGTTACAGTCGACACGCAAATTATTTATTCTGAATGTTTATTAATTTAAATTTAAGAGACTGCGATGAAACACATCGTTTCTCTTTCAAATTAATTTTAAAAATTTCGAACTTAATTTGGAGCCTCTTCTATTGATCACCTGAGGCAAGTGCCACCTGAGGCAGTCACTCTTTTCCTGACTCTGATCTGTCCCATAGCAAAGCCTATCACCTGTTAGACCGCAGCCGAAGGGACATTCCGGCAGAATAGCAGCATAAACACGGAATGACATTGGTGACAGAATTCTATTACAATGCCGTATGATTAACAGCAGAATGTTTGGTTTCTTACAAATGTTTAACAGAAAATACTACGGGCTACATACAGAGATATGGTTTTTTTTTGTGTCAGAGTTGATTTTTTAGTTCTTATGTTCATATAAAATTTCGGTTAAAGCCATGTAAAATTTCTTTCTTATTAAGAAACATATTTCGTATTATTAGAATACCTGTGACTTTGTCGATATTACATCGTAAATGTTCTATAATACAGACTACAACTGAGTTTAGTTGTCTCATACGCGAGTAGTTTGTGATGTTAATTTTTCTATCTTTAATAAACATAATATTATTAGACGAGGATAGATAAGCAGCCCAGATAATATTCTCCTGGTTAATCGAGGGCTTATTCCATTGTCAGTGGCGTAGTTAGAACTTCAGGCGCTAGGAAAAGTCTTAGATTTTACCGCCCATGGCGGTACTTGAATTTTCCGCCGCTCTTGATATAAAAACAAATAACTACAAAAAAATGTCAAAACGACATGTAGGGACATAAATTAAAGCTTTATGTTTATTTTTTTTTAATTAATCCCGAAGTATTAAAATTACGTTATTTTTATTGATTTTTCCCTCCCCCCTTTTTTTGTTACCATCAATGACATTGTAGAGGTCTATTTGATTGCTCTTGCTCTAATGTAGACAGTAGATAAAGATTTCTTAAATTCAAAATATACATTTGTAGGGTTTCAACTGTAATTTCTTAATCTTCTTGCTAAACATTCGCTGTGAAACCCTATGTAGAGGACAGCGAGCAAATCTAGGCTATGTCCTTTAGTGTTGAAGAACTACAAGTCAGAAGGAGGGTTTAAAGGACCCTTTAATTGAAATAATTACAACTCTCCGACTTGAGAGTAAGCCACTACTTGGGCTGAACTAAAATAATGTGAAATAAAGCGTGTTAAAAATTCAATTACCTAAGTTTAAGTAGGACGGCGAGGGAAGCCTAACTCTCAGTGAAATGCAATAATGCGAATTTCATGACTGAGAACTAGTAAATGCAATTGCTTATGAAGGCGAACTTTCACTAGACAGAGGAAATATTTGCGCGCACAGCCTTACGGCGATAAATCCAAGACTCTGTCTCTTTTCCTCGTTAAATCCTGCCTTTTAAACTGCTATCAGATATCTGCGATTTGCATAAATATCTCGCTCGCGCTATATTCGGGCAGCAACTGAAACTTCGAGATATCGATAGGAAAGTTCAAACTAAAAATAACTTGGTTAGTTAAAATAATGAATGCTACATAGTTGCTCCCAGAATTTAGTAGTCTGAAACTAACTAGCCTAAAATCGGCTTTTAGTGAAGATGCTAAATTCTAAATCTAAATTTTCCTTCCTATTCATCGTCCTTTACAATTTTAAGTTTTAAATTTAGTTTAAATCTCTGTTTGTGTCTTAGGTATTTTAACATAGAATAATCTTTACATCATTTTTCTTCTTGACATCAAAAAGATCCATCAGGAATTTGGCTTGAATGACATTAGTCTGGTTCCTTCCAATCTGGAAGGAAATAAGTCTTACTAAATTGCATATTATAGGTACATTTCACTGAAAAGTACAACATTTCCTTCCTCTGATAATTTTCGTAATGACTTTTATTCGCGCTCTAGGTATTCGCGCTTTTTAATTTTTATTAGCGCTTTTCACAAAAACATTTATTTCACACTCATTCACTTTTAAAACTTCCCCCTTGCTCTCTGGCCAAATGTGGTGTTTGTGAAAAACACTCAGTTTTACTTTGTCAAGTGTTCACAACTACCACCTGACTTCAATTCTATTGGGGTTAATTCTTCGACTTTCAAGACCTCGGACCTCCCCTAAAACAAATCTGAAATGCCCTGATGTTCTAACATAAAATGAACTCTAAACTTTTGTGTGAAACCAGAGAACACTACATACAACATTTAAACATTTTCAATTGCATTTCATACATATACTTCATTCTTTCAATCTTCATTTCAAATTTTCTTTAAATGCTCATTGTGTTAAGTAACAATTATATATTCAATTTCTAATTTAGCGCGCTTTACGCTTTTACATTACATTTTAATTTTAACTTGCGTATCCTTTACGCTTTTACAAAATATTCAACATTCACAATACCAGTGCTTAAGGCTTACAATTTACTACATACAATCATGCATTACATAGAAAACAGTTTTACATTAAATACATTCATTATTTATACATAGAAATACAATACAACAGTTTTGCTATACAACTTACGTACTAGTTGCTTTTAATTAACACAATTTTCGTATTTACAGAGAGTCTTTTGACTAAAATCCGTGAGTAACATGTTCTGGATTACAAAGAACATTTTACGAATAGTCTGACACAGTTTCTCAACTGAAAACTCGAATTTCCTTCGCTGCATGTTAACTTGTTCCTTCAAGCGTGTCCTTTACGCTTTCGGCATTAAACAACCGGCCTTTCACTCGGGTAACTTCCCTTTTAAATCTGCAACTTGCACTTAAATCAGAAATATAACTGTGTGAATTTAAAAAGAAAGTAAGGAATCTACTTATCTTTCTGTCAGTCTGTTAGGCGTTTGTCCATTCCTGAAAAGTTGGATATACTGTAGCTTGGGCAATCCGTTGTCTGCTGCTCCTAGATTGAAACTCTGGGCCTGCCTTTCGTTTGGTCGATCTCCTTTCCTCCAGAAATACCTTTGGGGACGAATGGTGGCTGGCGCCTTCCGTTTTTGCGGAAACCCCCGCTTCCTCTCCAGAATGCCTCGTTCCTGCTCCTGCACTCGTAGGCTCCTTCGTTGTGGATTGGCACCTTCGGCAGCTCGCTTCTCGATGTTCGGTTCCCTCCATAGTGGTGGAACTTTCGTAGCATTTTCATCTGGAGGTTTCTTCCTCAATCGCTTTGGTCGCTGAGACTGCTGCTTAGCGTTTTTCCGTTTTTTTTCCGGGGTGGTCTTTTCTTCGGCTGCGGCTTCCTCTCTTCTGGTAAACAACTTTTCAAACTGGGTTCTTTTGTTGTTGAGGGACTTGGTTGGGGCTCTTGAATTTCAGAAAAATTCTGTGAGGCTGGACCCTGTAAAAATCTTTCAAGAAATTATTATTAGCTCTTCGATAGTAATGTTTGATTTGGTCGAAATTTGCCACAGTCTGTTCGCCCTTCTCATTCTTTAAATATGCACGGCATTCAACTATTCTTGTTATTTCAAAAGGTCTATGCCATCTTGGGCAAAATTTTGCGACCGAATCTTTTGCTGCGCACGAAAGTGCATGTGTCTGTTTCAACACCTCCTCCCCCACTTTATATTCTACGATACGCCTTTTTTGATTGCTTCTGTCTCTTTTACGCTTCCCGTGAGCACTTTTCTGCTTCTTTTATCATATTTTCTATTTCACCAATTTGAAATTCCGGCGCTCTATCTTTCACATAAAATAATTTGTCTAAGGGGGTCATTATCTTCCTGCCCAAAAACAATTCGGCGGGGGATTTCTTCGTGGTTTCGTGCTTAGCCGTTCTGAGGGCGAATGCAAATTCTTCAACGCAGTCATTGCAGTTAGAATGGTGCTTTTGCACATAATTTCGAATCAGTTTTATAATATTCTTATTTATCCGTTCCGCTATGTTTGATTGTGGGCGGTAGGGTACCATTTTCATATGCTTAATGCCCAACTTGTCACACATCATTTTAAATGTACTGCTTACAAACTGGGGACCATTATCGCTAATCACCCTCGCTGGACATCCATATCTTAAAATATATTTGTTCAAAAACGAATCTGCAACGACTTTTGCTGAAGCCCGATTAAGTGGTATCAACTCAACCCATCTACTGAAATGATTCACAATGACTAATAAAAATCGTGCTTTATTTACATGACTACGTGGGTAGGGGCCTAAAAGATCAATATCAATTATTTCATTGGGGAACCTAGACTTAATACTAGTTAATAACCCGGCCGGGCGGAAATTTACGTCATTATTTATCTGACACGTGTGACAAGTCTGGCAGTAATTTTTGACTATCTTTTGTAATTGCGGAAAATATACCGCCTCGCGTACGCGTTGTATAGTTTTTCTTATTCCCAAATGGCCCGAGACAGGCGAATCGTGGAGCTCTTACAAGATACTTAAAATTAATTTGTCCGAGTTGACTGGTCTGTATTCACTATTTTGATTCGTAACTTTAGTATAAAATAAGAGACCGTCAAGGATTTCATAGTTCTGTGCTCTGCTTCTTATGGCATTAATGTCTATATGCTGGAAGTTATCTGGGTCTTTAAAATAAAGATATATATTTCTAAAGTCGGGATCCCCGGCAATTTCTTCTATTACAGTCTCTCGAGAGTCAATGACCTTTGCATGAAGCATCGCAATTTTTATTTTCTCGCCGTTCTCGTCTAATTTTATTCTGGATAAGGCGTCTTATCTTTTCCCGGTGTGTGTTTGATAATGAGATTAAATTCTTGCAATTTTAAGGTCCACCGAATTAAGCGTGGCGAAAGATTCTTTCCTGAAAATAATCTGGTAACTGCCGCGTGATCTGAATATACTGTTACGGGAGAACTCCCAAAATATACACAAAATTTTTGAACAGCTGAGAGAACTGCTAAAGTTTCACGCTCTGTTGCCGAATAATTTCTATGCGTATCATTCAATGTACGACTAAAGCCAGCAACGGCTTTTCTATCCTGTGTTAATACAGCTCCGATTGCATAATTTGATGCGTCTGCATAAATTTCTAGACCCCTGTCTTTCTCAGGGAACTTTAGAACTGGTGCATTAATTAAAGATTCTTTTAACTTCTCAAACGCGGCGTTTGCTTCTAGACCACGCAAAACGAACTCTTTTCCTTCTCAACTTTAATAATGGTTCAGCAATTTCTGCAAAATTTTTAATAAAAATTCTGTAATATGAGCACATACCCAAGAAAGTCGCTAACTTTTTCGCTGTATTCGGAATTGAATAATTTTTTACTGCTATAACTTTAGACTTATCTGTTTCAATCCCCCTTTAAGAAATTTTGTACCCTAAATATTTGAGTTCTTTTGCCGCGAATTTACATTTTTTAATGTTCACTTTAAGTCCTGCATCTTTCAAAAGAGTAAAGACTTCTCGAAGGTTTTTAATATGTTCTTCCAGCGACTCTGAAGTAACAATTATATCGTCAAGATAAATAAATGTACTTTTTCCTATTACCGGCCTTAAAATTTTGTCCATGCACCTCTGAAACGTGGCCGGGGCTCCTGACAATCCAAAAGGCATACGCAAAAAACCATATGTACCATATTTTGTTATGAATGCTGTTTTATGAACAACTTCCGGCTTTATGCTTATCTGAAAATATCCTGATATCAAATCTAGCGTGGTTATGTATTTTGTGGATTTAATACTTCTAAGAATTTCATCAATTACCGGAAGTGGATAAGTTGGATATTTCGTTATACTATTAAGCTTTCTATAGTCAATAGCGAACCTGTACCTTAATGGATCAGTTAACGGCAAATCATTATTTTTTTTACATAATACTACAGGACTCGCATATGCACTCGAAATAGGTGTTATTATTTTATTCCTTAACATTTCATCAATATGGTATTTTATTATTTGTTCTTTAACTTTGTAGTACTTGTAAGGACGCTGACGTATAGATTCATCCGTTGTTAATTTAATTTCGTGTGCTACGATCTGTGGGAATCGAGGAACATCATCAAATAAATCAGCAAAATAACTTACCATCTCCCGAAACTTGTCCTGTTCTTCGGGCGTTAGATGGCTTGAATCCACTTCAGGGGAAGGTGTTGATTTCTTTTTAACCGGGTCCGTGGTTACTTGCAAGGTGGAGTTTTCAAAATTGATTTTCGCATCCACAGCTGAAAAGAAATCAGTTCCTAAAATAACTGATGCTTGGAGGTTCTTTACTACAAGAAACATAATTTTTTTTGTTCTTCGCCGATTTTAATATACAGCTCGATTTTTCCCACGCATTGACACGTTTTTCTTTGGGCTGCTACCACCTTCATTCCTTCCACGCTATGCAGACGATACCTACGAAAGTGCTTCTTAAAAAAATCTTCCACTAAACAACTTCCTTGAGCGCCGGTATCTAAAAGAGCTGTAGCGGGTAAATTGTTAATTAGTAACTGTAGTTTCGGTAATTAAATATTTCTCACCATGACCGTATTGAGATATACTTCAGAGGGATTTTTCTTCTCCTTGGAACATTGCACCCAGTTCTCCGCAATATTCCTTAGGAGTTTAAATGCTTTGCGGTAGTTTTCTTCTGTTGCCGGCTTCTGTCCAGGGTGAATGATTTTCTTCCGTAGTTGGGATTATTTTGTTGGCGCGGTACTTGGCGCGGTTGACTGCTCGCGTTTTGACTGGTACCAGTACTTCTCGGCCATCGTCTGTTTCTTCCTTCGGCATTCTGGTTCCCCTACGGCCGCTGCTCATACGGTCCCCTTCGTTGATTTTCGGCCGCTCGCCGGCTGTCGAATTGCACGGCGAGTTCAAACAGCTTGTCCAGCGTGACGGGATTTCTTAGCTCCATGAAATCTTGTATAGATGGTAACAATCTGGGCAGGATTATCTGGATAATCTCCGGGTCCGGCCTCGTACCGTACAATAATTTAAAGACTTGTATTTTTCTTAAAATAAATTCCGATAGTTCATCCACCCGCTGTTGGTACTTGTTAAACAATTCCGCTTCGAGCTTGGCACGGTCTTTAACAACAGGAAACGCTCTCAAACTTGCTAGTTTGAAATTTTCGTAAGTATAAGTCGGCGTTCCTGGTTCTCCCAGCAGACATTTTCAGATGCACTTATACCAGTTCGACGCTTGGCCCCTCAATGCTCCTGTAGCTAATATAACCTTCTGATATTCCGGAACTGGATACAGCAAAAAATGCGCTTCTATTTTTTTCAAAAATGTGTTCACAGGCATTTTGCCATCAAAAACTACTGCCGGCTTCATGGCTGCTCGGATGGTCTCCACTATGAATCCAAATCCATCAGGCATTCCAGCTGGATTCTGGGACGATGTACTTGGCATATTCAAACTTCCTTCCCTCATTTCTTCTGTTCGGGCGCCAGTGTAGGGTTTCAACTGTAATCTCTTAATCTTCTTGCTAAACATTCGTTGTGAAACCCTATGTGGAGGACAGTGAGCAAATCTAGGCTATGTCCTTTAGTATTGAAGAACTACAAGTCAGAAGGAGGGTTTAAAGGACCCTTTAATTCAAATAATTACAACTCTCCGACTTGAGAGTAAGCCACTACTTGGGCTGAACTAAAATAATATGAAATCAAGCGTGTTAACAATTCAATTACCTAAGTTTAACTTTAAGTAGAACGGCGAGGGAAGAATAACTCTCAGTGAAATGCAATAATACGAATTTCATGAGTGAGAACTAGTAAATGCAATTGCCTATGAAGGCGAACTTTCACTAGACAGAGGAAATATTTGCGCGCACAGCCTTACGGCGATAAATCCAAGACTCTGTCTCTTTTCCTCATTAAATCCTGCCTTTTAAACTGCTATCAGATATCTGCGATTTGCTTAAATATCTCGCTCGCGCTATATTCGGGCAGCAACTGAAACTTCGAGATATCGATAGGAAAGTTCAAACTAAAAATAACTTGGTTAGTTAAAATAATGAATGCTACACATTTTTAGTTCTCAAATAATTCTTAAATGAGTTTTATTTAGAAAACAGCTCTTTATTTTTTGTTTGTTTCATTTCTTTTACACATCGTTTTAGATTTATTATAGTATTTGAATAGAACATACGACAACGAATAGGTAATTTCCCACATGATATACATAATTTTTGCGCATTCTGATGAGTTATGCTTCAGGTCTTCTGAATTCATTTGACTCGATGGAAACTTGCTTTTTGTCACTTCTCTTTAATGACATCTTGGAAAGGTTCAACTAAGTAAGCAAATCTCTCCAATCTGTTAACATCGACCTGATCGTTGAACTAACAACACTTCAGCAATTGAGAGGAAAGTTCCAACTAGTGTTATAATATTTATAACTAATGGCAGTGGATATATTGGCAAAGAAAACTATAAGACCAATCTAAATTAAAACCCATGCTTTATTTCTACAACTTAAATAAAATAAGCTAATATTGTAGCTTTTAAAACCATTAAAAGGAAAGTATCATAATGCTGACTCAGCACTCAATAACGCCCCATTTCACCGATTCTCCGGCGTACATATATATAGTTCGGCCAACCCTCCGATCTAGACGTCATCGGCCAATCAGCGGCAACCACGTTAGCTTACCGCCGATTGACCTCCGATCCAATTTGCATGAGGAAAACTAGTCAACAAACGGCCCTCTTTTCCTCATGCAAAGACAAAACAAAACTTACAAAATTACAAAAGTTCATAATTCAGTTCTATTTTACGAAAACACTTATTGTCTTTAAATACTGAAAACATCTAAACAAAACTTCTTTAAATTAACAGCAGTTGTCGCTTTTGTAAATAAGTCCCCAGTATTTAATTTACTGGGGATAAATTCAAGGACAAACAATCCATCATTTACTAGTCTTCTAATAAAGTGATATTTTATGTCTATATGTTTAGTCCGACGATTTTCTATTGGCGATCTAGAAAAATTAATGGCAGACTTGTTATCGCAAAATAGTTTACATTCTTTTAAATTAAACTTTAAAATTTCATCTTGTAAGACATTTTTCGTCCACATTAATTCCTTCGCTGCCTCCGATAAGGCGATATATTCCGCTTCCATAGTTGATAAGCTTACACATTTTTGTTTAACAGTTTTCCAGATTACTGGTACTTCATCTAAATATAATATAAATTTTCCCATGGACACGCGGTCATCCCTATTACTTGGCATAATCAGCATCTGAATAACAATATAAATTTAGATGTTTAATCCTCGATAAGTTTAATTTATATAATTTAGTACTATTGAGATAACCAAGCAATTTCAACAATGCTTCCCAATGCCTAATTCCAGGATTCTCCTGAAATTGTGATAAGATATTTACTGCATATGTAATATCAGGCCTTGTCCTGTTAGCTACAAAAACTAAACATCCCAACAGATTTCTAAAAGGTAATTTACGCATTTCTGCACTTGTGGATGGACAATCTAATTTTGTAAGAATAGTGCCTTTAGCTATGGGAACTGAAGTTACTGGTATCTGGAAATGTTTAAATTTTTCAAATATTTCTTCGATATAATTTTGCTGATGTATAAAAACCCCATTTTCGTTCTCTAAGAATTCAATTCCAAGTAACGTTTTAGTTTTGCCTAATACTTTCAGATCAAAAAACTTACTCAACTGTGAAATTACTTTATCTATACTATGTTGATCTTTACTAAAAATCACAATATCATCTACATATAACAATAGAATTACATTAGAACCCTTATAAACACAATTACACCATTGTATTTTCTTAAAATGTAGATTTTCTAAAGTGCTTTCAAATTCACAAAACCATTCACGACCGCTTTGATGTAGACCGTAAATGGCCTTGTGTAATAAACATACTTTATTTTCCTCTTCAATAAATCCCTCCGGTTGGGTCATATATATTTTCTCATTTAGGTTTGCGTATAAATATGCGTTCTTTACATCTAACTGACAATTAGTCCATCCATACAAACATACCAGTATAGTGAAAAATATTCTTATGATTGAAAAATTTACTACAGGACTGTAAACGTCATCAAAATCTTCACCTCTTTTCTGCCTGAATCCCTGTGCTACCAAACGTGCTTTATATCTAACTACTTCATTCTTTTCATTTCTTTTTAGCGTATATACCCATTTGGTTCCTAGCATAGTTTTATTTTCTGGCTTTTCGACTAATTCCCAAACATTTCTTTTCTTCATTGTTTCAATTTCTTCTTTCATTGCCTTACTCCATTCTTCGGCATTTACTGATTTTCGTGCTTCTTCAAAATTTTGTGGGATAACAATTTCTACGGAATTTGCCTCTTCAGATACGGAACTAGTCTCCTGTTCTACAAAATTAACTTTCCCGGAGTATTCGTTTCTGCCACTAAAGTCAAACTTATCTTTTTCAAATTTAATATTTCTTGCCTCACAATACTTTTCAATATCATTATGGGATCTAAAACGAGTGTCTGTTCCTTCTACATAATAATATATGTCTGTACGTGTTCCGTCTGGTCTTTTAACGGCTTTTCTTTGCCAGTGTAAGTCTGATACTTCTTTCGGGATAGATTTGTCTTCTGACGACTTTAATTCTTTTCTAGAAGTTTCCTGTTCTTCATCTGATTCTGCTAATATCTCAGATTCCTCTAGTTTTTTAAACTTAGTTTTTGATTTCTGGTCCAGGATGTCATCTATTGCATTCACTTCATAAAACTTCACATTACAGGTTTCTATTAATCTGCGTTCTTCTGGTAACCATATTCTATAACTCCTAGTTTCCTTCGCATAGCCTACCATGATTCCTTCTCTGCATTTCATTTGTAATTTATTTCTAATCTGTTTTGTCACGCCAACATATGCTTTACAACCAAATACTTTAAAATAAACAACACTGGGTTTTCTATTGAGGAGCATTTCATAAGGGGTTCGGTTGCTTTTATGACATACTCTGTTCCACGTATGTACGAAACAGCCGAGAGCTTCTGCCCACCATTCTTTTCCCATTTTACTATCATTAAGCATAGCTTTAACTGCGTCTAATGCCGTTCGGTTAAAACGCTCACACACGCCGTTCTCTTCTGGGGTGTACGCATTTGTGCGTTCAACACTAATTCCATTTTCGGCTAAGTACCTTTCGAATTGCTTGTTACAGAATTCCCCACCGTTATCGGTGCGTATACTAATTAATTTTCTATTCGTCAGTCTTTCCATTTGACTATAATGATTCCTAACGTTGTAGAACAATTCATTTTTATTTTTCATACAATACACTGTTACTAATCTACTGTAGTCATCTACAATAGCTAGGAAATATTTACTCCCACCCTTAGATGGAACTGGCAGTGGGCCACCAACGTCTAAATAAACCAACTGCAATGGTTTCTCCGATCTCTTCGGAAGAGTTTTAAAAGTTATTCTACTAGATTTAGCAATAATACACGGTTCACACTTCTCCATTGGTTTTTCGATTTCTGGTAACCCTTTGACGCTTTTATTCTTACTAGTATTCTGAATATAATCAAAATTTACCTGGCAAAATCTTCGATGCCATAGCGTCGCATCGTCTACTTTATTCAACTTTCCAATTTCTGTACTGTAACCAGCTTCCTTTTTATCTGTTGCATATCTAAATAGTTTTACGTGAAAAGTCCGTCATATCGTTTAGCATAGCATAATTTATCCCAATTATTGAAGTATATCCACATCTTCTCGTTTGAAACCACAAAATGAGCACCTGCCTTTTCTAACCTTGCTCCTGATAATAAATTTCTCCTTAGATTTGGAATATATAGCACGTTATCTAACTCAATCCAATTTATTCGATTGCCTACTTTTACTGCAAATTTAACGGTACCCTTTCCTAGTACTTTACTTTCACAATTTCCTACAGCTAAAGACATACGTATATTGTTTATTTCTTCAAAATTTATCATTAAATTTCTATTATTACAGAAATGAGTTGTAGCTGCAGTAGCTACGACCCAATTAAATTTATCTGCGTTACCTCCTTTATCAGCAGTTGTTACATAATTTTCTACTAACATTCATTCTTTATCTTTAAACTGTCCATTTTTATCGTCTCTTTTAAACTTCTGATTTTTACTTACATTTTCTTTACACTGAGCAATTACGTGTCCAAATTTCTGACATCTGAAACAAGGTCCTATTCTCGTATTTCCCAATTTTTTCTTAGATTTAAATTTACATTCATCTCTATTTTTCCCTGCATTTGAACTAATAGTATTAAATACGCTTACCTTGCTGTCTTCTAAATCAGCATTTACCTGGCGAAGTCGACTTTCTTCCCTTACCAGTTCTTCAGCAATTTTCTCCAGCGTAAAATCTTCGTCCTTCCACCTATAAATCAACTGTACAATGCCGGAATATTCCTGGGGTAATCTCCTTATTGCTTGAAATCCTTTAAAAAGATCTGCCAAATTATGTCCAGCTTCAGCCAACTTCTTTGCAGCCATTCTTATCCTTGCGATGAATAACCCTATTTCTTCATCTGGTGTATATCTAATGCTGAAAAATTCATCCAGTAACTGAATTATCCTTGCTCTTGTTTTGGGTTCGAATTGCTTCTGTAGAACTTCCCATGCTTCTTTACCACTTGAACATTCTTGTATCAGCGGCCTGAACTCAGTTTTAATTCCAGAATATAATGTAGTGAAAGCTCGATTCTCTCTCAATGTGAAGTGCTGCTTTTCCCGCCTTGTTGCACTTTTATCTAATTCTTCTTTGTCTTCTATGAAGCTCCAACAATTTCTATCCAGTAATAGCATTCTCATATCGACTTTCCATCGATCCCAGTTGTCGTGGTTTAATAGCTCAAAACCTTCAGGTAGTAATGACATCTTCAATTAAGTGTTAGCACAACAACTTGAACAAACTTCTAAGACAGGTCAGCTTCTTCTCGTCGATAACGGCCCTCTTCACCTACATTCCTTCAATGCTGAGTTGAACTGAGTAACTGGCTAGCTGTTGGCCCTGGGCCCATAACCTAATGGCACTGGAGATATTGGCAAAGAAAACTATAAGACCAATCTAAATTAAAATCCATGCTTTATTTCTACAGCTTAAATAAAATAAGCTAATATTGTAGCTTTTAAAACCATTAAAAGGAAAGTATCATAATGCTGACTCAGCACTCAATAACGCCCCATTTCACCGATTCTCCGGCGTACATATATATAGTTCGGCTAACCCGCCGATCTAGACGTCATCGGCCAATCAGCGGCAACCACGTTAGCTTACCGCCGATTGACCTCCGATCCAATTTGCATGAGGAAAACTAGTCAACAATAACTTTGTTTTGTTGTTGTTATTTCAGAATAAATTGCAAAAATTTAGAAGAGTGCCCTTCCACGTTACTGGCTCCATTTCTCTAGCAATAACGAAAAAAACTGTGAAATACTGCTTTCCCAACAAGGAATTTTCCCTTGTTAAAGTCACAGTGATCATAACTTAGTTGATATTCGTTATAAGGTATTTCTTCCGCCTTCTTCGCATGCCTTCGTGGTGTAGTAGTCAGCACGCTCGACACGTATTCGAGACATCCGTGGTTCGATTCCCGGTGAGGGCAGTGCTCATTTTTCATCTCTCGTGCTTCTAAATAACCTAATGATTCTACAAGTGGCGCCCGAACTAAAAAGGCGGTGGATGATGATTTTTCACCACCAAGATTTGGCGACTAGGTCCCCTAATCCCCAGTCGCCCTTTAAAACTGGGAAGTATATAAGGCATTTCTCCCCCCTTCTTAGCATGGTTTCGTGGCGTAGTGGTCAGCACGCTGGGCGGGTATTCCAGAGGTACGTGGTTCGAATCCCGGCGAAGGCGTTGCTCATTTGTCACGTTTCTCAGCATCAAAAATACCTAATGACTCTACATCGTAATTTACACTTAAAAGTTTGGGCAGAATAAAAAAGGTATAACAAAAATAAGTAGCTGCTGAAATCGCAAGGTGATTTCTTTGAATATATTATCTCGATTTAAAACTCTGTTCTTCTCAATTTAATTCCCTTTGGCAATTTAGAATCTAATGATTCTTCATCTGCCTCAACGATCTACCTGACTAACTCCTATAAAACAATGTTTCATGAAAGAAATGCGGCAGCAAAAATTGTGCCGCCAGGGGCGGACCACCTCACTCTAGTTACGCCACTGTTTATTATCTATGTTCGCCTAATATCATGCAAATACATATATATTAAGAGATGCTTGTAGAAAAATATACCATGGAGAAGCATACGAACTTCGCGTTATTTCCCACACCATTGCAAATACACACAGCAGTTCCAAATATCAATCATTCGGAAAACGCATTAGCTTCATAATTAAGTTTCATAGCGTTAAAAAATACCTTCCCCAGAAAGGGAAAAGCATGCCTGGCATGCGGATCTGGACACGTTGATAGCCTTTCCCTGTCTCTTCGGTTATGTAATTAGAAAACGCCACATGGCCTTAGCGGGACCTTGTCCTTTTTCGCTCAATAACGAGGGACGGCGATGAGCAGCCAGACAACAGCCGTCAAATCGCACTCCCAACGAAGCAAAGCAGAACAAAAAAAGTTCGCTTCCAGATTATATTCGAGACGGTTAATAAATATTGTAGAATGTTTGTCCAGGCATCTTCTGCTCACGCAAGAAGAAAAAATGTAATAATACCAAGAAAATAGTCATAAACTCCTGTTTATTCGTGTTCAACTATCAGCTGTGAAATACCGTTGTTCATTTTCAAGCGTACAGATCGCTGAAGAGAAACAGATTTACAAGAAAACTATATAAGAGGCGGAAACAAAATTTTTATGTTTTCATTTAAACAGCGTTCAGGTTGATTTAAAAATTTATAGTCCCAGAATTCAGATTTTTTTTTCTTAGCTTAGTAATCATTATGGGGCATTTGGAAAGTGCAGTTCGTTACTTTATAAGTTTGAATTTATAAAGCGTTTTACAGAAACAATTTATTATTCAATAAATTTCATCCTCTCCTATTTGATTTTTCAGCTAAAGGTATTTTTCTGAAAAATCAGTTTTATTCCCTACCTCATATATAAAAACAAACAGTTAATTCAAAATTTATTTTGCAACTACAGTAAAGTTTCCTCTATTTTCGATTCAAAGATCTGACAGTTAAATGAAAACCACTGCTAATTCCCAAACTTTGAATCCTTTTTTAAATAAATAAAGAAGAAATGATTCTTTAGCATTTCTTTCATAACAGAATAGTTTTTATTTGAAGGAACTGATTATTCATTATTTCCTTCATAAGAGATTACTCATTATTTGTTCAATTAACATTTTAGACACGGTCTTTCGCCCTGATAAAACATTAATCATGCTGATGCACATTGCATTCTGATGCATGTTAAAAATCCTGGGAGTTCACTTAGCTGGTTTCTTGCTTATACTATTTAGTTCAGTTAAATTTAATAATTCTTTTAGTTATTTCTGACAGGAAGAATTTTAGTCGCTGTAATAAGATAAACTTCAGCGAATGCCTACGCAAACTAAATAAAGAGTACGATGGCACAGAAGTCAGCTTAGAGAACTATAAATGTATGTAGTTTAACTAACCGAACATTTTATTTTTCACTGAACCCTCTCTAAGAAAACCTTCCATGACACCAAGTGAACATTTTGGTCTTACTCTATGAATGCGGCCATTTTCGACATAGAAAGTTTAATATCTATGCTCATTTATGGTACCAGAAGTGCTTGTTACTTCTTTCAGGAGCGGTCTTTTCAGAAAGGCTCTTATCACTAGAGAATTCACTAAAGGCGCTATTTCTTTTAATTTTTTCTAAATGAAATTTAAATAAATGAAATTAATGAATGAAGTATTTAACTTTCCTTTGAATGTGCAAGTTAGTTTTTATTGTAATAATCAAATCCGTAATAATGAGTCAAGTAAACTTAGAGTTTAATATTCCTTACGGTAATCTACGCTCATGTCCATAAATTAACGATAATTCGGAGTCACGCGGAAATCGAACTTAAAATAAATATATCACCTGTAAAATCACTACACACATTTTCAAGAATCATATGCAAATTTCAGGAAGTAAGCAGATGACACCGATGGTACGTCACAATGACGAGCCTGTAAGAAAGTGATATATAAGGAATACAGGCAAAAAAGTAAAATTGTTCGCAAGCGCTTTATAAGCATTTCAGTGCAATAACCGAATAGTTATGACATAAAGGACGCATTTGGATGATTTTTTACGTGGTAGAATTATCGGCCGTGTGGAATGTGGGCGTACCTAACTGGAAGTATCAGACGAAGTTGGAATTGCCCAGAGTGTCATCTCCAGGCTTTGGCAACGATTCCAAGGTGATGGTAATGTGAGTAGACGTTACAGCACAGGTCACCCCAGAGTTACAACGCCGAATTAGGACCGGTACTTGGCAGTTACTGCCAAAAGAAACAGGCGGAGCACAGCCTCAGACCTGTCTCGTCAGCTCTCTTCAGCCACTGGTACGACAATTTCAAGGCAGATCGTGTACAGACGCTTAGGGCAGGTTGGTCTATATGCTCGTAGACCTGTCAGATGCCTTGCACTTACTGCAACTCACTGTCGCCTGCGGTTAGCCTGGAGAAGAGAGCGTGCATTGTGAGCACCGCAACAGTGGGCTTGTGTGATGTTTTCCGACGAGTACAGGTTTAGTTTGCAGTCTGATTCTCGCCGGACGTTCATACGGAGAGCTCCAGATACCCGTTACCACCAAGAAAACATCATTGAACGACACCGCACAATTTGTGTTTATGGATGACAACGCCCGTCCTCGCCGTGCAAACATGGTAAGCGAATGCCTTCAATCGGAGGATATCACCCGTATGGACTGGCCAGCATTCTCACCGGACTTGAATCCAGTAGAGCACGTGTGGCACATGCTTGGCCGACGAGTTGCAGCCCGTCAACCTCCTCCTACATGTCTACCGGAACTTCGGAGAGCATTGCTTTTTGAGTGGTGTAATATCCCCCAAGATCAGATCGATAATTTGATACTCAGGTTGCCTAGGCGTTGTACGGATTGTATTGCATCGTCTGGGAGACATACAATGTATTAACAATCATATCAACCATGTAATATTAGTTTTTTGTAAATAGGTTTTTTTTTTGTAATTTGCTCCAGGCAGAAAAAATCGCTAATTTTTTTAATAATATCAAACATAGAGCATCTTTTTTTGCTCTTTACCTTTTGTTTAATAAATAAGCTTTACAAATAAGTCAAATTTGTTTTGCTTCTAACTCTTCCTTTGCCTGATTTTGCATTATCCTTAATTTATGGACATGAGTGTAAATACGCAATAAATTCTTTCATGTTTCTAATTTTATGTAACATATTCAGAAATGCTGCATATAAAGAAAAAAATTCACATTGTTATGAATTTTGTACTGAGGTAGATAATTTTAGTAGAATTAAAATTGTTGTATGTTTCTGTATAATGTAGCGCGAGGCAAATTTTAAGAAAAAGCTATGCCGAAAAAGTAAGAAAACAGGGGCACGTGCATTTAACATTGAGTAAATGGGTATCTCGGTAATTTGTACTGAAATTGAATAAATGTAATTGACCGCTATGTTATCTGTAACCGTAATTCCACCCTTGTATTGCTTTCCAGTAATTTCGAGAAGCAGAAAGTCCTAGAAATATCTCGCGGCCGGTTGAAAACTATTTAAGGCCGAAGAGAGAGCATCTTCTCTCCAGTTGCTTAGTTATTGTTACTGCGAATTGTTTAGTTCCGCGTGAACTGAGATACCCGAGTTAGCCTTCTCTTTAGATGCGCTTTGCATTGCTTTTGTATTTAACGTTCTGAGTAGTTTAAAGTGCAACCACTGATTATATTGAGTGATACTGTAAACACTTGACGAATGTTTCTATGGAAAATTTCAGAATTCTGAAATATTTCTTTTGATAAATATAAATTTATTAACCTATTATCTGACTGGTGTATTAGTGTATTACGAACCCGTACACGCGCAACAATATTTAAGTACTGTAGTTAAATATTCGACAGTAAATTTTTCTAATTCTGTTGAATATCAGATTAACTAATAAAATTTGAAAAGTAAAAAGTTTCTTATACGCTATCATGCGTTACTAATGAGAGTAAAGCTCTCATTCTTGTGATGGATAAAGAAGCGTCATAATGTTGTTTTTTTAATTAAAACCTCTACATATATTATGCATGTAATAATGTTCATATAATATCAATACCTCGAATAAGCATTCGCATTTTCAACTAATTATTAAAATACACCCTGTTTAACTTTCCTGTACCCTAACGAATTCTTGTACTCGTACTTAACTAGAAGTTTGAAATTTAAAAAATTTAGACAGCTAAAAGATTTGTTAAAACTACCTCTTGTAAATACAATTAAAATCTAAAACACTTATCCTTGGCTACTTGCAGGGTTTTAGAAACACAAATACTTAAACATGTGCAACACAATAAGTTACTTCATTACCTGACCAGTTCGTGGTGTTCAGCTGCTCGCAAGTTAAAAAATTCAAAATATGTTCACCGAAACCAAATCGGCATGCACGTCGATGAATCAGGAACTAACCTGCTTTATGGCACTTTACCAAAAGCTGTCTCTTTAAACTGCAAACTCCCTTCCTATTTACACCCGACTTAATCTGCATTCTGGTGAAGACTGGAAGAGGAAATAGAATTTACAGTAAAGAACAAATTTTAAAATAATGTGTTAGAGTGACTTATCATGTTATTTAAATATATATATATATACCACGCATAATATTCAAATTTTTTATGATACGCTAAGTTTTTAATTTCTGTTATATTCATATAAATACGCATTAAACTTCCAGCAAACAAAGACGAACAAACTGAAAGTAATGTTTTCAGAAATACTACAGAGCAAGAAGTTAAATTTTTCATACATGATCGCTTAAATGTAACATCGTACTAGTAATTTAGTACTAAAATGATAATAAAATACGATGCAGATGCTCATTCGCAGCTATTGCATTATGGTATTTTTTGTGGCTTGAAATATATAGGAAGAAAACTTTTAAACTTTCGTTTTAATCTGTGACAAGTTTCATTTAAAGCAGAATCTAGGAAAACATTAAATTTGCAGTTTTCCTTTTTTATATTTCCTTTCCTTTTCTTTTCATTCTTTTTTTTAATTTCCAGAACGTCTAAAAGAAGGCAAACAGCCCTGTTTCCCATGTTTTAAAACGTTCATTGTAATGTATGTTTTTAAAAATATTTTCAAATTAATTCAAATGGAATCCCATGTAACTTACTAACTCGCAATATTTATTCTATCTCCAGTATTATCAATAATTGAAAACGTCTGATAAATAGCTGCACAAGGCACTGGCAAAGCAACATCTACCAGTTAGTACGACAGATCAACTTTGACGCTAAGCTGCAGTTTTATAGACTGCTATACCCTTAACTGTTGTCCAAATTCTATTCGATTCCATTCCTTCAGCAGCTCCTATTGCTGTCAGAGGTGGATGCTTGGAGTATACGTTGTACATGCTTTGTATCTCAAAATCAACTTCAATTTTAGTCTTTGTATTTTATCTGCCTTCCTCTTAAGTAGTTAGCTCTCGTGTGTTTGCCATATTCAAACAACCTAACCTATAAATGGTGTCTTTCTAAAACTCTCGAACAATATTTAATTATCAGTGTGCGTTGGTCAGAAGAAATTTTCTAATAGAGACAAAACAAAAGCGGAAAGAAAAGAAATGAGTTTTACGAGCTGCATTTCATTGATAAAATACTCTTTGGTATTCTATGCAATGCTTACAAATTAAAATGTATTTTACAGAAAATACTAAATATACCATATTTCTAAGCGAAACGTATTTTTATTTCTCGCCTATATTAAAGAACTATTTTGTTTTTTTAAACCTAGCATTGTTCACAAATATTTAACATTAACAACTATGAGTACTGGAAATGCAGTAAATGATTTCTTGAAATTAATGTTAAATTTCACAGAAGTGGCTTAAAAATATATTGGCATTGTTGGTCACATTAAAACCCCTGCATTGTATCACAAATCAATTCTTTCTGATGTTATGAAGAAGCTTCTATTGAAATTTTCTTTAAAAAAAATATTATAACTCCATTCACATAGACTAGAATAATACTGAAATCTTCACTGCATACAAACCAAGAAATTTGACTCCCTCGCAAATACTTAATCCTTCTCAGCTTGAGCAATAGACTATTAAAACGTCATTAATGACCATTTGATGCTGTTAATTTGATCCCATGTCCGTTATTTAAAGGGAAAAAGGAGAAGTATTCTCCAACTTTTTCTCTGGTGGGAAAGAGAAAGCTGGATGTGAATCTTTTGAACTCGCACAGGAAATAATTACTTGAACGAGCGCTTCCGGATTCTTTTGTATCCTTTCAACGCTACTCGATGAAATGCTGCATTCATAATGGTCGGACTTTCCAGAAAACGGGCCTCTCAGATGAAAGAGTAGCCATTTCATCTGCAAAAATATAGATTCGTAAGTCTCAGTCTGAAAAGAATGTGCATCAGCTGTTTATTCAGCAAGAAAAATAATTTAGAAATGCGCAGACAGGGTAGGTAGCCATTGGAGATTATCTCAGAACAGGTATTTCCGCAAAGCGTGAAAAAATGCTGTTCACTGACTTTCAGCATTTAAAACTACAAACCATTTTTGCATTATTGAAGCAGTATAAGTATTCATTAAATAATAAATACGATTATTTAGCATTCTAGATTAAACTTGGAAAAAACACAGAATTAAAAATTTCAAAAGAAATTCTATTTTTAAATTAACATTCATGCTGTAAAATTTTTTTTTGAAGGAAGAGAAATGTTAAAACATATAGCACCTTTCTTCATTTTTTATTACATCTTTGAAAATAGCATTGACTATATAAATATTAATTATTATCAATTTAAAATAAAGCATTTATTATCGTCTATTGTTTATTAATAGGTTATTGTTCTCGCATTTAAGCCGTTTAAAAACCAAACATGACATTCGTTTCTGGAACAAAGCAGTAATTTTTCAAAATTTTATAATTTTAATAAATTTCTTATTATACAAATCCCCTTTCATAAGAAATTTATTAAATCTGAGTTAAATCGCACTGCCATCTGTAAGATGCTCAAGGCTGTTGCCAACAACAAGCGTATCTTGCACTCCTTGCAACGAGAATTTTCGTAGGCTTGGGCTAATGTTACTGTCAGACAAATGAGCATAAGTATCGACAATAACACACATAAGCTTGCTACGCACTAATAGCTTCTTTCTACTTTCATTCTATATGGACTTTTTCGGTTTTCCTTATTCTTAAAGCGAGTTAAATAAAATCGTTTTTATTTAGAAAGACAGACCTTCACGACAGCCTTTCTGTCAACGACTTTCCGACGAGAAAATGGAAGAAAAAAAAGATAGCAAGCAGTACACTTTTCATGCCTTTTAAATTAATAAAAAAATTAACCTGAAAAGGATAATATGGCTTTCTCACTTCTTTTAAACTAAATAAGCCTTGCAAAAGAAATCTTAACATAGAACCCCATTTTCCACCCAGGATAAATCATCAAAGATTAATAATACCCCATCTTTCAGCCTGTGTAAATGATCAGTGACTAATCAAATACGCGTAACGTATTTTATTAAAAAAAACTAACCTTGACGAATAATAAAATCTTTCTAAATAAACACAAATAAAAATTCGAGATTAAATGGACTTTAAAGGCAAAAAGATTATATGGCAGACCTGAATAAATAATTATGAAAACTAAAAGAATAGAAATTTTAAGAAGTAGTAAACTTTATTTAATTCATATTTATATTCATCACCAATTATAGCTTTATAATTGAATACACAATCCCCTTTATTGATCTAAAGGATAGCTTCCGTATTTTAAGAAAATATTCTGTTTTTACATTATTTACTTCCAATGTTATAATGCAAAAATCTCCATACTTAATTTCGATTTTTCTAATGCGCTATAAAAAACATTCTGTAAGGTCACTAAGAAAACTCATGGAAACTGGCATGCCATGGGTTATTTGAGTAATAGTAACGCGTGCATTCTTTGTAACTTTACAAAGATTATTGCTGTAATGGTTATAGATCTTTTTTTTTGTAATATCACAGCATATAGTTATGCAAGCAGAATCTACGTTTCTCATGTAAAATCCCAAAGGATATATCTGTAACTCTTACAGGCTATTTGCTTGGATTATTATAGCAAGCAATTATGTGAGTAGAACATACTTTTCTTAAGTAAAATCTCAACAAACGTACCTGTAAAGGCTTCATATTATTTCCTTCTAATATCCCATTAAGTATTTATGTATGTAGAATATATTTGTTATAGGTGAAATACTAGGATATGCCTATAAAGATAATAGATGTTTTGTCAAAACTGATGCTTATTATAATAAAATGTATTAAAATCAACATGTTCGGGTAAAAGAATGATACGTATATATATGTGTGTGTGTGTGTGTGTGTGTGTGTGTGTGTGTGTAATGATTTAATACTTAGGAGGAATCAGCTTTCAGTCGTCATGGCAGAATGCAAGAACGTGAGGAAGGAGATAATGATACCAAACTAAGTTCAACCAATTATCATCTTTATTTCCGGGTTCCCAAGCACACTAGAATAATTGTCGTAGGCAATATACTCTTTAACCATAAACAATTGCAGTAATTTCTTATATATACACAGGTTAACGAGGCGACATCATTTCAGAGGAACACACAGAGCATAGAAGATACGTTAACAGTGGCGGAAGCTAGGGAAAAAAGTAAAGAACGACGTTTATGCCTCTCGAAGCAGTATATACCAAAGTAGATGCAATTGTAGAGATAAGCTATGATTGGTTAATTTTAGTTTTAGTTGCCCTTTTCAAGTAGTATTATATAACATAGAAAGATTTCGAATTTGGGAGAACAGATGAATTTAGGGGTAGAGCATCAAATCTAGAATCGTTAATTTTGAGGTCGTCAATTATTTTTAAAGCATCTATCATATTTTCTTATATCTTACATATATATATGTAAGATAAAAAAAATATGTGAATCAAAATTATAATTTAAACTAACGGTAACTCTTTAATTCTCCCTCTCTGTTCTAAAAATCGAAACAACTTCTCTAGATTACGTCATTTCTAGATCATTCCATTTTGCATGGCCTGCGCAGCGCTGATGACGTACTAATTGGGAACTGAAACTTTTAACTCAAACCAAAACCTTTTTCTTCGTGTGTTTCTATTGGATAACTACGCACTTCAGCTTCTCTCTGTGCGCTGCTTGGCCGTAATTTCCTTGCGCTTGATTCCTATCGCAATAATATCAAAAATGTAAATGTTCTTGAATAGACACGAGTCGAGTGCCAAGTGATTGAGGCCACAAACGTCGACTGAAAAGTAAAAATGGAATTAAAACCACCTTGACTGCCAAGTTTGTTAGATATTACGACATTAACATATTAGCATACTAAGCAATCAGAATTCTTCGTCTTCAGTATGGATCTGCGATCTACAATATCTAGCTCTTACGCATCAAAACTGCTCCGTCGTTTTCTTGTTTTCATTGTATTTATTATTACATATATACATGCAAGTGAAGCGTAACAGTTTGGGCTTTTAAATTAGCCAATTCGACCTCAGCATAACATTAATTTGAAAGATATGCCTTCAGTATGTTCTTTTTCAAAAAGTAACACTAGTCTGTTGCACAGTATTTTTGCTTTATGAAGAGAAACGTACGTCTGCTATTATTGAAAGGCCTATCAAATTATCAAAAATCTGAAGTGGAATTTTCATTAATATAAAAGCTCAAATTGATATGCTACTCCTTATATCAAATCACGTGTATATACTTTCTTTTAAATAACGGAAAGGCATCTGGAAATTACATTTGTCCTGTAAAATAGCTGAAAAAACAGTAACCTTTACTTGTATGTGTTAGTGTTAATTAAAAAGATATGTTTTAGAACTTCTTTTTCAGCAATTTTAGCTAAAATAGATAGACATTGCTTCAGATTTAACTTCGAAAACGTGTTGCATTTTGATATGATTACATTATTACAGTGAAAGACATTTTGTGAAATATTTCTATGAAGAACTCAAAATAGCTATTCTTCATGTTTCAAAAATATTATATTATCTCCTTCTAAAAAATGTATTTTTAGGAAAGTAAAGAATACAACCAGCAATGAACTTCATTTTGCTACCACAAGGTATCCAAAATTTTGTTCGTATGTTTGAATTACAACGTCCAATTAATCTGTTTATTCTTACCTGCACTCAGTTTTTGTCAATAGTCTGCTACTTTTTGAAATAACCTAAATAATAATAAGATGGTAGTTGCATAACTTTTTAATCGTACTTCCAAATAATTTCCTTTGAATTAACAGATAGAATTCTTTCATTAAAAACTTAATGTAATGCTTTTTGAATAAGCATAAAAATTCACCAACTGACCTTAATTTTTAAAGCCCTGCTTCCATTAAAATTCTTAGTACAATTATGCTTTTAACAATTTTTTTTGAAAAATTAATACTTCAGTTTAGCTTAAAATTTAACGAATTTTAATTTTACCTATAATTTTATTCCACCATCCCACAGATTTACAAACATGAAATGTAATAAAGCTAAGCTTAATATTTATAATGCAACCAAAATTATTCAGTTTGTCATCATTTTCATACTAAATCAAGTTGCAAAATTAAATCAAAGGTGAAAAAAATCACTTAAACAAATTTTACAAATGAATTAATTACTCTTCATTTGCTTTATGTCCATAAAAACCTTCTCATTTTATTATCTATCACTTAAAATTTCAAAGTTACACAACAATGCTCGTTTATATTATCGTGAAATAAAATTAAGTTTTTTAATAAAAAAATTATGATTTCAACGCTCAGCAAAGTTACAGCTGTTTATTTAAAAATTAGTTTAATATTTTCAATATGAAGTAACCACATGAATTTGCAAGTATAGGCGAAGGAATGCTGATGCAACAGTCAAGGTTGATATCTTGAAAACAAATATTCCTCATGGATGAATTTTTACATGTAATACCTATAAAAATTGTATTCAACTCATTTCAATTACATTTAGGGTAAAAATGTAAAGTTAGTATTCACTACAATTTTGATTATGACTTTCACTAAACATAATTATTTGATTATATTATTCATATTAAATCAATAATTTAAGCTAAAAAATAAAGGTACATTAAACTAATCAACAGTGAATAGAAATAAAAGATAGCATTTGAAAAGCGGGTACACAGGTTACTCAGTTGCCTTGTACATATTTAAACATGTATTCCGCAATTACAAACTTTAAAAGAATATTTTTATGCATTTATTTGGATATTCTGAATTTAAAATGCTTTTCATTTTATAAACTTGCATAGTTTATTAATGCTTCTTCAAATTTTCTGCCTCTTTGACCATCAATTTACTTGATATTAAATTGCAAGCGATTCCATTGCTGGTTTAATAATCTTCTTTATTATCAGATTATAAAGGACAACAAACAATGCAATAAAAAAATTTAAATTTTTATGGATTAAAGAAATTTATTTTTCCAACTCATTTTGAATTTTTTTTTTCTTTTTTTTTTTTATACAGAACCACTACATTAAGCCCTTTGTGACACCTGAAACTGCAAATTAGAAATTGTGAGATTAAGTTTGCTAATTCTGAGAATTAAATGCAAACGCCGCTTTGAAAAAGAAGTACTATTGTTTTATTTCATGGTACACAAAAAACGGATTTTTCATAATTATATTCCTGTAAAAATTGCCTTGTTTTCTTTCTATGCTGAAAATGACACTGTCATCTTTCAAACTTTAAAATGATACTGTTTCTTGCATTGCAAAATTGGATATTAACAAATTTAAAGCATATAATAAACATCACAAAATCGCCCACAAATTTCTAAGTGAGAGGTATGAATTTTCAACGCATACTGCATAATAAATACTAGGTAGTTTCAGAGTGTTAGAAACTTCGCCTTTCCACTTTGTTAGTTATCTATGTCTGATCGTGTTTTATACTTTTAAATTTTCAGACAAGACAATGATTTATTTCTTAATTTAATTTAGCGCTAATTTCTAATAAGATTCAAAATTTGTATTCTTGATATTACTAAAAATCTTAGCATAATTACAAATAAGATTCTGTAAGGTTTATTAACATTATTTCTGTAAGATTCTGTAATGTAATTTCAGAAGGGCAATGAATGCAAATGAGTAAGAGTACTATTTAAGTCGATGTTTCGTCGACTTCAAGGGAGAGACAGTCTGATTTTCCTGACTAGTGCGCGTTTGCCATTTGGCTACATTCTCTCTTAGCTACTACGCTCGGCCATACTTTAGACCCTTGCTTGGGTTCACCGATTTAATTTATATTTAGGGGCCAACTACTTAGAATGCTGATAACTTCGACTATATCTTTCAGATAGCTTTAGTTAAGCTTTGTTTAGTTTAATTTCATAATTATTTAAGTTCAAGCCCAAGTGGAGGCTTTGCTGTATACTCTGAGTTAGGAGTTGATTGTAATTATTCTGAGAAATAAAGGGTAATTAAGCCTTCTTAAGTCTTACGTGTTTATTCTCACACTTAAGCGATTATTCGCTTGTTAGTGTTTGTAGGGTTCTAAGATTGAGCATTGAATTAAATAAGTAAAACCCCACAATTCAATGAAAAACGTAAGTGTGACATTGCCTTTTTTATGCACAAAAAAAATATTAAAAGATTCATTTCAATCCAAAAACAATATCATTTAGAAAGTGGTGTTAAAAAAGTATTTCTAGTTACTGCAAGTTTCGAAATTTGCATACAAAATTGTAAAATATACATGTGACAACAGAAAACTTTTTTTTATTATTATTACAATTGAGCCGGTAGGATCGATCTCCGCTGCTAACCCCAATGGATGTGTGCAGGCGATATTCAAGTGATGTGTTAAGCAAAAGTTTACTCCAATGAACACTCAACCGTTTCCAGTGACGGAACTGCGAAATAAAAATTAGGAATTTGATTTAATGCCTTGTGTTGAAAGTTTCAACAATCGCTGATTTTCGGTGCTGTGATCTGCGTTTCGTTTCTTCTGTTTCAAGGCCATAGCGTGACGACATCTCTATACTTCTAACGCTGTGCTTTTCAAGTGTCTCACTTTTCAAATATGGTGTTTTTTCAAATGCGGAAAAAGTTCAGGGAAAATGGGAAGGATTTTTCTTGCACGATTTGTTCATCGTCTCATTTCTAAGTCTGTGGTCTAGATTTTTCCTAAAGGTTTTATTTAGTGCAACTAAAAATATCATATTGAAATAACTGATCATGATTATTATATTGAAAATATGGTCTGAATATTTTTAAAGGTTTTATTTAGTGCAACTAAAAATATCATATTGAAATAACTGATCATGATTATTATATTGAAAATCTGAGTACATATTGCTGTTTCTTAAAAGTGTAGTATTGTTTTATAAAAAATAACATTAATATATTTTGAAATTTGTGTTGAAAATTCTGAATAAGAATTTTATAATTATTCAAAAAATGAAGTAGATACAAAAATAAGTGAAATTAGTACAGATAAGTAATATGAAATTATGGTTAATGCATGTTAAAAATTTATGGGTTGCTGTAAAGTATAAAGTATGTTGAGGGAGTACTGGTTCCGAAACATAGGCCTATTATTACCTTTGTACAGTTGTTCCTTTTACCCTCTTCATATAAAATAACGTTGAAGGCTCTCATTTCATGATTGAGTGTAATTTTTTTTATATTATTATTATACTTTTTTTTATTATGGAATGTAGTAGTGCAGTTCTCAAAAGCCAGTTACATTATGTAAGGAACGGAGGCTTTTTCAAGTAACTGCCTAGACACCCTGAGCCACCAGTGCAAAACACACTGGTTAGCTCAAGAGGCTAGCCCTAATGATGGATATGTTTGTTTAGAAGTATTGCGAGGCCTTTCAGTTTGTTAAATTCAGAAATTGCAAATGAAAGACAATATTGGTAAAACCATAATTTTAGCAATACTATTATCAAATTTATGATGTTAAAATATAAGTTATAAGAATGAAAATTAGATGTGTTCTGAAAATTTTGAAATTTATTTTGATTATTCAAAATCAGTAATATGTGTGCAAAGGTTTTTCAACTGTGATATATTGTGTTCAAAGCTTTACAAAGACTTCTCTGAAGAAATTTAATTATATGGACTGCAAATTACAAAAACGTTTGGACTGAATTTTTTAAGGACTCTAAAATATTATTTAAACAATTATATAAGTTAATATTTTGCAATTATATAAGTAATTAGTTTGGTCAAAATTTCAGGATTTGTATTTTTTGGTCAAAATTTCAAAATTGGTATTTTTTCAAATTATTTCTCTTCATTTGCTTTAACGCTTTTCCTTTAAAAAGGCTTCTTTGTCGCTACGCCTTTCTTTCCTTGACGAGGGGGAATATGTAAGAAAAATAAAGAATATGTCTAAGATTAAATTAACAACGTAAATTTCTCTTCTCAATTCTAAAAATAGTAACCTCTCTCTGCACTGCGTCATTTCTAGATTGATCCATGCCATATGGCACTTACATAATTCTGATGATGTAAATGGAACTAAAAGTCAAGTAACCAATAATAATTTTACAGAAGTATTAACTATCCAATCAAAATGCATTGTAAACCAAAACTAACTGAGTCTGAATTGGGATTTCGCCCTGAACGTAACGCACTTGCTCTTTACGCTTCGGTCTAGCTGGACTGCTGTCTGCTACTTTCTTCTTTCTTACTGAAAATTAATCTAAAATGTGAGCTATTTTGGAATAGGCACATTTCATGTGCCAAGTTGATTGTGGCCACAACAAGCGGAAATAAAAAATGAAGATTTAATCTGCCTCCAATTTCCTATTCGTTATGGATCAACACCTCTACGACGTTAAAATTTCCTGCTGGTCATTGCTACAGACTTTTTTTTTATTATTACATATATATATGCATATAATACCGTATAATATATATATATACAGCATATTAATTAAGAAAGTTTAGTGAATTTATAATTTTATTGTGAAAGCATTTTATTAATATGTTTATGTAAACACTATGAAACAAATATGCTAAAAAATACAGAAGTAAAAATAACTTATTATTTAATTCATAATGAAGGAATGAATGTTTTTCCACTCTTTGCACTCTAGAGTCATTAGGATTTATTTGGAAGCATGACAGATGAAAAGTGAACAATGCCCTCGTCGAGACACGAACCACGGACCTCTCAAATACGCGCCGAGTGTTCTGACTAATACACCACGAAGGGATGCTAAGAAGGCGGGAGAAATACCTTAAGTACTCCCTCTTTTAAAGGGTGACTGGAGATTAGGGGACCCAATCGCCAAATACTGGTGGTGGATAATCATCACCCAACACCATTTTTAGTTCAAGCGCTACTGTACAGTCACTGGGTTATTTCGATGCTGGTGACGTGTAAAATGTGCAGTGCCCTTGCCGGGACTCGAACCTCTCGAATACGCGTCAAGTGTGCTGACCATTACAACGCAAAGGCATGCATGATAAGTAGGAAAAAACAAAAACCAAAGAGAGCTCATGTAAACCATGTCTCCTAAATAAAGGGTAAAAAATATATTTTTTTAAATCTTGTTCTTAAAAATCTTATAAAAATTATTTTAATAGATGTTGTAAACATGTGCTATATAACACTTTTAATTATATTTCTTTATAAAATTTAAGCAATTAAAAATAGCTTAAATTCTTTAAAAAATTGAGTTACGGTGAACAGTCTGATTACGACTATCTACCTCAGTCAATCACTGTTTAAATCTTTAAATCTAACCAGTATTCCTCACAAAATAACTAATTAGTAAACACCACTTATCTAGGATGCCTACTTTAATTGAAGATCAAAATCTTCAGGAATCACGTGCAGCTAGCTTAGAAAAAGTTCATAGTACGAAAACAGCAAATATGCAAATCATTTCATTAAGAAGCCATTATCGATGTTAAATACTATAATATAAAGTACACCTATACTCAGTATTCATAGTTTGAATAGATTTTTCAAGCTGTTCTAGCATTGGAAAAATATTATATTTACTACGTTAAATTTCTAAAACAATATTACATATTGCTCCAAATGAATCACCTGGGACTCAGACACTAAATACCGTATTTACTTGCACATTTTCCCCTTGCTTTCTTTTAGTACAAGGTTCTGAAATTTTTCAGTGATTTATGCTATGTTCGTCTTGCTTAAGGGGCTCACAAAACGAGTTGCCGTAAATATTTCGTTCGCATAGTGGTCCTTCTCATCTAATTGATCTTTTGGTGGATTTTGGGTGCATGGTTTTGGGGTGCGTCATTGGTGAAACAATAATAGTGAACAGCTTCGTCAAGAAATTGGTGATATCTAATGCTCTTGACGCCGTTATTTCCACTTTTTTAATAATTTTATTTTCCGAAAATGTAGAGTGGAAAATTAGGTGAATAATTTAATTTTCAAAGTACACAGTCACAGTAGGAATATGGCAAATGAAATGTAATCATGGATAAACTACTAGTAACTATCACAATATTATTCTTTAAAAGAAACCTACATTTCAATAAGAATACACATAATTACAACATCTAATAAGGTATCTCATTTCTACATCTCTATCACTTGAATTTCTCTCATTCTCACTGTTGTTTTTGCTACTCCTTAGACCTCAGATCATCCATAAATAATTAGTGAAGGTGAAAATGCAGCTAACTTGGCAAAACTGTACAGTGAATGTCAGTTTATATTTTAATTCACTATCATAGCTCGTTTTTTGTCAAATTGTCTGGCATCAAATTCAACAGAAGGGAATGGTTCAACGGGGCCTTTGAGGGTAGTGCATGAGAATTTGTCGTTGTTAGTACGACGAAAACAATCACTACGTCGACAAATCCATTTTAAAATTTCGGGACGCTCATTTCTAAACGCATTAAAATGGAAAAAATTCTACAATTTTTTTTTTTAATTTTCAGAATCTGGTTCTAAAGCTGGGTGGGGTAGAATACGCAAGGCAATACGGTAATTCTGAAGATCATTGCTCGTGGTAAGACAAACTGAACGGTGATGATACTCGCATGGGGTTGAAGATGACACATACTGCAGTTCCAGTTGCATTAAATGCTTTGAGGTCTAAGGAATAGCAATGAACACGAGAGCACGAAATTCAAGGTACAGGGAAGTAGGAATGAAAATTATTATCATCAGATACTGAAATGTTAATATTACGATGCATTCTTATTGGAAAGTAGGTTTCTTTTATATAAATAATGCAGTGGATAGTTACCAGTAGTTTATCTTTGAACACGTTTTATTTCTTATGTTCTTATTGTAATTACATCCTTTGAAATTAAATTGATAGAATAATTTTCCCCTCTCGAATTTCGTTCTATAAAATTAAAAAAAAAGGGGGAATCTGGGAGTAAACATGGTAACACCTCTCTCTCTCCACATGTTTAGGCGTGTATCTTCGTGCAAAACAGCTAAGGAAAACAAATGACGCTTTTCTTCCAAAAATTGTAATAACACATAGGATGAGAATTAAGTTCATTTTTAAAAATTATGATATATGAAATATATTCAATTAAAATAAATTACAAAATTTAGTTCAAATAAATTTTAAGCCAATTTATTTATTTAAGTTTCAGTAATTTAGTTGTAATAATTAATATTAATAAAAAAATATGATATTTTGTTCAGCAAAGTATAAAAATTCTTCTACAAAATTCCAAAAATTACCAATGTTTTGGTTTATCTCATAATTGTCAAATTTATTCCTTTGTTTTGAATTCAGAATTACAGTTTTAATTTTCCACAGAAATTCGTTTTTCATTTAAAATAAAAAATTCGCTTATGTTAATAGATACAGTGCATTTTTGTGCGTTTTGAAATTTTGCAGAATTTCTACTTTACGAAGCAGAATATTTGAATTTATATATAAAATTAATAGTAAAAAATCAAAACATAGATCAGAAACTGCATAAAATTTAACTAATAATTATTACTAGTGTCATGCAAAATACTATGAAATTAATTAATAAATTAAGAATGACATTGCGCATCTGCAAGCTCGGAAATTTTATGTTTAAATACCTTTTTTAAAATGAATATTTTTATATTTTTAAAAAACGGTCCCTTGGAACATTGGACATTCTGCAAATGCAACTTGCTTAAACTATAAGTACACTTCAGGTCTTTCATAACATTGCTTTTCTACTTCTAACAAAGATGCTATTAAAAGGGACAAATACATAAAATTAATTTGGCTAACTTAAAATAACTTAAAAAAGTCAGCCTTCATACATATGTCTAAAACTCAGACCTTCCTAATTTTCTTTTATTTAAAAGATATCTGCATTCTATATTAATTTTGACTAGCAAATCATTGGATAACTAAATGCCAAGCTATAAGTCAACTAATGTAGCTTACAAATGCACGGAAGTTTATTTCATGCATTAACTTAAAGCAAAATGTTTTGCATATTTGTATCATTTGGTTTGGTAGAACATGGCAAAGCATGTAAAGCTATTTGCCTAAAAGGAAGCATGTAATTATGGAGGGATTTGTAAGGAAAAGTGGCTTGTATTCACATTGTATTTATGTATGTTTATATTGTTAATTCTAAAATCAATGTTTTATTAATTTTTTTTATTATTAATTGACTTTTAATACTGACATAAACATACAGAATGGTTTTAAATTCCACATAGTCACAATTTGTTTTTAAAAGAACTTATTTGACGATTTACGTATCGTATTACATGATCAAAATAAACTTTTTTCAAGAAATGTATTAAACTTATATTCCTAGGTTTATGTTATTTTAGAAATAAGATTGATATTCTTCCAAACTATATTAAAACTAGGCAAAATAAAGTCTACATAAAATGTTTAAAAAATTATAAATATGCAATGGCAGTTATACTAAGATTTGTAATTCATAAAATAGTATTAATGAAATGATATTTTGGGGAATAAAGTGCTGTAAGGTTTATCCTAAGTTTTGACAGTTATATTCAGTTAAAGCTACATTCCTATCCTTTCTATTTTCAGCTTTCAATTCCTTACCAGGATGTGTTTTCAGAATCGCGTTTAATGCAAACGAGTAAGAGTAGTACTTAAGTCGAAGTTTCACTGACTTCGTTAGAGAGCCAGAGTTTCTGACTAGCGCGCGTTCGCCTTTTGGCCACGTCTCTCTCTAAGCTATTACTACGCTCGGTCGCACTTCAGGCCCTTGATAGCTTCGCCAACTTAATCGAGATTTAGGGGCCAGCTACTTAGAATCTTGATAGCTTCTGCTATATCTTTTTAGTTAAGCATTAGTTAAGCTTTAGTTCTTATTACTTTGAGTTCAAGCCCAAGTGGAGGCTTTGCTGTACGCTCTGAGATAGGAGACGACTGTGTTAATTGTTATTTGGAGAAATAAAGGGTAGTTAATTCTTCTTGAGTCTTATGTCTCTGCCCATGCACTCAAGCGATTATTCGCTTATCTGTGCATGTGGTTCCTCACGTTTAGCTGTTAGATAAGAGGTTGGAACCCCACAGTGCAATATGTTAGTTTTTGTTTACAACATGTAAGGATTTAGTTAAACTAACCAAGTTTTATTTTAATTTAAATCTTTCTATCTCCTCTCTGTTTCAACTTCCCGTCAGAAGAAGTGCGCGTTTTCAGCTTATGCTGATTTGAAGTACAGCGATGTACTATTTAAACCAGAGGTAGAAACCTCTCAATGTGAGAAAGCTTTAGTCTCAGATCACGGTCACTCTGCTCAACGTTCGCCTGACCAGCTAGCAGTTAAAATTTATAAGCCATAGTGCTTACTACGTGATTGCATATTTAAATAAATTGAAGTGCGCTAGTATTAGTATATCTTGCTACGCACCCTTTCAGATAGAGGCCAAACTCCGCGAAGTGCTCTGCGAAGCAAAGTTTAATTTAATTGCTATTTAGATTTAGTTTAAGTTTATTTGATTGTTAAGTTCGACCCAAGTGTGGTCTTCTACTTTCTGTACCCCTCCCGAGTTGGGAAGTGTAAATAATAGTGATTTAATAAAAGAGGATTTTAAATCCCTTTCAAGTACAGTCATTTTCCAGCGCAGTACCTACATCAGAACAAAGCTAACATTTTATCAGCTCACTGTTCCAGTTCAGGACTTGAACCCTTGTAAATAATTCACCATGTTTGCAAAGTGTATGCACAGAACACTCAGTCCTGATAAACTAGCTTAACGAATTGCTAGAAAAATATTTTAGGTCATTTTCACTTTTTTTCCTTGTTGATATTAATATATTAAAATATATGGAATAACGAAGTTGCACCTAGTTAGTAAAACAAAACATTACGAAAATTATCATATCATAATTTTTTAATCAAATGTAATTACTTCATTTTGGAATTATATAACTTTCATTCGAAATTAATACATAATCACTGTTTCAATTAATTACCGCTGGTTATATAAAAAATACTGGTTATAAATAAAATGGTCAATTAAAGGCTTAATTTATTGGATTTACAATCACAAATGCTATTATTAGAGCTTACATTTGGAATAAATATTTTGCACTATATTCAGTGCTGATAGCGCTTGTACTTGCTAGATACTCGTTCTAGTCCATATCACCCTGCCGTTAGACCAAAGAACATCTATAGAATACATATTCTTTGGTTGAGTATAGAGAATAGAATACATGTTACGAGCATCTTAAATAGAATATACATTAGAATACATATTACGAATAGAGATTTTTACTGTGTTCGTAAAAGTTTTACTTACCGCTCAGGAAAGAGACGAATACTCAATCAGCCATATTTTTCTGTTACTATCTTTGAAACAGTTGTCTTCTGATTGGCTGAGACATTCTCCCGCTCTCCAATCGGTCACGTGGTCCATGCGCGCGAAACTGAAACCATCGTCTTTGCTTGTAAGTGTACTCGTAAATCCTTCGCATCGGGCACCGTTTCCTTTCCGATTGTTTACGTTACAGGAAATTCTCCCGTAACATTTTAATTTGTGTAACTGATCAAAACTTTTGCCTGTAAAGAACGACTTTTTGACAGCGTAATATCAGTTTTTAAATCCCATGATTTAAATCTTGGGATTTCAACAATAAGAGTTAAGGTCTGAAAGTACTGGCTTCCTCCATTTAGAACAAAACAGTTTTTAAAATCTTGTCACCTATTTCAGCTAACAATTTTATTTTAATTATTTCAGTGTGTCTTTTCATAAATCTTTCAGATAATTATTTATGTAATTGTTGATTACACCAAACTGTTTTATCAAAGTTTCATTTAAAAAATCTTCACTTATCGCTTGATATTCAAATATCGTTTTCCGATACGCAAGTAATTTTGCAGCATTATCAACTATAAATCTTCCAGTTAATATTTTATATCTAGAAATAATAAAGCAATTTGCATAGTTTTCATTCTAAGTATAAAAGACTCAAATTGTTTTGATAGGGTGACATATAATCCCAATCAAGCTTTCTTTAAATTCTAAAATAAAAGATACTGATAGTTTCTGATACTCCAGATTTTGATTCTCAAATTCCATTCAAGAACGTTTGCAAAATTTCTTATGTGATCTTCACTTAAAATATTATCTTTTCATACATCAGCCCATTAATATCCTTAATTTATGCAAAATACATTTTATTAAAGTAAATATTTGATTTCAATTTTTGAAGAGGATTTGATACTTAGCTCCGCGTTCGTCTTTATTTCTGTATGCAATTAATCTCCTTTTCCAAGTATGGTTTCCCTTTCCACGCTTGGATTTTATCCCATTTAACTTTCATAAATTTTATTCTAGCCCGTATCTCTACTGAAAAAATTCGTCAGAAGAATTTAGTATATTTTTTTCACAATGGAACTCGAGAACTTGGGACAATTCTCGCCTTCAAAAGGCATAAAATTGGCCGGAGAAGACTAATTGTATGCCATTCTACCGTTTCTATCAACCGGTTTCTTTTTCCGAAATGTACCTGTAGCAGACAAGCAATGCAAAAGGCAGAACAAAGGCTAAGTTCGAAGCCGCCTAGTCTGCATAGTGTTTAGTGAAGCTGTCTTACCGATGGGACAAATTTCAAATCTCGGAGAAGACATGGATATAAGTATGGTAAGCGTACAGTTTCCGCAGGACAAGAGAACACTCAAAACATGCGACAAGCGTCTTAAGAAATTAGTGGAATGAGAAGAGGGGTGGCAGACGCTTGAACTGCTCCCGTGGGTATTTTCAAAATTGAGGTGGAAGCTCAAAAGTTAGGTAGTTCAACAAAACCTCAGTTGCCTGTGGCAATGAACCCTGTCCCCGCGAGGGAGGGTCGACGTAGAGAACTCTGCGAAGCTACTGGCTAAGGTCTGTACCTAGGCAGTCTCAGCCACGGGAGTATACAAATTACGAACCTAGTGGTTCTGGAGACCCCGGAAAAGTCACGTATTGGCCGGCCCGGTGATCTGGCAAGTCCTAGAGCAGAACGGCTCCAGTACCCCTGGGGTGGCTCCCCGTGTTTCCCGGGTAAGGTCAGTGCCTCCTAAATATATAAAGCCATCGGACTGGTCTGTGACGTCACGAGAACTAGGCCGTAGAAAACGAAGCGGCGGAACTTCCGATAGCGATCATTTATCAGTACATATGAATTTGCGTAAAATAATGAACTCTCAGAATAATCCAGAAACTATATTTCCGAAATAATTGCTATTATCGGAATATCTTTGAAAACTGTTTTTAATCGATTAGACTGAATTACTCAAAGTATATTTCTTTAATGATAAGAATACTTTTATGATACCTGCAAATTTACAGCTGGTAATA
>KK120952.1:265254-282705 GCA_000611955.2 Stegodyphus mimosarum
TTGCTTTGAACATTTAATCATTTATTTGTACTACTACCACTCAACTGTGTATTAAATTGCATTCAATTATGACGATTCCTTCATGGTGTTGCAATTTTCACAAACGTGAGTGTAAGTTTTCTTATTGTACAAACCTCTAAAATATCACATATGTATAATAATATACATACGCAAAGATTAGTCAAAAGTAATTTCCAAGCATACAATCTATATTTTAAATGCAAAATATATTTTCATGTGATAAACATGAGTATAAATCTAAATTAATTGCTGATATGTAATGAACTATTGCTGTTACCTATATAAAATGTGTAAAATAACACGGAACAAATGAAGTCTTAAAAATTATTTATTTACATTTCATTACAATTCTATCAATTTTTAATGTTTTAATGCAGAAAGAAGAAATTAAATTACAAAACTGATAACATTACAAATATATTACTATTGCATGTTCAGATAATTAAAATTAAAAAGTGAAATATACTAAAACTATTTTCCACACCAAAAAAAGATTGTATTAATACATTCGTAACATATTTTTTTGTGATTTATGTTTGCACTGCAACTGTTTTTAGTTTTCTTTTATTCGAAAATTTAGTAATACTCTCATTCTTGAATTTACAATAATTGTTTAAAAGAGTATTTGTACATGAATATATAAGCAATTGCATAATTTTAAGTGATAAATGATTTTTACAGGAAATAATTTTAATTTCTTTACATATAAGAATTTCTAATGTCATAGCAGATATTAAATTACGTTGGTTAGATACTTGGAGGAAACTCTTTTCATATTCAGGGCTTATGAGCTTCTGTACGACAATAAAATTATGCAGTATTACATTAATAACATCAGCAGACGGGTACTTTAATCCACCTCTATCACAATTATGAATATGTTTGAAACTGGGAGGAATTATTAACGGTTTTTCAATAACTAAATTACCACCACAGTCATCACATTTTAACCTGTTCATAAACGAATGGCAACAATATCCAGCCAACTAACGGCAATTTATCAACCATAGATTCAAGATCAGCATCTGTGACATCAATATGCTTGAAATTAGGAATATATTTTACAGTAATTTCATGCGAGGTATCAATCAAATCAAATGAGTTAAAAAAATCATCAATAACAATTATCCCTTTACTTTTAGATAACATGGTTAAATTCAATACAGAACATGCACGTAGTTTGTTTTCTACTTCAAAAACCTGTCGAAGTGATATATGATAATGTGTTCCAGCCATCCTGCGATATAAACTAAAACGATGTTCCAGTTCGTCTGTCTGGATTTTACGAGGCTAAAAATTGGACATGTTGAGTTCACCTATACAATACCTACACAGTTCTATCATACATGTTGTGTTAATATAAGAGCGGAAAGTGTCTCTTTTGTCAACCTACTGGTATCACTCTTCATATCTTTCCATTTTATCAACCAATCAAGAAAATTATTTAAAAATACAAATTTCCTGTCCGATTCATTCCATACTAATGGTTTGCAGAATTCATCACAAGAGTGTACCCCCTTGTTTGGTGTTTTAACATTCATTATTGAAAACCACGAAGAAAATATTTTATTATATGCAGATGTTTCATGAAATTTTAACAAATTATGCTTTACTCTTAATTCTTTCAGGCCTTGTGATACTTGCTGGTTGAAAATTTGTAAACCAAGTTGTACACTTTGACGTTCTAAATTTGTAGGCCACAGAGCTTTACGAGATATTGTATATCCATATTTTAACAAATTATCACTTTCAGCTTCATACATATTTTTAAGGTAAGAAATGAAGAGGTACATACATTATTTGAAGACAAGTCAAAATTTGAAAAATACATAGCTTGTTCGGGTTTTTTCTGGTTTAACCAGTTGTTTCGAACACTTTTAATAATATGAACAGGATCAACTGCATAAAACAATGGACGAGTTGCATCAACAGGATGAGGAAATACAAAATTTGATAATGGGTTATTAAATAGAGATATACATCTTCTATTAACAGAATTATTGTCACTAACAACTATAATTACTTTGAAACCTATTGCTTCAAGACCGACAATTACTTCTTTCAAAACAGTGAATAAAACTTCAGCTGTCATTTTCTTCGATAGCAATATACGGACAACATCTTTAAAGCTACATAAAATACTCTGTATCAAAAATACATGTGCACTAGAAGCTAAGTTATCAACTTCTTGGCCAATTCCAACAATATCTCCACTTTTGTAGTCAAGAAAAGGTCTGATGTGAATTTCGTCCAACATTAGTGAAACGTATAGTTCATGCTCTTTCAGATAACAAGCTTTTTGCTTAGCATAAGCCAAAAACAACATATCATCTGCTTCCTTTTGGGGATTTACATTTAATTTAGAACTTATTTTGTGTATGGTTCTTGGATGAGGCAAAATCAAATTACCAGATTGTCGGACAAATTTATACGCTTGGGGAGATAACAAATAAAACATAGAAGCTAAAATTAAGGTATTTGATGAATATTGATGGTTTTGGGGCTTACATTTTACAAGAGAAAGTTGTTCAATTATGAACTCAAATAAAATTTTATCACCTTCATTTGTGAAACTTAAAGATTTCAACAAGTTGATTATAATGTCAATCGAATTCATTGTCTCTTTAGTTTTCAACATTTCAATATGATCAAGTATTTCATGAATGTCATTAATATTACTTACTTTTATAGGTAACATATTATACTTATTACTGATCTGGGTCAGTGACTTATTTTGGATTTATACAGATAATAAAAGATCTGTAGTAATGTGAACTGCATAAAGCAATTTCACACATCCGTCACTGTATTCCAAATTCAAAAACATCAAGATGTTTTCTTTATGTACAATGTTCCAAAATGTAGAAAACTTGTATTTTGCACAACATGATAAAAGTTCATAACTATCTGAAAAAGTTCTTAGTTTATTATATTCAGCAGCTGATATTTTACTATCAGCAATAGCTTTCATGATGCAGTTTGCTTCTCTGTTCATTTTCTTCTCATCAGGAGTTTCTCTGGAACTAGATGCCTGTGAAGACAGATACGATGGACAGCCGTTAAATATGCTAGAAAAAGCACCTTCCTTGAGTTTTGGTCTTTCCAATGAAGCTTTAATAATCTTTCCAGTTTCTTCATTGAAAGTCGATGCTTCCCAAATGATATCCTCAGGCTGAAAATGTTTATGGCACACCTGTTAAGTAAAAGGAAGACATCAGGTAGCTAATTTCTTAAACCAACAAACTATCAAACAAGATTATATCACTTTCCTTGTAAATAAAAACAATTTCAAATAGTAAATGCTTATGGCAGTTTAAATTTTAAATGCATATAAAGACATAAGAAATTTCTTTCCAATATTTAAGGATTAGTTAACACTGCATATAAAACATTAAATAAAGAATCTGATCTTGTTAACACATGACCTTCCACCAGGTCTTTGGCTCAAAGAGCAACCAGCTTCAAAGTATTATTTCCACTTGATTGTTTGTAAATGAAATGTAATTTGTTACTTCAATAAATAGAAAGGTATAGACTGAAACCTATGTATACATGTTAGGGAATAGGGAGTTACTGAGAAGTCTTTCCTAGGTATGTTTCTTAGCCACTTCTCTCTAAGAGCATCATTTTTGGGAAATGAAAATATGTGCACCTTTTCACTACCTTCGTAATTTCCTTGCCAACCAGTTACAAAGCATTTAAAGAGCATATTTCCTGTAAACAAGTACAAAGATCAGTTATATAAATACTAAATACTATAACAATTTAAATTTGCACATTCAAAACATTGCATAATTATACAATTGAACTTCGATACACCAAAACCAACAGAAACAGAGGAGAATTTCAAATGTAATTGAAAATTTGAGTGAACAAGACTTTCAGAAAGTCGTACCTGAAGAACACGTAAGCTTATATAAAGATATCTATTATTATACTGAAATTATTGCTCACATCAATGATGATAATTTTGGTATTTAAATCATGCTGCAATAATGAAATGAAAATTATATCAAACTTCAGGTTAATCATGTTTAGAATACTGAACGGAAAAATATAAATTTTAAATCTGAAGAGACACATTGTTTGGTAAACTAAAAACTATTTACGGGATGTTAAAATTAATTTACTGCTCTAATACTTAAATACATTGTATGCAAATACATAGCATAAATTAAAAAGCTGCAAAATATATATCTTTCATGAGTGATGTTAATATATAAACTAAATTCACAATAAATATAAAGAAATTTTTTTACTAGTCTAATTTTTGAAATATCGAATGTTTTGATCACATTAACTCACCCCATTCTCATTTATACTTAAGTATATACTACACACTCACATATTTAGTGTATATACATTTGTTAATTGATGTACGTAATTTAACTACACTCACGTTTGTGAAAATTGCAACACCAAGAAGGAATCGTCATAATTTAATGCAATTTAATACACAGTTGAGTGGTAGTGGTACAAATAAATGATTAAATGTTCAAAGCAAACAAACAAGAACAAGAGATCAGATTCAGTATTTTGTGTGGCCACCACGCGCCGCAATAAGTGCTGCTACACGACGTGGCATGGAGTCAAACAAAGTTTGAATGTCTGACTGAGGAAGAGCATTCCATATCGTTTGTACGCGTACCCAAAGTTCGTCTGCAGACGCAACAGGACGAGGATCACGAGCAAGACGCCGACCAATGACATCCCACACATGTTCAATTGGCGACATATCCGGGGAACACGCAGGCCAAGGAAGAAGCTGTACCTGCTGCGCTGCAAAGAAGGATTTAACAATCCGAGCAGTATGAGGGCGGGCATTGTCCTGTTGAAATACAGCGCCTGGCAAGCTTTGAAGGAAGGGAACAGCTTCGGGCTGTAGAACTTCACGGATATACCGGTTGCTGTTCAGATTGCCCACAATTCGTAGCAATTGAGATCGTCTATGATATGCTATGGCGCCCCAGACCATAACTCCGGGTGTTCGTCCACTGTGGCGTTCGATAATGCACTCCGGAAGGTGGCGTTCACCGGCATAGCGTCTGACACGAATGCGGCCATCATGGTACCACAAATTAAAGCGGGATTCGTCAGAAAACACGACATGCTGCCAATCAGCACGCCAGTCTCTATGCTGATTGGCCCATTGTAGCCGCAGGCGGCGATGGTCGTGCGTTAGGGGGATCCTGTATAAAGGAGTCCGTGCGCGCAGTCCACACTGCAGCAGACGTCTACGAATTGATGAAGCACACAATGAAACACCTGTAGCTATTGACCACAGTGCTGCCAATTGTCTAGAGGAAGCTGTACGGTCCGTCCGCGCCATGCGGACCAGGTGTCTATCATCGCGAGCTGACGTCACATTTCGGGGTCCACTCCCGGATTTCCGAGTTGTCCGACACTCGTCCGTCCACTGCTTCCAAACGCGCATCACTGTGCTGCTGTTACGCTGCACACGAGAGGCTACTGCACGATACGACAATCCAGCTTCACGAAGGCCGATGATTCTCCCTCGTTCAAACTCTGTAAGTTGTTCAAATCTCGCTCTCTTTCGTCGACGAGGCATAAGTACAGATTGAGTTAACGTTTACCACTAGCAGATAACCACCGATAACCATACACGCCTCGCTACAGCCGTCTATTTATTCGGATCCATCAGCCGTTCAGAGGGCGCTGCTCAGCATACGCATGCGCTACGGATTTGCAATTCTAATCATTTGCATATCATGCGCTACTTTGCATTTCCTGAAAATTTCAGCTCACTCGCGTAAGTCCTTCATGGTGTTGCAATTTTCACAAACGTGAGTGTAGATTTATTGTATATCATAGGTTTACTTTGAATTACATTTTTAGAAATTGTTAAGCTGTATATAAATGAGATTAGGTTAAATATTCGTAAAACAATAGTGAAATAATAACAGAAACTTTTATAACAGATTATACGTAACATTACATATTGCGCACATAATATGAAACTTCAGTGTAGCACCTAAAAAAAATATATTAAGTAACTTCAGAAATTAAATTAATAATAATGGCTAATCTACTAATTTAATTCAGAAACACTTACAGTGTACAGAATACGAAGATAAACATAATAGGTATATGTGTTCTTAGCAATTAATACTTAATTTAGTTCAACATTAGTAATAACAAGCGTTTATTTCAAAGAACAAAATATATAATTACATTACAATAAATACGAACTTACCGAGTATTTCTGTTGCTCACAAGCACGTGCTAGCATTCCACTTTATATCACGCGGCAAAAGCAATGGCTTCCCACTTGAGAATCCAATTTGATTAAACCTCGAGAACATCACGTGGGCCTACTAGCTTTGACGTCACACTCGTTTCTGCGACCTGTCCGTCGGCTTTGTATATCTAGGAGGCAATGGTAAGGTCCCTCTTCGACGGGCAGCCCGAGCGACTGGTAGGTAGCAAATTAACGACCAGTGGTGCCCTGGTTCACAGTTGCGTTGCGCCGATCCTTCCAAGGTTCTGGGAAAGGAGTTGAATCCCTACCCCAAATCGAAGGGGAGAACCCTTAATGCCATCCATCAAGGCGGAAAGGGGAATGCCTAGAGATTGTGGCAATGAAAAAATGCTGCCCTAGCTTCTATCTACGTTATTGTTTGAAAGGATTGAATCATTTATGCGTCTTTTGAACATTTAGCTTCTTAACTCGTCTAAATGTTTCTGAAATTTTCAATCTGTTTAGTTCTGCTCAAGCTGAGTGATGGTTATATCTCTTTAAATAAATAATTTATGCTTATTATAACTTGTGATTCTTTGTGACATTGCTTTAGAACTACTTACTCGAAGCCTTAGTAACGTGTTTAAGGTTTAAATACACGTGTTACAGATTTCGTATGTATTTAGCTATTTATTTAAAACTGTTATTAAAATTGCTTTATTTCCCCGTGCAACGCAGACGATTTTGAAGAGAAAGCTACGTCGGAAAAGTAAAAATAAAAGATCGCGTGCATTTAATATTTAATAAATAAATATCTCGTTATTGCTGTTGCCATCCACAAAAATCGAGAAAAATCGAGGTTTTACCGGAATGTTCTAGTGAATAATTAAAACGCCTATAAAAGCCGAATTAAAGCGCTTCAGCTCAGTTGTAGTTGTAGCTGTTTAAAGCGAACTGATGTTTGTTTACTTAATGCTGTGACTGATTGTAGCGAATTCGCTGTGAGATTAGATTAACTTTATCTGTTTTGAATTGAATTTTGTTTAACGATTTTTGTAAGGTTTTAGTTAAACTAACCAAGTTTATTTTAATTTAAATCTTTTCTATCTCCTCTCTGCTTCAACTTCCTGTCAGAAGAAGCGCGCGTTTTTAGCTTATGCTAATTTTTGAAGTTCAGCCAAGCACTATTTAAGACAGAGGTAGAAACCTCTCGGTGTGTGAGAGCTTTGCCTCAGATCACGGTCACGCTGCTCAACGCTCGCCTGACCAGCTAGCAGTTTAAATTTATAAGCCATAGTGCTTACTACGTGATTGCTTTGTAAAATAAATTAAAGTGCGGTAGTATTTAGTATATCTTGCTACGCACCCTTTTAGATAGAGGCCAACTTCCGCGAATTGCTCTGCGAAGCAAAGTTTAATTTAAGTTCTATTTTAATTTATTTAAATTTATTTGATTGTTAAGTTCGACCAAAGTGTGGTCTGTTACGTTCTGTATCTCTCCCGAATTGGGAGGTTTGTATTTAATAGTGATTGAATAAAAGAGGATTTCAAATCCCTTCACGTGCAGTTATTCTCCAGCCCAGCAGTTACATCAGAACATAGCGTACCTTCCGCTCCCTGTTCCAGTTCAGGACTTAGAACGTAAGGATAAGAACCCTTTACAGAATTTACCATGTTCTCAAAGAATACACACAGAATGCTAAGTCCTGATAATGGCGCCCGCACAGAAAGAAGAGGATGGCCTCAACAACAAGAAGACGAACCTGAGACACCTGCTGTACCTGTCCAGAATCCTGAGATAGCACCTCCTGGCATAGAAGGATTCGGCTACATCGTACAAACCATGCGAGCAGCCATGAAGCCAGCGGCAAGTTTTGACGGCAAGACAGCCGTAATCAATTTCCTGGAAAAGCTAGACTCCCACTTCATGCTATATCCAGTCCACGAATTTCAGAAAGTCGCTCTTGCTACCAGCGCTTTGAAGGGCCAAGCGCTAAGTTGGTTCAAGTGCATCGGAAAGAATCTCTTGGGGGAACCAGGAAGCCCCACATACACGTATGAAAATTTCAAGAATTCTCTAGTGAAAGCATTTCCCGTGGTGCGAGATCGAGCCAGATTGGAAGCTGAACTGTTTAGCCGATACCAAGAAAGAATAGAAGATTTGTCTAATTTTATTTTGAGGAAAATTCAAGTTTTCAAGCTTTTGTATGGAAGTCGCCCGGATCCTGAAATTATTCAAGTTATACTTCCTAGGCTACTGCCCCAAGTTCAAGATTTCATCGAACTAAGAAATCCAACAACATTAGACAGATTATTTGAGCTCGCGGTACAATTTGAAAGCCGAAGAACAGCCGACAACGAACGACGACGCCAATTTGAGCGAAGAAGTCAGTGGAGTTCGCCAAGACCGCAGCAAAAGCAAAATCAAAGTTACGGGAATAAGGCGAAGCAATGGCCGAAGAAAGATGTGTCTCCTAAAGCGAGCGGCGAACGAAGGGAATTTAATAGAAGAACAAGCAAAGATTCCGAGGGCAACCAGAAGAAAAAGAATTTAAACTAAGAGGGATTTCTTCGAGGAAGGTGAAGAAGTCCGAAGCAGCGCAAAACCCTTCCAAAATCAATTTAAACACCGTGGTCGTTAAGAATTTGAGTTTGCCGAAGATTGAAGTTCTAATCAACAACATACCGGCGACAGCCCTCTTGGATACAGGAGCCCAAAGCAGCTTCGTATCGGAAAGATTCTTTAAGAAGCACTTTCGACGTTACAGAATTTTTAGTGCAAGAGACACGGATGTCATAGCGGCCCAAGGAGAAAAATGTAGCTGTTTAGGAAAAGTACCATTGTTCGTGCGTATCAACAACGAACAGGTAAGAATCCTGTTTTATATTGTGCGTAACCTGCAGACTTGTATTATTCTAGGTGTGGACTTTTTTAGTTTGGCAGAAGCAAAAATTGATTTCAAGGGGGGAGAACTAACATTAAATATGAAGCCAATTGAAGCGAAGAATGATAAGCCCCCGCAGCTGGACTTGGAACATTTACAAGCAGAGGAAAAAGAGAAAATCCAAGGTCTGGTAAGTCACTTTGCGAATTTATTTAGTGATGTACCAGGCTTTACGCAGGTGGTGAACCACGACATTGACACGGGGGACGCTCAGCCAGTTAGGCAAAAGCCATATAGATATGATAGGACAAAAGAGGAAATAATTGAACATCATATTAAAGAGATGTTAAAGAATAAAATCATCACGCCAATTTCTAGCAGTTATGCTAGCCCCGTTGTCCTGTGTAAGAAAAATAATGATTACCCGATTACGCACCCGAAGCGGTGGCGTTTTGCTATAGATTATCGCAAGTTAAATTCAGTTACAAAATATCCTGTATATCCGTTGCCGATAATTGAAGAAATTATTCGAAATATTTCGTCTACAAAATACATGACTACATTAGATCTCACGAGTGGCTATTTTCAGATTGGGGTAAAACCCGAGGACGTACACAAAACCGCGTTCATAACGAAATCTGGTACGTACGCATTTCTTAGAATGCCGTTCGGATTATCCGGCGCGCCGGCAACGTTCCAAAGATGTATGGACATCGTCTTAAGACCAGTCCTTGGTAAAAGCACTTTCATATATTTAGACGATATTATAATTACGAGTAGTACTCTAGAACAACACTTACAAGATTTAAGAAAAGTATTTTCATTGTTAAACGAAGCTGGTTTAAAGATAAATGCGTCTAAATGTAAATTTGCCGCAAAAGAGTTACGTTATTTAGGATTTAAAATTTCCCAAAAGGGAATCGAAACGGATCAGTCAAAAATAGTAGCCATTAGAAATTATCCTGTTCCTAAAACAGCGAAGAAATTATCGTCGTTTCTCGGGATGTGTTCATATTACCGGGCTTTCATTAAAGACTTTGCAAAAATAGCTGAGCCACTGCTAAAGTTGAAAAGAAAAAAAGCTAGGTTTTCGTGGTCAGCAGAAGCCAACTTGGCGTTTCAAAAATTGAAAGACGCATTGACTCAAGCTCCCGTCTTAAAATTTCCAGAAGGGGATAAGGGATTAGAGATTTCAGCGGACGCTTCAGATTTCGCGATTGGTGCAGTGCTTTCCCAAAATGGTCAGCCCGTGGCTTTTTTCAGCCGAACATTAAATGAAACCCAAAGAAACTATTCCGCAACAGAGAGAGAAACTCTCGCAGTGTTAGCATCAGTACAGAAATTTCGTGTGTTCTTTGGAAGTTCTCCAGTAACTGTATATACCGACCACGCGGCGGTCACTAGACTCTATTCTGGAAAAAATTTATCACCCAGATTAATAAGGTGGGCTCTCAAATTACAGGAATATAACCTAATAATTAAACATACGCCGGGAAAAGAAAATGTTGTGGCAGATGCTTTAAGCAGAATTAACTTAGATGAAAATGGAAGTGTAATTAAGATAGCCATGTTAACATCCAAAGTATTAGATTCTCGTGAAACAGTAATAGCCGAACTCAAAAAAGATCCGGAGTTCAAAAATATATACAATTATTTGGCCGACCCTGAGAATTTCAATCATCCGGATATTGTGCCGATAAGAAATAGGGCCGAAAATTACGAATTAATTGACGGACTGTTATTCTATACGAAAGCTACTAATGAGAATCATGAATATAGACCGGTTATCCCAGCTAGCATGAGGTTGAATGTATTAGAAGAGTTGCATGATTGTGCCATTTCGGCTCATTTAGGTATAAGAAAAACTGTTCAGAGAGTTCGCGAGGCAGTTTTCTTTCCAGAACTGCAAAAGTTTACTAGGGCGTATGTCCAGTCGTGCCCAACATGTCAATTAAATAATTATGTTAATTTCCGCCCGGCCGGGTTCCTAAATAGTATTAAATCAGAATTCCCAAATCAAATAATAGGCATCGATTTACTTGGACCTTACCCTCGAAGTAAAGTTAATAAAAGCCGATATCTTTTAGTTATAGTGGATCATTTTAGCAAATGGTTAGAGTTAATTCCGTTAAAACGCGCGTCTGCAAAAATTGTAGTAGATTCAATTCTAAATAAGTATATTTTAAAATACGGGGCGCCCCTAAAAGTTATTTCAGACAATGGTCCTCAGTTTGTTAGTAAAATGTTTGAGGAAATGTGTGCAAAACTGGGCATACGTCATCTAAAGATGGTCCCGTATCGTCCGCAGTCAAACATAGCGGAACGGGTGAATAGAAATGTAGTGAAAATAATTCGTAGTTATGTGAAAAACTATCACTCTACCTGGGATAGCCATATAAATGAATTTGCATTTGCCCTTAGGACCGCCAAACACGATACTACACAAAAAACACCCGCTGAACTCTTCTTAGGAAGAAAGATCTTGACCCCCCTAGATAAACTGTTCTTTGTACAGGAAAGGGCAGAAGAATTTAAAATGAGTGATATACAAAAGTTAATACGGGAAGCGACGGAAAATATAGAAATGGCCCAAAGAAAACAGAAATTGTACTATGACCTAAAAAGAAGAGAGGTCAAGTACAATGTGGGAGATGAAGTGTTGAAGATTAAACACAACTTGTCAAATGCCCCAGAGGAAAAGGTGGGGAAATTTTTTCCGCGTTTTGAAGGCCCGTTCACAATTGAACAAATTACGGGGGCAGTGGTTATATTAAAAAGAAATGATGGTCAAACGCTCAAAGCGAATGTGGACCAAATAAAACCGTTCTATAATCGCAGCAAAATGGCTGTATTTAAAGATTCGTTTCAGGATCCGAGGCAATCGACTAGCCAGGAAGATATACGTCAGCAAAAACAGCAGGAACCAGCTACAACGGCATCGAAATGTCAGAAGAAGAAAGCTCCCCCCCAACAAAGAAATAAGAACCAAAAAGGTGGTTTCAAAAGAAAGTCTCACGATGCAGGTGAACAAATCTACGAACGGAATTACGAGCGCACCAAGAGAAGAAAGCAGAATGGGCAAGGGAAGCCCAATGTATCCAAAAGAACTGTGGAATCATCGGACAGGTGCCTGAGAAGCAAGAAACGTCGATTGCAGCCTGAGAATCAACTTCCCGAATACAGCAGGAACCAGGACAAGCAACGAGCAAGGGCCCAGGAGAGAAGGGCCCAGTCCACCAAACGTCCAGCGGAGCAACCTCCTCTACAAAGGAAATTGCCGAGGATACAACGACGGAATTTCAAAAGAAAAAGAGACGAGCAGGCTCCGAAAGAACAACGAAAAACGAGGAAACTGAACCAGGCCACAACTTACTCAAGTTTTAAAGATTGGGCCAAGAAAAGGATGGACGATCATAATAAGATAAGTACAATTTCGTATTCAAAAGTTTAGTTAATTTTTGAGTATACTGCAAGTTGCAGGACTGATTTTACCTCAAGCGAGGTTGACTTTTACGCCAAGTGAGCGATAAGTTCTCATATGGAAAGTAAAATGTTTTGTTAAAAGAAATTGTAATTCTTAAAGATTTAAAATTACTTAATTTTGTAAATAGATTAATTCTGTAAAAGCAATGAATTGCTGAAAAGAATATGTTAACTAAATGATTTTGTACGACGCTTTGTCTAAAGACTTGTAAAATGTCTAGAATGAAAATTCGGAAAATTGAAAAACACGATTTAGTCTGTAGACTATTAATTCAATGTAATTTGATATTTCAAGAAAGTACCTTGAGAAAGGAATAGGAAGCACTTGCTGTAAGCTTAGAAATTTAACCTATATTTCTGTAAGCTTAGAAATTTAACTTCTATTTGCATTTCAGGATTGCTGTGAAATTGTTAATGTGTTATGAAATGTAACAAATAATATTATGCTAGCAATGCACGTTAAGTGCAATATTAATGTGAATGTTGTGTGCAAACTGCGAATTTGTATGCATGAAAAGTTAAAGATTCACTATTTTAGAATGCAAGTGTTAATTAGGCTCTCCACCAAATACACTTAAAGTGTTAGACATAAAGCTAGTGAGAACCTTAGGATTAGCTGGTTATAGGGCGTTTTTTTCAGGTCTCGTATGTCAAGTTCTAACTAATGTTAGTCGATTGTAGGTGGAAGAGTTGAACACCCCCGAACACATAAAAACCCGCAATGGCGGTTTGCTTTACATCCAACACCGGTGAGAGAGCATACGGGGGAAGAATTTAATTGTGCTTGAATGATAATGTGTGTGTGCAAAATTACACAGAAAAAAAAAAAAAGGATTTGTACCACTTAGAATTATTCTGTTATTATGTCATACTAAAGTTGTTTTCCTTCCAGATTTTGCTGGAAGGAGTAAGACTGTTTGAAGAATAAGACTTGAAAAAAAAAATGTTGAAGATTGTTGTTCCAGAAAATTTCGTCTGTATTTTACACAAACATATATTGCCTTGTAAGAGTTGGCCTAAGTTTAGAACAGTGAAATTTTCGACTATTTAGAATTGCTAGTTTTCAACATGGTCCGTTTGGACCAAAGTAGTTTAACTATCGCAATTCTGGCGGGAAGTATGTAAGGTTTTAGTTAAACTAACCAAGTTTATTTTAATTTAAATCTTTTCTATCTCCTCTCTGCTTCAACTTCCTGTCAGAAGAAGCGCGCGTTTTTAGCTTATGCTAATTTTTGAAGTTCAGCCAAGCACTATTTAAGCCAGAGGTAGAAACCTCTCGGTGTGTGAGAGCTTTGCCTCAGATCACGGTCACGCTGCTCAACGTTCGCCTGACCAGCTAGCAGTTTAAATTTATAAGCCATAGTGCTTACTACGTGATTGCATTGTAAAATAAATTAAAGTGCGGTAGTATTTAGTATACCTTGCTACGCACCCTTTTAGATAGAGGCCAACTTCCGCGAATTGCTCTGCGAAGCAAAGTTTAATTTAAGTTCTATTTTAATTTATTTAAATTTATTTGATTGTTAAGTTCGACCAAAGTGTGGTCTGTTACGTTCTGTATCTCTCCCGAATTGGGAGGTTTGTATTTAATAGTGATTGAATAAAAGAGGATTTCAAATCCCTTCACGTGCAGTTATTCTCCAGCCCAGCAGTTACACCAGAACATAGCGTACCTTCCGCTCCCTGTTCCAGTTCAGGACTTAGAATTTGAGGGTAAGAACCTTGTAAGTAATTCACCATGTTTGCAAAGAGTATGTACAGAACACTAAGTCCTCATATTTTGAGATTGTGATATTGTACGAATATCGCTGAAAGAATATTTCAGTATTTTGCTTTATTTTGTGTTTATTAACTTTTCAACGACTTGTGCATTCAATCCATTACGAACCCGTACGTACGCAACACACGCAATGATTATGCTATTGAATTTGGTTAAGAAATTTGCTTTTAAAAATGCTCCTAAAAGTCTGAAATTCTATATTAAAATATACTGTAGTAGGATTCCAGGGGCATAAAACATTAAGACCTTTCCTGTTCCTTAAAAAAAAACTAGTTATAAAGTTTGAAAATAATTGTATGAGTAATAATGTTTATTCTAAAAGTAACAATTTACAGTGGAAAGTTAACTCATAAAAATTTAAAGTAGAATAACTTCTAGTAAAAGAAGGTTTAGACACCGTTATGTTTGAACAAAAGCCTAAAACGGCTTGGGATACTTGGTTAAGAAATGACTGCAAAATTAAAACTTTAATTTTCTTAAATATTTCAGATTCACAAAATATCCATATCTTACATAGCAAATTTGCCAAACAGGAAGGGCAACATTTAAGCAACATTAGCTCACGAACGCATTAATTTAATAAACAAACTATTTCTTTTACAAAATAATACACTGTTAGAATACAAGGCATTTTCTCCCTCCTTTCCTCATGCCTTTATGGTGTAACTGGAAGTACGTTCTACGTGTATTCGAGAGGTCCGGAGTTCGTTGGATGCAGAAGGGTACGACTGACCGCCGTGTTCGATCGCATCCACCTAAGTGCACCACTTCACGTGATGACAGGAACATTGTGCGCATGGCAATGACGGATCGTTCAGTCACACGAACCATAGCACAGCACAGTCTATAACGCAAATTCAGTCTCTTAAATTCAGTCTATAACGCATCATCCAGTGTCTGCGCGTACCATTCGACGCCGTTTACAGCAGAGTGGTCTGTCCGCAAGACGTCCATTGCTTCGTCTACCCTTGACGCAGAACCACAGACGTCTCCGCCGCCAATGGTGCGATGATAGAAGGATGCGGACAGTAGAATTGAGTGAAATTGTCTTTACTGACGCGAAACGCTTCTGTCTGCAACACCACGATGGTCGGATTCGAGTCTGGAGACACCGTGGAGAGAGGATGCTGAACAGTTGCGTTATGCACAGCCACACTGGTCCTGCACCGGGTATTATGGTATGGGGCGGAATTTGATATCACTCTCGCACTCCTGTAGTACGCATTGCCGGTACTTTAAACAGCCAGCGCTACATCTCCGTGGTGTTGGAGCTAGTTGTCCTTCCTTACCTTCAGGACTTGCCCACAGCCATTTTTCAACAGGATAATGCGCGACCACACGTGGCACGCATTGTCCAAGGGTTCTTCGTCAATCGCCAGATTGAATTGCTTCCCTGGCCGGCTCGCTCTTCAGATCTTTCGCCGATAGAAAACATGTGGTCCATGGCTGCTGAACGATTGACCCAGATTGCATCCCAAGCTGCCATATCAGATCAACTTTGGCAAAGTGTGGAAGCTGTTTGGTCTGCTGTACCCCAAGAACACATCCAAAGTCTCTTTGAATCAATGCCGAGGCGTGTGGCAGCGGTGATCTCCAACAATGGTGACTACTCTGGCTACTGATTCTGGAAGGAATCACACTTCACAGAAGTCTATAAATTTAATCATTTGATACTTGGTCAACATGTTATCTACTAAATAAATTTTGTTGTGATATCTCTTGTCTTTCTTGGTGCTGCAATTTGGGTGGCCAGCAGTGTATAAAATTTCAAAGTTTTCTTTGCAAATGAGCCAATTACAGCTCATTAGGATCATGCGGCCGTAGGGCGTATATTCCAAGGAAAAAATTATCGACAAGACTGATTCGATAGGCTCTTAAATTTCAAGAATTTAAATTGATTATAAAACACACTTCGGGGAGGGAAAGCAGGATCGCCGATGTGCTTTCAAAGATAGAATTGGATGCGGACGGCAATACGATAGAGTTCGCTATGCTTACGGCGAAAATACTCGACTCACGCGGAACGATTGCAGAAGAACTAGAAAAGGATCCCGAATTTTAAAATTTTTATTATTACCTGAAGGATGCGGATCATTTCGAAAACCCACACTTTACAGCAATAAACAACACAGCCGAGAATTACGAAATTATTACTAATCTATTATTTTATTCGAAGACTACAAATCAAAATTTTGAGCTTATAAGATATTTTCTCGCTACTTTCTACATGCCTTCGTGGTGTAACGGTAGCACACTTGGCGCGTATCCGAGGGGTCCTGCTTCAAAAAATCCTAATATCTCTACAAGCTTAGACTGGTTATGCTAGTGACTTTAAGGTTAAATATTTTAAATAAATTACACGATTCGCTTATGTATGGCCGCCTGGGAATTAGAAAAACAGTACAACGTGTTCGTGAGGCTCTGTATTTTCTACAGTTACAAAAGTTCGTAAGTGCAGTCAGGTAGTGCCATCCTTGTCAGTTAAATAACTATAATAATTATAGCCCTGCCGGGAACTTAAATAATATAAAAGCAACATTCCCTAAAGAATTAGTGAGATATAGATTGATTTGGTTCATACCCCGCAGTGAAATCAATAAATATAGATTATTTCATATCACTTCTCTCAATGGGTAGAAAGAGTTCCCTTGAGAAAAGTCTTAGCTAAAATAGTTGCACATTCTTGATTAAATAAATATGTTTTAAATAAGGAACTCCGGTAAAATTAATTTCCAATAATGGCAAACTATTTATTAGCCACATATTTCGAAGGCTATGCGCAAGACTTGGCATACGCCATCTAAAAATGGAACTTTATCCGCCGTAATCAAACATAGCGGAACGAGTTAGCAAGAATGTAGTCAAAATGATACGTTGTTATGTGAAAAACTATCATAAGCGCAGGGATAGAACGGAATTTCAAATCGGAACCGGAACTGGAATTCAAACCGATGTACGAAAGATAATAAATAAATATAAGAGATAATAAATAAGCAGTGAAAAATTCAGACTTGGCAAGGGAGAAACAGATACTGTATTATGACAGAAAATGGCAAAAAATGAATTATAGGGGGGAAGATCAG
>KK120952.1:290514-306798 GCA_000611955.2 Stegodyphus mimosarum
CTACCCTAAATATCTGGGTTTCGTCTTGAGTAATAACCTCTCATGGATGCCACACTTGAAGGAAACTAAGCAGCGCTGTCTCCATCTAACAAACTCCATGCTTAGGACCACTGGAATTAGCTGGGGAACACCAGCAGCAATACTACGGATATGGTACAAAACCATTACAGAACGCATAGTGTTATATGGAACGGGGATATGGGGCAGACAGATAACCACGAGCATGCGGAAAATGATAAACACTATCCAACGCCTACAGTTATTACTAATATGCAAAGCCTACCGCACAACACCCACCTCTGCACTGCAAGTTCTGGCTGGCACACCACCTTTGGATCTAGTTGCGGAGAGAGAGAGTATCGTTTCAAGAGTCCTCAGACTCAGACAAGATATCACAGTAGGAAACACCTTCGTTCAGGCAGATGACTATGAAACTCGACGGCCTATACATCTGGACCACCCGGCCTTAATAGATCTGCAACCACATATTAGGATCAACCGCTCAGGACCAAGCACTAATCCAATCTCTCTCTATACAGACGGATCCAAAACATCGAATGGGACGGGCTGTGCTTTCTGCGTCTATGAATCGGACACTAAAGTGCATGCATGGTACTGCAGACTAGGTGAGAACAACACAGTTTATCAAGCGGAACTACTCGCCCTCAAGGAAGCAATTAAATACTCGGAAAAATACGTGAATGACGCAGTCCACATTTATAGCGATTCAGCCTCAAGCCTTATGGCAATATTGGGTGTAGACAATCGGAACAGCTTAGTTCTGCAGATACGACGATTATTACTAAAAAGACCAGAAAGACTGCGCCCGCATTTAAACTGGGTTCCTGCGCACGTCGGAATAACCGGCAACGAAACAGCGGACAGCCTGGCCAAACTAGCGGCCAACAATACAAACTTAGTAGAACAGTCCCTAAAACTCCCCTGGTCATACTTGAAGAAAGTGACCTGGCAGAAAGTTATGACACAATGGCAAGACCGCTGGAACATGGATAATACGGGCAGGAGGACATATCAATTTGTACCAAAGGTTGGTACAAAGCTTCTGGCGACGCATAGTGAAATCTCGCATTACCTCACAGGACACGGACCCTTTATGTCCTATCTGTATCGCTTTCGGATTAGTGACACTGACCGATGTACCTGTGGAGATGTCGGAGACCCAGACCACTATGTTTTCACCTGTCCTAACACACAGAGGCTTCACTATCGAAGGCCACTCCCAACGTACTGGCCGAACTGGGCAGACGTATTTTTCAAAAACTGTACAGCGAAGACTCAATTGATCAAAGTGATGAAATACTGTGCAATAACTTTTGCTGCAGTAGGCTCTAACAGAGGTGAGAGCAGCGGTTTATAGGGCAATGCAGCCCAGAGAGATATTTCAAATTTATTTAAATTTATTCTTCTTAATATGCACAGCCGCACTTTTGTATATGTTCCTTACCAGCACCCCTTATGAGGGTAGTTTTTATGGTATAAATTCAAGTATATATTGTTAAGTTACACACTTGTTATGGTAATGTTTATTACTGTATTCATTTTTTTTTTGCATTCAAGAGGATGCATCTCTCTTCCTGTTCTGCAACATACGTGCTTTTCTTCGCTTTTTATTTTTTAATTTATGTTTTTAGGACTGTAAAATGATAAACTACTGTATTCTTTTACTGTGTTTACAGTGTGTGTGTTCTTATTTTTTATCTTAATTATGGCTTTTGTTAATGTGTATATATCTCAACATATTATCTTATGTATGGCTAATGCATTATTACGTGTCTATTTCAAAATATCTCCTGGCATATTATTTTGTTTGAGTTGTCCATATTTCAATCTCATGTTTGAACATGGCTACAAATCTGCATGCTTGTATTTTATACACATGTGTACCTATCAGTGTTCAGCTATCTATGCATATTTAAGTGTTTAGGATGTAACTCTTGTAATTATATTTTTTAGGACTGTAAAATGGCAAACTACTGTATTCTTTTACTGTGTTTACAGTGTATATATTCTTATTTATGATCTTAATTATGGCTTTTGTCAATGTGTATCAATCTCAACATAATATCTTATATGTGGCTAATGCATTATTACTTAATATCTCCTCGCATATTATTTTGTTTGAGCTGTCCATACTTCAACCACATGTTTGAATTTGGCTACAAGTCTACATGTTTGTATTTTATGCACATGTGTACTTTCAGTGTTCAACTGTCTATGCCTATTTAAGCGCTTAGGACGTAACATTTGTAACTAAATACATAGCAAGTGTAAATCTTTTCAGTGTGGCAGAATTATAATTCACTTGCTAGTAAATAACTTCCCCAATTTCTAAATAATGGCAGATTATAAATGCAATTATTTGTAATGGTTATTGCTTAACTGTACCATGTTATGTATGGCTTTCCATTTTTTCTGTTTAATTATTTTATTTAACCAAGATAATGTGATGTTATAAACTTAAATTTTATGTACAGTTTTGTAAGTCTTAATACAACGTCAATTGTCCTTATGTAACTGCTAACTCCTTATGCAACACTTAACTTGTTTAATTGTCTTTATGTAACCATTACCTCAGCTTATTGTTTGTGTTCTCTAGGTCAGTGTAAAAACTATGTTACAAGCTACCCTGTTTTTAGTTTTCCCATTTACTTGTACTACTAAGAATCTAAAATGTAACACATGGGAAAGGACACTATATGTAATTACTGCTCTGCGCAGTGAACTATGACTAGCTGTCTTAGTTTCAGTTTAGTAAAAGTACCATGTATTCTCTCAAATAATTACCTTAAAAAGTATGCATCCAATGTCAGAATGTAAACAAGACTATGTCTGCATCGTCCTATGTATATGATGTATGAACAATGGCACAATTTGCCCAGGTATAATTCTCTTAAAACTTGAATAAATGCCGTCTGGTCTGCCACCCACCCTGATTGTGGGGGACCTGGTAGCAGATGGCTTCTGGAAGCAGAGGCTTTAATCTGTGTAAGTCAGGCATATTAGTCAGCCAGGTAATGGAGCCTCTGTCTTCTGGTCTACAGTCACAGCCAGCTTGAGCGATAGTTCGCAACTGAAGAAGTTAGGCTAAACTTAACTTGATTTAATTTTAAGTTATTCATTATCTTTCGAGATAAGCCAAAAGTGTTGGTGTTTGTGAGCACGCGTTGGAGCCGTCTGTGAAGAATATTTGAGTTAATAAAGGGTTCTTTTATCCTTATCCTGACTTTGTACTACTTGAGAGATCTAGTGATGATTCACTAAACAATCTTCTAACGCCGAGCTCAGTTTATGACAGCCAAGCGTACAAGGCGTTATAAGTCTTTTGAAAACACTTTAAAATAAAGCTCGGTAACGCAACGCCGTAATTTTCGTAGAAATTACGCATTTATTTTGGAAGCCCCCTGATAACAGTATACCCAGACCATGAGGCACTTGGTCGCTTGTATTTGCGGAAAAATATTTCACCCCGGCTTATACGTTGAACGTCAAAGCTACAGATATTTAACTTAATTATAAAGCATAAACCGAGGGAGGGAAACGTTTTTGCGGATGCCCTGTCAAGAATTAAGCTTGACGAAGAGGGTTATAGAGTCAAATGCGTGATGCTAACTTCCAAAATAATTGAGTCTTGTGGAACTTTAATTTCAGAACTAAAGACGGACCTTGAATTCAAGGACATTTATGCATATCTTGAAGACCCCGAGCATTTGGAATATGTGGACATAACGGCTATTCGGACAGGGCGGCCCACAATGAAACCATTGATAAATTGCTATTTTATACGAAACTAACTAACGATAATCAAGAATACCGGCCAGTTATCCCAGCGAGTATACGGTTAAATATTTTAGAGGAGCTGAGGTTAAATATTTTAGATTCACCCATTTCGGGGTCACTTAGGTATCAGAAAAACATTGCAAAGTTTCCTCGAAGCGGTTTATTTTCTACAGTTACAGAGGGTGGTAACGGCGTATTATCAGGTCATGTCTCTTGTGCCAATTAATTAACGACGTTAGTTACAACTCGACCGGGTACTTAAATAACATAAAAACTCCTTTCCCAAAGGAATTGGTTGGCATTGATTTGCTCGGACCTTATCCTAGAACAAGATTAAATAAAACAGATATCTTTTAACTATCCTTGATCACTTCTCAAAGTGGGTGGAAATAATTTCCCTTAAACTAGCATCGGCAAAAATAGCAGTAAATTCGTTTCTAAATAAGTATATTTTAAAATACGGGGTCCTAGTAAAAGTAATATCGGAAAATAGGAAACAATTTATTAGTCATTTAATTAAAAATCTTTGCACAGGACTTGCATATGCCATCTAAAAATGGTACCATATAGACCACAATCGAATATTGCGGAACGTGTAAATAAGAATATTGTCAAAAATTATTTGGGGATACGTTAAAAATTATCATGGCCGTTGGTATAGCTGCGTCAATGAACTAGACTTTGCGTTAAGAACGGCGAAGCACGATACTACACAAAAGACCCCTGGAGAACTCTTTTTAGTGAGGACAATTTTAACTGCCTTAGATGAACTCTTTTTTGTACAGCAAAAGAAAGAAGAATTTAAACTAAAGGACATTCAAGATACCATTAAAAAAGCGATCAAAAATTCTGATGTAGCAAGGCAGAAACAGAAAGTCTATTATGATAGGAATAGACGGGAGGTAGAATATTCTGTGGGTCAAAAAGTGTTGAAAATGAAGCATTCGTTATCATCTGCACCGGAAAACAGAGTAGCAAAGTTTGGGCCCACGTTCGGAGGGCCTTTTATTATTCAAAGGATCAGATTCGCAACGGTTTATCTAAAGCCTGCCAATGGCCAGGAAATAACTGCTGACATTGACGAAATTAAACTGTACTATAGTCGTACTGATTTTGAAGTCTTAAAGGATTGCAGGATCCTGGAAGTATGCCACGAACTCCGGTTAGCCAAGCAGCGACCGGAAATCCCCCAAAAGGAAACAGATGAGAAGTATGGAGAAAAGGCCAGCCAAACGAAAGCAGCCACAACGAGTTCCAGTGCCAGCGGGGAAACGAAAAAGAACTAGGAACAGGAAACCAGTGAAACTAGTGGTACCACAGAGGGATCGGGAAGCAACGAAGGAGGTCTCGCCAGATAGTCTTCGCTACTCGTCGACAACCATCACAAGGAAGATCGGAACAGGCCCAAGGCGAAGAATCGCCAGAGGAAAAAGAACAGGCGACGTGGTATCCGGGCCGTTCGAGCAAGCCAGGAAGTCCAAGAGGAGGTTTAAAGATCCTCGGGAAAGAAATGCCTCCAGTAGGTCAAAACAAGAGCTGAGTTCCAGAACCCTCAACCTACCAGGAAGTCAGGGCGTTTGATCGCCAGAGGGAAGAAACAAAATGACGTCTCGGCAGAGGATAGCAGCCGCCCAAAGAGAGAATCAAAGTCCTAAATATGCAATGTCCTACATGGGAGCAGTTTTGTCACAAGAGAATGCAGGAGTTTAAAAACCGAAAAGATAAGTGAAAATTTTCTTTGTTTGCTTATTTTAGAACGCAAGTTCAATTTATATCATGTTCTTCAAGGTTGCTAAATGCTATTAAAGGCAAGAATTTTGAATTCGCAAGTTTGCGAGAAAGCATATTGTAAATATCTTTTAATCAGAACGACTTGAGAATTCGCAAGTAGGCGAGAAAGTATATTATAAATATCTTTCAGTCAGAAAGACCTTGAAATAATGATGAAATTGTTGTTAACTTGAACTTAAAATTAATATTTTAGGAAAAGATTGCAAATTGCGTATAGCAACTTGTGATGTACAGTGAATTTAAAATTTTTATGTTAAAGTTGTGAAAATGTTGTGTAGCAAGTAAACATTTTAAATGCCTGTCGTAAAAGGGCCTTAAATTTAAACTTTGTTTAAATGTGTACCTTGTATAAAAAAACGATTGGAAAGAAAATACAGAATGATTGCCTTAATAGTAGGCTCTCCAGCCAACAGTTAAAAGTTTAATTCAAGCTCTCTTTAGCACATTAGGTGGAGTTTTTATTTGGGGAGTTGCTGATGTCTCGTAGGTCAAATTCTAACAATTGGCAGATGATGGTTAGTGGTAGAGTTTATTCGCGGTAACACAACACCGACAAGCTCAGTTCATTCAGAACAAATTCCTGGAGAGCGTGAGAGGAAGAGGAGTTTAAAATGTGATTGAATGAAAGCTGTTTAAGGGCCAAATAAATGCAATAAAATGTATTTGGAAGAGAAAATGGAAATGTTTCGTTAAAACAAGGACCAATACCTTTTCCATCCGGATATTTTGGAAGAACAAAAGCAGATATCAGACTGAGGTCAGGATGAAGAAGACGTATGTTCCAAACGATATTGTAAATTGTAAAAGTTACTTTTTCTTAGTTTTAGCTTAGCTTTAGATCTTTTGTAAAGTTGGCCCTAATAGGAAGAGTTCAATAATGAGAGTGATTTAAGAAAGCAAAGTATTAGAAGTTTAACATTGAAGTGTTCAGAAGTTTTGTAGAATTTAAAAATCTTAAACAAGGTCGTTGTGAGACCTTATTCTTAGAGTCGTTAAATTCTGGTGGGGGAAGATTAAGGTTTATCCTAAGTTTATAACAGTTATTTTTAAGCTCCTTTCCTATCTATCCTAATTTCAGCATGCAAATTCCTTACCAGAATAAGTTTTCAGAATCGTGTTAAATGCAAATGAGTAGTAGATAGTATTTAAAACGAAGTTCCACTGACTTCAGTAGAGAGAATCAGAGTTTCTGACTAGCGCGCGTTTGCCTTTTGGCCACATCTCTAAGCTCTTACTACGCTTTGCCGTATTACGGGCCCTTGATAGCTTTGCTAGCTAATTCAACATTTAGGGGACAACTACTTAGAATTGTGTTAGCTTCGGCTAAATCTTTTTAGTTAGTCATTAGTTAAGTTCTTATTCCTTATATTTTTGAGTTTAAGCCCAAGTATACCTTTGTTGCCTTTGTTGTACGTCCTGAGAAAGGGACTGACTGTACACCTTTAGTTTGAACAATAAATGGTAATTAACCCTGCTTGAGTGTTACGTTTCTGTTTCTGGACTTCAGCGATTATTCGCTTAGCAGCTCAATAAGTTAGTTCACACTTAGTTATTAGATAAAAGGGAGGGACACTACAACTGTCTTTTAACAAAAAAATTGTTTTCGAAATTAAAGAAACTCCCAGAACCACAAATTAAACGGAATTTAATAATAAATATTATTAAAAGTCACACAAAAATCATCATCTGCGAAGTTTGATTCATGGAGGCGGCATCCAAACTGATGAAGAAACTCAGCTGTACGTAACCGCTTATCGAAATTAGAAGGAGGGTTAGAAATAAAAACAACATTATGATGCCTCTTGAGCATTTGGAAAATCAAAGAAATTCTGATTGAAAAGATTTCAAGTAATGTGAACAATAAAGAAGTAAAAATAAATTTCCAATTGCTTCATTAAGTATAAAAATTGAGATCAATTTAAAAGAACATTCGTCTAAAACATCCAATAAAGTAAAAATGAAGTCAAGTGATTTTGATGCCGCTTATGATTATGCCATTGATAATCTGATTAATGACTCAGATGAATTTCTAGCAAAAGGATCGAGATGGACACTTGCAGAAATTAAATACTTATAAGCATTGATAGAATTTCGAGTTAAAAAATATGATCTCCTTTATGGATCACCTTATTTTAATTTACCAGAAATAATTCAGAGTAAAAAAGCAATCATAAATTAAAAACTAATGATAATAAATGTTTCATATAGTTTATTTTATCAGCTCTTTATCCTGCAAAAGTTAATCCCGAAATGGTATCAAATATTGTGAAACGTTATAAAATAAGTTAAATTTTAAAGGAACTGTGTTTCCTATATCTTAAGATAATATTGTTGCGAAAAATTCGGCGGTTGCGCCTGTATGTAAGCTTTCAGGCATAGCACTAGGGTTGCCATAAAATAGTGTATGGTAGGGTTGCCAGATTGGCGACTTTATCGCCCATTTGGCGACCAAATTGGCGATATCCCATGGTCCAATCGGGAAGCTTCTAGAATAATTTCCTGTCGAGATATTTCTCGAAACCTGTGGAACATAATGAAAAGCTATATAAACCCTTGCGTTTCTGAGAGCGAGCAGTGTGTGATTAATTGTGATTATTGTGAGAATAGCTACTTACTGTGAGTGCTAAGCTACGCGAGAGTTTTGTGAACGGAAAGCGATCGAGATAGTGCTTTGCCGTGAAGCTACCTTTACAGTATAGCTTGACAGTGTATTGGTGATTGTTCCACGGTGTTTATTATAAGTTTAGTGTTGCCGTGAAGCTACCTTTACAGTTACAGCCTGAAGCTGTGTTGCTGATTGTTTCAGCGTATTTATTGTAGATTTTCGACGCTTTTAAAGGTAATTTTGGAACTGTGCTGTAAATAGTGATTCCTGTAAATAAATTGTGCTTTTTATTGTTCTGCATCGTGTTTTCATCGGATACTCTCAAATCCACGAACCCGTAAAACGCAACAACTGGTGTCAGAAGTGGGATTTGAGAGTGAATGCCCGTCACCCGTCTACAGGAGAAAGCAATGGCGGAGGAAATGAATGCTTTGATGGACATGTTAGCAGCTCTGAAAGCGGACATGTTAGCAGCTTTGACAGCCGGACAAGAAGAGATGAAAGCCAGACAAGAAGAGATGAACGCCAGACAAGAAGAGATGAAACAAGACATGAAAGCCGGACAAGAAGAGATGAACGCCAGACAAGAAGAGATGAAACAAGACATGAAAGCCGGACAAGAAGAAATAAAAGCCGGACAAGAAAAGCTGCAAGAGCAACTGCGACAGATGGAAATGGAGCAAAACAAGATTAGAAGCGACATCATGGAGCTTAGAGAGGAAACCGAAACCAAATTACAAAATATGAAAGAGGAAACTGCAACTAAAATAGCCGATATGGAAGAAAAATTTAGGAAGTTTCGGGAAGAGGTAGACATGTTGAAAGAAAAACGAACTGAGCCGAAGAGAGAAATTGAAGATTTTAAGATTCTCCCAGGTTCTCCTCATACGGCAATCAAACCCAGTACGTACGACGGAAAATCGTCGTGGAATGTGTACAAGACCCAGTTCGCCATCGTGGCTGACACTAACAGATGGGATTCCCAGATGAAGGCATCACAGCTAGCTGCATCACTCCGAGGCGATGCTGCAGATATCCTAGGAGTTCTGCCACAAGACCAGATTTCCAGTTTTGATGCCCTCTCGAACGCACTAGAGCTCAGATTCGGAGAAAAATGTTTTAAGGACTGTAGCCATCTCCAACGCAAAACCCGCCAACAGAAAACGACTGAAAGCCTCAAAGAACTAGCAACTGATATTGAAAGGCTGGCGCACCATGCATATCCGGACTGTCCACCTGATGTCCGTGAAAATCTGGCCCTTATGCATTTCGTCGATGCCGTCAAGAACCAGGAAATTCAGAAGGCTCTCAGGTTGGCAGATCTCAAAGACCTGAAATCTGCATTAATCTATGCAATGAAGTTTAGTCGGCCTAGCAGGCAACTCGAAAAGATCGCCATCCGATCAGAGCGGCTAAAGTAGAAAATGAAAATTTTGATGTCAGAAAATTTAAACAAGAAATGTTAAAAGAGATTCGGGAAGCGTTAAATAAGCCAAATAACAGAAACACCGACAAGAAAGCAATGAAGTGCTGGAATTGCGGACTCGAAGGGCATCTGCGCAGGAACTGTCACATGAGCCAAGACCGGGAGGCAGCTCCCGTGAAACAAAACCAGGGAAACTAAAATGCGGCAATCTCACGGGCGGAGGTTGCCAAGCAGAGAGGTAGCCCCTCTGAAAGTTCTTCAGATCTCGTCAATGAGCGGCGGAGACAACGGATTGTTCGTCGAAGGATACGTGAATAAACAACCTTGTAAGATGATCATCGATACGGGAACAAACGTAACCATCGTCAGAACAGACGTAGCGCGGGAACTAAATGAGACTTTGCTCTGGACTCTGCCCTGTGTGACTCTACAGACAGTGACAGGTGACAAGATCCCCATTGAAGGTAAAATTAACACCCCCATTACCTTCGGAAATGAGACTTACCAGCACTTGGCATTCGTCGCTGACATCGCGGACGAATTAATACTTGGACTAGACTTTTTACGGAAATATGACATTACACTGGACTTGAAACGCGACGAAATGCACTCTGCGAAGGAAGATATACCCGTGTTTGAAGTGAAGAGTGATATTCCTTCAGCTCACCAAGTAATAACAAAAACAGACGTCACGATCCCTCCGATGACAGAATTACTAATATCCGGCTGCATAGAAAACAGAAATAGCTTCAAGTTTGGAATAATTGAATATCCCGAAAATAGCTCGAGAAATGTATTAGTCGCCTCTACATTAGTGGACCTCTCCAAAAATTTCGTCCCCGTGAGAGTGGCGAATGTTAGCCATAGTCCGAGAACAATCCAGAAGGGTAAAGTGCTAGCAACCTGCACGCCGGTTACGTGCGTTTACAAGGCCCCACCTGCAATGCCCACTGAGTCAACAGCGAAATTAATTGATGAACTGCTGCAGAGAACAAACTTAACCGCCGAACAGAAATGTGCAGCAGAGAAAACAATTAGTGAATTTGAAGATCTATTTTCTCGAACATCCAGAGATGTTGGCCGCACGAAATTGACACAACATCGAATTGACACGGGTGATCACTCACCGATCAAGCAACATCCCAGACGCCTACCATTCGCAAAGCAGGAAGAGGTTGGAAATCTTCTAAAGGAGATGCAAGAAAGTGACATCATCGAGCCATCCACAAGTCCATGGGCATCTCCTATAGTTCTCGTCCGGAAGAAAGACGGCTCGACAAGATTTTGTGTCGACTACCGGAAGCTAAATAATATCACTAAGAAAGACAGCTACCCTCTTCCGAGGATTGACGACACACTAGACACGCTATCAGGACACAAATGGTTCTCCACTCTGGACCTTAAGAGCGGATACTGGCAAGTGGAAATTCACCCGGACGATAGAGAGAAAACTGCGTTCACTACTGGCCAAGGACTGTGGCAGTTTAAAGTTATGCCGTTTGGACTCTGTAACGCCCCTGCAACATTTGAACGCTTGATGGAAACAGTGCTTCGTGGCCTATCTTACGAGTCCTGTCTGGTTTACCTTGACGACATCATTATAGTGGGCCGTACGTTCGAGGAACATCTAGAAAACATCAGGAAGGTGTTCCAAAAATTGAAAGATGCCAACCTCAAACTAAGTCCTTCTAAATGCAAGCTGTTCCGCAGCGAAGTCACCTATCTGGGTCACATCATCTCCGCCGAAGGTGTCCGTACGGATCCAGAGAAAGTTTTGGCAGTCAAGGACTGGGAACGCCCTGTGGATGTTCATCAACTTCGGAGCTTCCTGGGACTCTGCACTTATTACAGAAGATTTGTAAAGGGGTTCTCCAACATCGCAAGACCTCTGCATAGATTAACGGAAAATAAACAGAAATTCGTGTGGACTGAGGAATGCGAAAAATCTTTTAATGAGCTGAAGACGGCATTAACATCTACGCCTGTGCTCGCATATCCCCAGATCGACAAACAATTCATACTTGATACGGATGCAAGCAACGAAAGTGTTGGAGCTGTCCTTTCCCAGATGATTGACGGTGAAGAGCGAGTGATAGCCTATTGGAGTAAGTGCTTGTCAAAACCGGAAAGGAATTATTGCGTCACTCGGAAAGAATTGCTCGCTATCGTAAAAGCCATAGAGCATTTCCATCATTATCTCTATGGCAGAAAATTCTTGCTCCGCACCGATCATGCTTCCCTAACTTGGCTATTGAATTTCAAAAATCCTGAAGGACAGATAGCCAGATGGATTCAAAGACTCCAGGAATATGACTTTGAAATAAAACATCGTAAAGGCTCCTCCCATGGAAATGCGGATGCTTTATCTAGGAAGCCTTGTCCTGCGCATTGCGGGTATTGTTCAAGAGCAGAAGCTAAGTATGGTTTGGCGAATCCTAGCATCCGACAAGTAACATCTTCAACAGCATCGGAGCCAGATCCGTGGAGTCATGAAAAAGTTAGAGAAGACCAGTTGGCGGATCCTAACATTAAGCCAATAATAGAGCTGAAGGAATCACCGGCTACGAAACCTAAGTGGCAGGACGTTTCCATCTTCACTCCTACGACAAAAAGGTACTGGGCTCTCTGGGACTCACTTCACCTTCGAAATGGTGTCTTATATCGACTGTGGGAAAGCGACGATGGAACTAATAAAAGATGGCAGCTGCTGCTTCCTCAAAACCGAATACCTGATGTCCTGAAAGAAATACACAGCAGCCGAACAGGAGGGCATTTCGGCTATATGAAGACATTAAACAAAGTTCGAGAGCGCTTCTTTTGGAGTTCCGCAAGAAGCGACGTTGAGAAATGGTGCCGGTCTTGCGATGCCTGCGCAACCAAGAAAGGACCGAAGGAACGCTGTCGGAAGAGACTGTCGGAAGAAGAGGTACGACGCAAGAGCGACCGAACATAAGTTCCAGGAAAACTACAAGGTTTGGCTGTGGAATCCGAGCCGTCGTAAGGGCATTTCTCCCGAACTGCAATCGCATTGGGAAGGTCTCTACACAGTCCTCAACAGATTGAATGACGTCGTAATACGCATCCGTAAGTCTCCCAATTCCAAACCTAAGATTGTACATTATGATAGGTTAGCTCCATACTATGGCCATAGTAATTAGTGATAGTTATTTTTGTTATGGATACCGCGTATTTCGTAATGGTTTTATGTTTAATTGTATGACTTATGCATAGTTGCTTCTACATAGATCTTTGTGATTAGTGTAAATGCTTTTGTTATTTGTAAATACTGTAAATATTTGCAAATTTTGTTATTATTGTAATTTATTTATTTGTTTTGTAGCTTTTTCAATTATCTCTTTTTGGCTCGGAACCAGGGATTGTACTGCCCGGGACGTGCAGTCCTTGGGAGGGGGCAGTGTTGCGAAAAATTCGGCGGTTGCGCCTGTATGTAAGCTTTCAGGCATAGCACTAGGGTTGCCATAAAATAGTGTATGGTAGGGTTGCCAGATTGGCGACTTTATCGCCCATTTGGCGACCAAATTGGCGATATCCCATGGTCCAATCGGGAAGCTTCTAGAATAATTTCCTGTCGAGATATTTCTCGAAACGTGTGGAACTTAATGAAAAGCTATATAAACCCTTGCGTTTCTGAGAGCGAGCAGTGTGTGATTAATTGTGATTATTGTGAGAATAGCTACTTACTGTGAGTGCTAAGCTACGCGAGAGTTTTGTGAACGGAAAGCGATCGAGATAGTGCTTTGCCGTGAAGCTACCTTTACAGTATAGCTTGACAGTGTATTGGTGATTGTTCCACGGTGTTTATTATAAGTTTAGTGTTGCCGTGAAGCTACCTTTACAGTTACAGCCTGAAGCTGTGTTGCTGATTGTTTCAGCGTATTTATTGTAGATTTTCGACGCTTTTAAAGGCAATTTTGGAACTGTGCTGTAAATAGTGATTCTTGTAAATAAATTGTGCTTTTTATTGTTCTGCATCGTGTTTTCATCGGATACTCTCAAATCCACGAACCCGTATAACGCGACAATATTAAAAATTTTGAGAAATTAAACAAGGCATTTGTAAATTTTTATGGTAATGAAAAATAAATATATCCATTAAGATTAGATGATAAATCAGAAAACTATGTAAACTTGATTGGTATGATAGATGATGCAAATGCTCATTATTGCTGGATTTAAAATATCAAGATATTAACAATAATCGAATATTTTCAAATAAAATGTTTCTATATGGCAGGTGTTTAAGATATTTTTATTAAAAAAAACACATAAAATTGATTATGGGAGCAATACTCTTATAAAAAAAAAGAAATGCAAAAAAAGGTGCAAGTAAAAATTTGAAAACTATAAAAGATCAATGTTAATAACATTTGTCACTTTTATGCCAATTTTGAATCCCTCTTCAAAATGACAGATCCGACAAACTCCTACATAATGAAGTACCAGAAAAGTGAAGCCTATATGTTTAGTTATTTCATTACATATGTACATTAGTTCTTATAAACCATCTGTTATTTACAGAGGAGCTGACGCGGCTCATAAATTTCCATACATGTAAGCAAATGATGTTCGAAAAATTGAAGAAATTATTGAGGAAGAAACGAAAAAGTATAAATACTTCTGATACATAGTTAACTATGATGAAGACCATTACAAAACATTTGTACCGCTCAAGCAGGCTAGTGACTCTGACTGCCGTACCGAAGGGGCTGGGTTCAAATCCCAGAGAAGGCAGGGATGTTTGTGTACGTAGGTTGATCCAAAAAAAAGTTTACAAGCAGAAGCATTTGAAACGTAATAATTGTGGAGCGAATATTTCCACCCAGCGTGGTTGACAGATGGCGCTAGCGCCTCTAGAGTTCTTTAATGCACACAGCATTAACCTGAGGAACCACCTTTTTTAAAGTTTCTTTAACAAGAAACATCACAGTCTAAGAGGACTAAATTAATATTTTAAAATAAATTCAAGTAATGAGACTTAAACTTTATTTCTTTAAAGAAACAAATAACTCTTTTTATTTTACTTATCAGTTATAGCGTGCGCTTAAGAGTGCTCATGAACTTGAAATTCTTTCAGACGTTTAACAACGTCATAGCGGTCCAAAACGAAAACTTCTCCCTCCCAGCTGATCACTGGCAGAACTACTTTTTCGACCTGTAACCAGGTCCCCCCCTCCCTCCCTCCCAAAGGACGCGTAGCGGAAAGGGTCTTTAAAGATCCCCCCCCTACGTATTCTTTACTCTGAGGGTTGCTATTACACGATTATCAAGGTTCAAGGAAACTTCACCTTTTATTTTTCTAGTCAAAATTTTTATGATGACTGCTCCTATTCTAAATTATTCTGGCTCTTATTTAGGCTCAAAATTAAGACCTTCATGAGTTTTTACCTTTTTTCTCAATGCGAAGGCATTTTTTCCAAGTCTTTCGGCTTACCAAATTTTACCGTATTAGACAATCCCCTCTTTTTGATGATATAAATTTCTGAGATGATGTGGAGGTAAAGGCGTAATTGCCTATGAACTCCGTAAATTGCACTTCCTTGATCCTTGATCCACCAAAAGGAAACCCAGCCAATGACCCAGCTATAGTGCACTATAACCCAGCTTCACAAAGAAGAAGAAGATGGCGAATGTTGACACGCATCGCAAAATGAACTTTATTGGTTGGTAGGGGAAACGCGTGTGGCGATTAAAGCTTTTGAGAAGTTAGGCGGTGTCTGTTTTTCAGTTTATACGCTTCTGTCAATTAATTTTCTTTAATATATTCTTTATTCAGATTTTAGCTGTCTGTAAGTAAATTTCTAGAATGGTGTTATCGAAAACGACATTCCGAGCTTTCTTATCCGCTGTTAGCAAAATTAGCGGACAGTCATCAAGAAATCATAATATCATGTACGTAACATCAAAGCGAAATAAATTTAATTCGTCTTATTCTAAATTCATTGTAGCTTCTGCTGCTGCGTTAGGTTTCTCTTTATATATTGCTCATAAAAATAAGATCAGCTGTGACATTGATTTGGCTGATGTAAAGATAAGAAATGAAATTCAGACATATGAAGAAGCTATATCGAAGAGTCGGGATGTCTTGCAACGCATCAAGGTACGATTTACCGCTGATACTTCATTAAATTTATTAAGTAAGGTTACGTGTGGTATCGAAACCATTGAAATCTTGTTAAAGACTAGCGACATCTTGGCGCCTTATTTGCATACATCGTCAAAGTTAATATTTTATAATGTTTTGTATATTACGTAAGAGAATTGATGCATTTTTTATTTGTTGTAGTATGTATCCAAAATATTACTTTGAAACAGGGAAGTTTGAAATTTACATGTTCACTGAATAAGTTAAATTGTAATAAATATTACATTAAATATGCGACGAAAATATTTCCATTGTTTCCAAGTAAAAAAAAATACTAAATTTACTGAAATCATCTACTCATCTATATCATGAAAGACCATTGTTACCAAAATACACTCGTGCACTGAAGAAATGAAGATGAAATTAATGCAAATCTAGTTTCTAATGTGTATATATTATCAGTATATTTGTTGCCAAATACTGACATATCCTCATCATTTTTTTTAGTTAAAAATTACTCTCGCCTTTTTTTTTTTTTTTTTTTTTTTTTTTTTTTTTTTT
>KK120952.1:306857-321754 GCA_000611955.2 Stegodyphus mimosarum
TTTTTTTTTTTTTTTTTTTTTTGTAGCTTTTGAAATAGTTGTATTTGTTTCTTCCAAATCCTTGAATCACTTTTGCTATTTGAGTTTTTCATATCCAGCCATGTATACAGAAATTACTTCTGAGCTTATTTCTGATATTTTTTGTCTAATATTGGAAATATTTATTTAGTTAGATTTATATACTGGTATTGTGGCTCTAGTGTAGAATTGGGCGCCCCTTCGATTGGCGACAAATTTTGTTCAGTTTTGGCGATGAAATCCCAGTTCTGGCTACCATAATAGTTTTAACTTCCTAATTTTTTTTAAGTGAAAATAGATCGATGTGTATATGGACAGAGTCAAGGAAGTACGCAATGCCTAGTTTGTGCAATTCTCTGATGTTTTTTTTAAGTGACAGTAGATCGATATGTACATAGACACAGAGTTTGTGCAATTCTTTGACTTCTTATTTTGGTTTTGTCAAGCGGCCATCTTCAAAATTGTGCCTTCATGGCGCCGATCTTAGCATCAAACAAGAATTGTCAGAAAAACTAGGGGCACCGAATTGTAAACTTGTACTGGTATTGTATAACAGTATGGCCTTTTCCAAATATCCTTCCTCTTTCCATCTTTATGCTTGCAACCAGCAATTAAGGAAAATTTCAGATTCTCCAAGTATCAAACTTTTGATGTTTGCAGATTACTAATACAGCAAAATGTAAATGTTATATATTATCTATAAAAACTATAAATTATACAATTATAATCAAGAATGTAAAGTCATTTTTAAAAAGAATGCAGAAGCAAGTGGATGCTGTTTAGTTTAAGTTTGAATAAATTATTTAGACCTAGAATGGGAAATTATGACAGCTGCCTTTCATAAAGCAGTACCACAAGAACTAGTATATAGATATTTCTATTTCAGCAAGTGATTGTAATGGTATCTTCAAAATTTCTTGAAACTGGTCTGATTACTTTGACTTGAAAGTTTCTGACTCATGGAAACCTCTTTAGAATCAGATCCTCTAGTGGAACAGCTTATAAGTAAATGATGTTTAAGAATAGTTTAACAGGGATGGGGGAAAAGTACAGGTAGTAAAGGAATGTAAAGTAAGTCTAAGCAGTATTGTAATGTCTATGAAATTAAAGTATATTTAAAAAAAATTAATTTGCCATAATATGTAAATTTATTCTCATTGTGACACTGCGAAAAGTTAGCCTTACATGAATATTCTTCCAAAAGGCAATGATTGAAACCAGTTTGTGGTATTATCAACATTTTACATTATTGCTAAGATTATCATTAAAGTCATTACACTAAATTTTGTTCCTATAGCTTAATCATTGCATTTAATTCAATTCAAATACATACATTAGACCTATCCTATGTATTACAAGTTAATGATGTTTAAGGATAGTTTAACAGGGATAGAGGAAAATTACAGGTAGTAAAGTAAGGAGGATTTGTAAATCTTTCTTGAAATTTTTATTACTCATTAAAGAAGTCTGTTAAAAATAGGCCTAAATTTAGATCTAACATGAAAAAGAGGGAAATGTTCAAGTAACGTTTAATGAAACACTTGCAGCTGTGCGTTTGTGCAGTTTTCTGTTTTAGATTCAACTGTTGATTATTGTGTATTAACGTAGATTCTGTATATGTTTTGGTACCTCTATATGCAAAGAATCCTGCTTTACAGGATGTAGATGAGAAAGGCAATGGAACAAAATTTGCTATCTCGGACACAAATTTGAATTTATCTTATATGCAGCCAAAACTAGTACAGTGGTCCCCAACCCTCGATCCGTGGATAAAATGGTACCAGGCTGCGGGCTGTCTATTTCATTGAAACTGAATTTAAATTCCTAGGTTTACACCCCAAATTAAAAACATCTGTGTTTCATTAAAATTAAACTAGACATAAGCAACACATTAAATTAAAACCGGACAAAAGCCTTCGGGTGTCATTGTCTATGATTACCCCAGATGGAACCCTCTCATTGCAAGAAACGAGCTCGAGGTTCTATTGATTTAACATTCTTCTAAGTTAAAATGTTAAATCGCTTTATATTTATTTTTTGGTCTAACTGTATTTTATTTTGAAGACATGCATAAAAACAAATTAAAATTAATAAATTCAAAATAATCTAAAATATAAACAATCAACGTCCTCCCCCAGCGAGCCACGGTAAAATTATCAAACCTTGACCGGTCCGCGGTGATAAAAAGGTTGGGGAACATTGCTCTAGTAGACTTAATTTTAAATGTGTTTTTTCATGTTCCCCCCCCCCTCCCTTCACTGAACACATTCAGTATCCATTTGAGCACCTTCTCTTCAGCTATCATAAAATAAAGTTGAACTGAGGCTTTGAAATGCATCTGAATGTTTTTCTCTCCTTTTTTTTGGGGGGGGGGGCTCTTGATGTTATTTTCTTCTCAGAAGGGTGCATTAGTATCTTCCTTTTCCATGTATTCCAGTCATCATGTAAGTTTTCATGAGAAGGTACTTTGGCATTTGCATTAAAAACTACGGCATTTTCATCTAGCAATAGTAGGTTCATTTTTTAATTTTGCCACAAATTTCAGCCAGTACGTCATTTTACACACCCTATTTATCATCAGTTTAAATCACTGCCAATATAACATTATGATCCATTAAAAGTACTACCACCTATGCATGCAATTTCATCAAATACACTCACTTCCAAAAGTTAAGCACGGAGAGGAAAATGCTAATTTCCCGAAGCCAATCAGAATTGAAGAGGATGCAATTCGCTGCAGAGGTAGATAGAACTATACACATATGTTAGGTAGCAGCCAATCGCACTTTCATGTCAAGAAATATGCAAAAAAGGCAGCCTTATAAGAAGCCAGCTTTATGAAGGATTACAGAATTTGATTGTAAGTGCTGATAGAAGGTGTTAAAAACTTTTGTACAATATGTTTTCAAGACATACGTGTTTCTATGACTTCCAGAAGACGAATAGAAGATTCTGGTATGTTGTGGGATGCATTATAGCAGGACAGTCGATACAGATGTTGCTCTTTTCTTCGACATTCATCATTCTGTAATTTCATGTTTATGGAAACAATTCCAAACCACACATACGGTTGTCTGAAGGCCCGTAGCCGGTTGCCCAAGGGTTACAACCCCCGCAGAAGATCGATATATTGCTATTGTAGACAAGCAGAATCGCCGAGCAACCTCCACACGTATGACATCTATGGCTACAGTGTCCATTAGGAAGGCGATATCTGCAGCTACTGTACGCCGAAGATTACATATGAGTGGACTGCATGCCCGGGTACCTCGAGTTTGTGTTCCTCTATCCGTCCAATCAAGAGGGGCGCGATTACAGTGCTGCCGGGAACATGTCAGTTGGAATGTGTCCAACTGGGGCAATGTTATGTTTACTGATGAGTCAAGATTTGCTCTGGAGCCAGATGACAAGCGTATAAGGATATGGCATGAACAACAAGCACACAATCAGTCCCAAAACATCACCGAACATCGCGCATTCCAAGGCGGAAGCATTATGGTGTGGGCAGGGATTTCATTTGCATACCGCACCGACCTGCACATCTTTAAATGGGGTTCTTTAACGACTGTCCGGTGTTGAGATGAAGTCCTAGAACCCATTGTGAGATTGTACGCTGCAGCAGTTAGCCCTACTTTTGTTTTAATGGACGATAACGCATGTCCTTATAGAGCTGACATCGCCGATGACTACCTGGAGAGTGAAGGGGTTGCGCGTATGGCGTGGCCAGCGTATTCGCCTGACCTTAATCTCGTTGAAAATCTTTGGGATGCTCTCGGCGGTGCTGTATCTTCACGTTTCCCACCTCCAGCCACTCTTGTTGAGCTGGAAACTGCTCTACAAGAAGAATAGCGATTGCTTAATTTTGCATTGGTTGACCCCCTAATTGAAAGCATGGTCACAAGGTGTAAACTTTGTGTACATATAAGGGGGGGATCACATACCCTATTATTGTCCTTTTTTTTTTTCATTTTATACTGTATATTTTCACTTTATACATAATTCTGTTTAAGTCTCCAGTATGTCATTATCTGATAACTTAAAAAAATTTAATATTGTTTTCCTTTCTGTATATAATTATTGATTTTGTTTTATGCATAAGTATATATGCTACTTTCCTGCCGAATTTTGTGTCAATCAAAGCAGTATTTGTTTATTTTTTTGCATTTTATGTCTTCGTGTTTAACTTTTGGAAGGGATGTATGTTAACATATTTCCTTGAGACAGCCACCTTACTTCAGCATGAAGCAGGAGAAGCTGATGGTAATTCCTCATATTCTTTACATGTTAGTACACAAAGTCTGCTTTTAAGAGGTTTTGATTTTCTACTTTTTATTATGTTCATTATCATTTTCTGCTCTATTATCACTTCCTAGCTACACAGCTAAACCTCTCAAAGAAATCGGACTTACTGATAACTCATGAAAGCAGCTTTCTAAGAAATTACTATGTTATCGTTTTGAACGTTCATTGTAAAGTGACTCCATATCAGTTTTATATAGTAATAGGTTTTGAACAGATTCTAGGAATTTTTGAAGTATCTCTCTGATATGCTGTTCCAAGCAATTGACGAAGCATCTTTTGTTAGGGGAAATGCAAAATTCGGTACTTACAGAAAATCATGTTGACCACAAGGGATGCTGCCAATCACGCCAAACCATCGAACCATGTTCCCTCTTGAATTGACACTTGCTTTGCACACGCAATAACGTTGCAACACCATTGCTTCTCAGTTTTAAAATAAAGCGGCATATCGTGGCCATTATCACTTTTTTTTAGGCCGGTAAGATTCTGTGACTTTGAAAATATTCGACAGCATGCTCTTCTGTAGTAGGCAGGTCCCAAATTATAATCATTTTTTCGAAAATGCGGGATAGAGGTGGGAAAAGGAGTCTTTACTCAAGAATAATAACTAATATGTGTAATCAAGGTTACACAAAACCCAGCGTATTTGAAGAAGACTTTTCCATTTTTTACAAAAAATCGTGTAGTTTGGCTTCTTTTCTTTAATAGGCAAAAATGGTCGATGGATTTTTACGTAAGTACACAAAATTCTTTATAATGGAGTTTTTAAATTTCTTATTTTGATTATATAAATATGTAAGGTATAACAAAATACGACTGGTGACCTCAAAATTAACTATTCTAGTATTTAGCTCTCCTCCTAAATTCATTTGTTATCCCAAATTCAAGATCTTTCCATGTTGCATAACAACCTAAAATTAACCAATCATAGCTTATAGTATTTTCTGCATCATACTTAATATAAATACTCTTGGAAAACAACTATGTCTCCTTTCCCTAACTGCTGCTCTGCTAATGCCGCACAGCTTTACCCTGCTTTTAAATGCCTACATCATTTCTCTTAGAAAAAAAAAAGCAATGTACATAGAAATTATCATATTTCATTAGGATTAGATAAAATGTCTTCGATGGTTTTATATGCATGAAAATAAGGATTGAGACTTCAAAATTAATCTGTGTTCGCATCATCTTTCTGTCTTTCCACTCAGCCATCTAAGACTGCAAGCTATTCAAGGTACCAGATTCCTCCTGTGCATTAAAATATGACATATATATGTAAGATATAACAAAATTTGATAGCTGCTTTAAAAAATAATTGGTGACCTTAAAATTAACATTCTAAATTTGGTGCTGTCCCCTAAATTCATCCTTTCTCCCAAATTCGAGATTATTCGAAATTACATAGCATTTTAATGCAGGTACCTCCGGCCCAATCAAATAATTGCAAACCAAAACTTTCTCTCTAACTCGAACTGAAATTATCGAATTCTCCGGTTTTCCTTTGAACTGCTGTGTTCTTTTCCACTTACACTTTCATGCTGGCAACATGCTTCCTTTTCATGCTGCTGCTTATTTGCCTGAAACGACATCGCATCTTTTTATCTGTCTGTATAAAAATTATTTGTAGTCAACTATGATCGAAAAGTAATTTGTCTGCCAAAGAAATCATTTTGATGTGCCTGCAAATAAATATGGTGATTTGCCGAAATTAGTTTTGTCAGCGTCTTATTCCTGCCTTATCCACCCAGCTATGTTTACAGCCAAACGTTAAAAGGAACAGATTCATGACTGTGCACTTAGTAGTATATCTCACACACACACACATATATATACTTTCTTAAATTTCATTCAGTTTTTATTTATTTTCCTGGAATGGCCAATAGCCCCTGAAAAGTGCACGTGTAAGGAAAACTGGGTTAAGATAAATTGCAGTTTCTTTTTCAGACTATTTATGAAATTAAAAAATATGTATATATTTTGTATCTGTATGTATAGCATGAGCAAAAACCAGGTCATTATGTATATTATTCCATCTGTCTCGAGTCATCGTAACCATTTTATACATCTCTGACTTGAATTTGTTATGCACTTTATCTAGCAAGTTTCCAGTGAATTACTTCTTAGTAAGGAGTATGTAACCTGGTCTTAATAACCTAATCATATATGTAAAGGGAAATGCTCACTGACAGAAAATGGAATATTATAACTGAAAGAATTTTGGTGTTATGACATGAGCAGTTTCTTTGTCCTTTGGAGTTATTTTTTGGTAAAGTTTTCTCATACTGGTTTGCTGCATTAAATTCTATGTTGTATTTTTTCCCCTTCTCCCAGTTTTAGTTTCTTTCCAAGTGGAAGTAAATTATGTTTTAATAACTGTTAATAACTTGCTTGTCAGAAGGTAATATCTTGCTGATTTTTACTACTGATATGTCATAATTTTTTGGTACATTTTCGTTCTGTAGAATTTTGCACTAATAATTGTATTTCAGTTGACATATTCTACTGTAGACCTTTTTATTAACTTCTTTCTGTGTATAAAAACTGCAAATTAGGTCTATTAGCCTACGAACTCTAGAATTAGACCTAACAGCTGTAAAATATATGAAGAGATTCCATTCAGACATTCTGACAAAATGACTTTTTATACATGAGATTACATCTGAAATATGAAAGAGAAACTATGATTTGTGCCCAGCTGTGTTTCGCATTTAGAATAAGCCACTGAGGAGGAATTTTTATTTTTGTTTGTTAATTAATTTTGAGTTTTGAAAGGTTGATTAGATACTTTCTGATTATCTGCACCCCTACCAAAAAGTCATAAACTCATTGCTGACTTTTGAGAGAAAAGCTTATTTGTGTATCTTTACATCTATTTCAGCAATGTATTTGTGCCACCTAGTTTTTTGCATTCTTCTTTTTTCCATGCAAGGCACAGACAGTTGTCTTTTTGAGGACTGTTGTTTCACCCACATGCACTGCAATCTGTTTTCTGTACAAAAAAAGAACTACACAAACTTGACATCGTGCACAACTTCAACATTCATACCCTAAAATGAGAAGGAAAAAAGGATCATGATGTCTTTAATATTTTTTTGCAGCTTTTCATCAGGAGTGTGGATAATCAAAAAGTGTTGGAATACATATATTTGTAGAAATATGATATAACTAAGTAGAATCCTACCATCACTAGAATTACATGTTGGATTAAATTAGTGATAATTTTTGATTTTTAATATGCATAAATATATATATATATAATGATTTATTTATTGATTTTAATTAAATAAATTTCTTAAGAATAACTTATTTAAACAGTAAATGTTATTAAGTAGTGCAATGTTTTAAATGCATTTATTAGTTTTATCACCAGTTTCCACCAAAAATAAAAAGCAAAAATAGTTTTCTGTCAGCAGAAACTCGTTTTGGCTGTAAGTACTGATGGTTGCTATTTATGCTGACCTACTCACCAAAAGCTGGATGGATAAATTTTATGCAGTTTTTTTTTAACTATTATTTTTTTAATAGATGAACACTTATTAGCTACACAACTAAGCCTCACAATGAAATCACACACACAGAAACCGCATGGAAGAATTCCCAAGAAATTGCCATATTTTCACTGTGAAATGATTCCATATCAACAAGCTACCTATATTTATATGGGTGCTGAGTGTCAAGAAGTTTTAACTGGATTTCAGGCATTTTTGAAGGACCGAGGATTCTGAAGTATGCATTTCCAAGGAATGGCCAAGCATCATCTGTTACAAGAAACTGATTATGTATTCTGATATGTAATGCCAATATCAGTTAAATTTCCTCCTGAGTTTCTCTACAAAGACATCTCTACTAAGCTATGAGGCTTTCTGATAATTAGTTATCAGAAAACTAACATAATTTTATATATTCTTATACTTAAGGTCCTGCTTTTTTTTTAATTAGTTGAGCCTCTAGTACGCTCCTTAAAGCTAAACCTATAGCTGTAATTATTAAATGAAAATCGAGGTATTAGTTATCATGAAAACTGTTAGATTAATTTGCGAAATTTATCTAGTAATTTATATAATATATATATATTACATCAAAATATATTATATACATTACATATAAAAATATGTGTAATATGTATAAAATCATTGTAAATCAAAAGAATTTTGTTTAATAATCTTACAAATTTCAAAACAGGTGAAATCATTAACTAAAAGAAATAGTTTCTAAAATTTCTGATAAAACGCTTTACTTGGATAAGAACATTATAAAATTGCAATGGTAAGAAAACATCACATTTAAAAAATTTCTGTGAGACATTAAAAAGAGAAGTTTGGAGTAACAGAATTAAGAAATATGAATTTTGTGCTTGACCTAAAAGTATAACCTCTTTTCAAAATATTAAGTAACACAATATTGAATTATTGGCTTTCTTAACTAAGCATTGTAATGATGTTTTATTATATTAATTTAATGGAACTGATTAATTGTGATTGAATATGTTAATTATATAGTTCCTTAATAAAGTATTGATTTAAAAAAAACTTGTTGAATACTGTATTTACTTGTATATTGATGAGGAAATTGCATAGTAAATACCAGTTTTGAAGAGAGTAATTTAAGGAAAACTTAATAGTTTAAGAGGTGCATAGGTGCATATAAATAGGTGTATTAGAATTACTCTCGTCTCCATTTCAATGAAGTTAGTCATCACTTTTCAGTGCTGTTTGTTTACTTATACGATGTACTTTGCTGCTGTAAATTGGATATTCAGAAATCATATACAGGAAAATTTGAAACTTATCCAGAGGAGAGATATATATGAGTAAATACAGTATATTTTCTTAAAAATCATTAACTTAGCTTTAACCTTTGAAATATTATTCTCAGGATGAAGTTGGAGCCCCTGGCATAGTCATTGGGGTTAGCATAAATGGAAAAACTGTATGGAAAGAAGGTACTTAATTACTTTTTTTAAAAAAAAATTGTAAGTGCATTTTAATAAAAACATTTAAGCATATGAATATCAGTTATAAATTTTCATACATTTATGGTCTGTTACTGTTTTATGTGTAATAACTTCAAAGTGCCACGTGACTTCTCTCATGCAGTAAACAAGAAGCAAAATAAGTATTTGGCTGCAGTATACTGTTATCATACAATATAAATTTGCTTTTATTATACTATGATAATGGCAATCCAAAATGCAGTATCATAATGGAAGCATCCAATAGGCTTGAAATTTTCACCATTCAGAGTCTTCGATTTGGCATGTAAATGATTTAACATTGCAATGCATATACAAATCATGTGCACTAGTAATGCCATGTGGAAACACTATAAAAAAAGAGAGCAGTAGGGTATTTGTACTGAAACTATAAGTAGTTTCTTGCATGGAAAGCTTCAGTATGCCATGTCAGAAAAATGGCGATATTTCCAGCAAACTTCCGAGTTTCACAGAAGAATAAATGTGGCGTATAGAAACTGGATTGTCCTTCTAAGGAGTCGATGCATGTATCGAATGAAATCAAGCCACATTGATGTGAATATGGAATTGATGAATGCAGGAAGGAAGGACCAGCTGGCAGGAATGGTTGTGCCAGCCACTGAATGAAGGGACAGCTTTATTGTATGCATGGCAATGACAGATTGCTCAGCAACAACAAGAACAAAAATTACTGTTGTGTTGCTGCAATGGCCTTTGACTTTACATCACAGGTATATGCAGCTGCTCTGGTACTTTGAGTGCAGGACATGGACAAATGAATGTCATGATTCTGGTTTTTCAGATGAATCTCAATTCTGCATACACTGCTGCAATGATTGTATCGGAATCTGATATCACTGTGGTGACAGACATCATAAACCTTGTATTATGCATCACTATACTAGTCTGTTACTTGGAGTTTGAGGTGCCATTGAATTGTACTAATGTGCCTGCCTATGCATTACAGAGATACTTAATATCCACTGGTACATCTCTGAAGTTTTTCTGGTGTTGTTCCCTTACTTTCAAGGCATGCTTGTAGCAAAATTTCAGTAGGATAATATGAATGTGATAAATTGTATTCAACTATTCTTTATAGCCACCATGCTGCATAAGCTGTATTTAACTGTTCTTCATTGCCTACCAGGTTGCATTACTGCCTTAGCCTACCTGCTCTCCTGCATATCAAATATGTTTGATTGATAATTGGCTAATGAATGGCCAGCATTCGCCACCTACTGGTATGCCTGACAAAGTCTGGCAATATATAGAATCAACGTGGACTGACATACCTCAAACTTATCCAGTGCTCTTTCTCTCAGTGCTGTTAAAAATTCTAATTCTAAACCTTCTGGTAATAGAAATTCAACTCTAGGAATCTGGCAATAAAAATGTTTTGTTTTTTAGAACATTGTAATTCAGTTTAGCTAAATGTATTTAATCAAGATCGTATCTGCAGTTATATTCCTAAAGTTAGTGATGTGGCACTTTATGTGGGTTTGAAAGAAAAAGAAATCTCTTTAACAGATTTTTCAAGCACAGACGATCATCTTGCTGATATTCAGGTATTATTAGGAGCTGATGTATGGTCTCAAATTATTACATCTGATTTTTGCGAGATTCATGAAAATTTAGTGGCCATAAAGACTGAATTTGGTTGGTCACTGGTTGACACGTCAGGAAGCAATAGAAGCATCTCTTCAAATATTTTGGTGCATTAGTTTGCTCTCTAGATGTTTCAGAGTTCTGGAAGTTGAAAAGTTTAGGAATCAATTAATCTGGAATAAAAGTAACAAAAAATGAAAAAAGGTGATGTTTGTAAATTCTTTGAAAAAACTGTAAAAAGAGATAATAGAGGGTGGCATATTGTAAAATTACCTTGGATCAAAGGTTATCCACTGCTAGAAAATAATATGGAAGCAGCAAAGAGAAGACTACATAGTACAACCTGAAAACTAAATTAGCTTGGTAAATATGAAGACTATGATTCATTCATGCAAGACTGGCACAAAAGTGGTATAATTAAACCAGTTGAAGATAGAGATCAAACTTTAGAAGCATTTTATTTGCCTCATTGAGCTGTACTAAAGGAAAATAGCACAGCATTTGTAAGACCAGTATTTGATGCATCAGCCACAGACAAAAATGGACATTCTTTAAATGAATTTTTAGAAAATAATCCTAATTTAATTGAAGAAATACCACTCATTCTGTTCAATTTCAGACAATATCACATTGGGTTATCTGCTAACATTGAGAAAGCCTTTTTACAGATAAAAATTGATGAATCTGACTGTGATGCATTAAGATTTCTGTGATGGCAAAACAATCAGATAGCCATTTTCCGCCATTGCAGGGTTGTTTTCAGAGTATCATTTAGCCCTTTCTTATTGGTTGCATATATAAATCATTTGTTGAAGAATGCTCCAGCTGATTTTTCAAAGATGACTAAAAAACTTTCGAGATCATTTTATGTAGCCAATTGTTTATTGGGTGTTCAAGATGTAAACGAGATGGAAACATTTTATTCATTATTTCAGAGGCAACCAAGTCGATGTCTTCGGCTGGATTTAATCTCAGAGGATGGGTTAGTAACTCATCACATAAAACTGTAGAAAACATTTTAGTACTTAGATGGTACTGTTCAATAGATGAATTAGGATGTAATGTGCCTTTGATAAACTGCTTAGAAAATCCCTTGACAAAAATATAACTTTTATCCTCAATTAAAAAAATATTTGATCCTATTGGTTTTAGTGCTCCTGTAACTTAATTCCTAAATTATTACTTCAGAAAACATGGTCTCTAAAATTAGGATGGGATGAAATTTTACCAACTGACTTATGCAATAAATTTCAAAAGTGGATGCAACAACTCGGGTGCATACAAGAGTGTAAGATACTTCATCATGTAATCATCAACACCTCTGGCACATTGCATTTGTTTTGTCATGCTAGTCAAGTTGTTTTTTCCGGTTGTATATTCTTAAAGGTAGAATTTAAAAGAAATGTTTACATTAGTCTTCTTATGGCAAAAATCTAGAACTTGCTCTGAAAAAAGCATTGACACTTCCATGTCTGGAATTCATGGCAACTCTAATTGGAGCTCATCTTTATTCCTTCATCAGAAATGAGCTAAAAGAAAATCTCAAAGTGTACTTTTGGACTGATTTGGACTCTCTTTAGCCTGAGTAATGAATACTGGCCCATGATCGGTCTATATTGAAAATCGAGTAAAGGAAATTAAAACAACCATTGCTTTAGCCTGGGTAATGAATCTTGGTCCATGGTCGGTCTGTATTGAAGATCGAGTAAAGGAAATTGAAAAATTCACTAAGTTAGAACAATGGACTCATGCGTCAGGAAATATGAATCCTGCAGATTTGTTGTCAAGAGGTCGTCTTCCCAAAGAACTCTTAAAATCCTGATGGTGAAAGGATCCAGAATGGTTGTATGATGCTCCTCAGAATTGGCCTTGTAATATTCCTGTTCCTGAATTAAAAGAAGTAGAAAATGAGAAGTGAAAGACTTCTCTTTGGGCAAAAAACAGTGAAATGAAAATGATAAAGGCATATCTGGCTGACAGATTTTCTAGTTATACTAAAATTGTAAGGATAATTGCATGGATGCTTCGTTTAAAAGAGGAAACTCGAGGTGTTTTAAGACCTCCTTATATTATTGCAGAAGAATATTTTAGAGCTGAGAAAGCAATTTTCTGGTGCATTCAATCTGAAAGTTTTTGGGAGAAGACAGTAATAGCAGTATGAAGACTCTTCAGGTTAATAAAGATGTTCAAGGAATTTTGCAAATAGAATAGCGGATGAAAATAATACCACAGAGTATATGTATCCAGTCATTCTTCCTCCTAAACATCCTTTAGCAGAGTGAATGATAAAGCACAAACATTTATTTCATAAGCATGCTGGGTATCAATTAAGACCTATACAATGACTGTATCCATTAGAAATGAATAGCCAGACTGAAGGATCTATCGAAGAAAGGGAACCTTTAATCCAACGATCTCAATATTTTGAAAGGAGAAAGCTTTCTGAAGCTGAATTGGAGAAATATCGTGTACAGACTCATTCCGGGAGAGTTGTTTGACCAAAAGAAAAACTTGATCTTTAAGACTTTTAACTTTTGGACATTTTATTTTGTTTAATGTTTGTAAAGCTCTCACTTTACAAAGGTGGGAGTATGTTAGAAATGATGTTTCTAAGCCTTCTCTGGCAATAGATATTCAACTCTAGGAATCTGGCAATGAAAATAATGTTTTGTATTTTAGAACATTGTAATTCAGTTTAGGTAATAGTTTTGATTTGTTTGAGACATCGCTACCCATTTTATTTAGAACTTGCATTTCTGATGTTCTTCTTTATGTAGCTGTAAATTAATGTTTATATTTTAATTTTCTACAATTCGAAGAGTTGATTTTATAACAAGTTCCAAAGTGTGTTGCATCTGCTATTATCAACTTTGGCAGCTGCAAAAAGTGCTAATTTCTTCATATCCTGCAAATCTGTAATTTTTAATTAATTCATTTCTTTTACCGCGTGTTACCTGTCCTGTCAGGATCACTTTGATATCTCTTTTCTTCATGGTACTGCATTTGAGGTGGCCAGCTGTGTAGTTGATATTGAGAGAGAGGATATATACTTAGTCAACATTATTTTGTAATGGATACCATCAGCTGGTGACCACCAGTTTATGCGTGACCTAACAGAATTTGTTATTATTGATCTTATTTCCGATGTTGTTTATACAGTAGAAAGTCCAAATATTCAATATCCAGAATGATCTATATCTATACATTTCATATTTTTCATGGTGGCGAATTCATGGTATAAAAGGTGGCGAGCCCTTGAGTGCTGATTCTTAATTTCACTTCGGCACTGGCACCAATACAGCGAATCATTATTTATTAGTTTTGCTTCATACTGCAGGACTATTAACCCGCCACAGCTTTAGGATTCATGCAGTGGTATCTAAAATATTAAAAAAATTTTTTTTTAATTTTCTATATTAGTAGTTGAATACCAAAGAGCATAGTAAATTTTTATTTTAACATTACTGTTGATCAGCTTCAGCTAATTCCACTGCAAAGTATTGAGTGTGTTGACAAAAAGAAATTTGACAAATTTTCTTCTATATGCAAGAAATAACTTTGTAAATAATACTCAAGCCCAAACAATTACATTTAGTGCTGTTTGAATTAAGAATAACTGATGCGGCTGCACCGGGCAAGATAATTTAGGGAAGGCAAAATATTTAGAATTTAAAAAAACACCAAGCATTTCTAATTTAACTAGGTTACTGAAGCTCATCACAAATTGTAAGAAGAAATGTTTTAGAAAATGCCACGGCCATAAGCCTGCCGAATCACGCAAAGAGGAATTTTGTGCCAAAAATTCTATGAGTCAAGCCTGCATATCAGACATTTTTTCCATAATGTGCAGGTGAAAATTCGAAAGGACTTCACTAGGTACCCCAGAAGAGAAATGTACTGCTATTTGTTGGCAAAACTTGGGATTTCAAGCACAGTGAAAGATTTTCATTCCTAACTTGTCAAATTCTTAAACTAACGAATATGTTCTTTTTTGTTCTCT